>WFKH01003881.1:16266207-16288276 GCA_016163765.1 Magallana hongkongensis | reverse complement strand
GGGGGGGGGGGGGGGGGCTGACATATGAAAAACCCAACGAGATTTTGTAATCTGAATTATGGTAAATCAAAAGGTCGAATCAAGTATTCTTTTGTAGTAGTCTTTAAACATTGGTTTTAGGAATAACAGTGTAAAGAACAAAACATTCATTTCTTTTCGTAAAATTGTTATGGTTTGGTGAACGTTTAGCTTGGCATATTTAAAGATAAAACTATTTTAGTAACAATAAAACCAGTACAATAAATTACTGATTTAATACATTACTTATTACTGATAAAATAATATAAATACATGTATATACATGTATTAACATAATTCTTTGAGAATGTTAATTCATGGGTGAGGGGTACTCATGGAAAATTTAATTACCACCAATATTAGTAACTTCACAGCACTATAAATATAATTTGAAAAAACTAACAATAGATTATAGCATAAATAAAAGAATTGAGTGTCCGTTAAATAAGTCCAGCTTTAACGTTTTCATTAACAGGATAATTTTAAATGATAGCACAACTTAACATATTAGAGATCGAATGAGCATTTTCATAAAATTCTCTTTTTTAATCATAAAAAACCCACCTTGTTTATAATGGAAAAGCTATTACATACTATGTACACTGAATAGTTCATGCGTATTTTATGTTAAAAAGTTTACCGGGATATGATTTTGGTTAATCACGGGATCAAATTCTGTGAAGCCCGAAGAGTGCGGTAATCATTGGGAAGTCATTAAAAAGTTCACACAGAATTGAAAGATTTTGCTATTCTAAATGTTTATATACGGAAACATATTTGCAAATGTAAATATTATATTTTGGTTCTAACAGGGACCCCTTGGCCGACGTAACACTGACAATTACCTACAACACTCTATACTGAGCAGCACAGCTTTCCAACAACTATCAGAAGACAAAAAGGAAATCATCAGGCGAGTGTTAGAGTCTATTAGCAGCCACCACCTATCGCAGACCATCTTTCTCCAACAAGGCATCGACTTTATTCAAAAGCTAAGTAAGAAAATCGTTGTACAAATCCTGTTACAGCAATATATCGTGTTAGGTCGAAGTGATCTCTGTAAAATAAATCAAAGTACATGTAAACACTTTTGGTCATTGAGTCACGCATTGCATGTAAATGACTGATCGATTATATTGTTTTAGGGCTGCCAGTTGATCTTGCTCATAAACTCACATTACTCATAATGCACGTAAGTATCGAATGAATACTGAACAAAGTTATCTTGTGCATTAAGTTCTTATAATTAAACTTGCTTAAAAAATAAATACCTATACATATTCAGAGTCGAATTGTACTTAAGTTATTTCTTTAGGATTTGATTTGATTTATATATATTCAAAAACATTTGGGGGAAACGAGAGTGTCTTGTTGAAGGTTTAACAATATAGAAGAAAAACTAAGATTCATTTTATCCATTTTCGTATCACAGGAAATGGTGTTGGAGGCACATGGAGGAGTATTCACAGGGACACACGACAATTAGTAACTACATTTATTTTATTTTGAAATAGTACATAGTAATATATTATAACGAAATAGATTCTCATAATCGAGATTCATTCCAATTCCAAATGATCTCATGACAAATAACAATGGTTCAAGCAATTAAGAATAAAATTTGTTTTGTTTTGTTTTTGTTTTTGTTTTTGTTTTTTTGCCTTTTGAATTAATGATTTTGTTTTCTATTTTTCAGATAAAACGTGTACTTTTGGTATCATTAAAGTACACAAAACATTGATACATCGGTTTGTTTATTTATTTTAAATAAATGGAGGGTCTATCGGTTACGTTTTGACATCTCAGTACACGAGTTACCAAAGCAATGAAATTGTTGGTTATATCTTGAAAATGCATCATCTTCTTTGTGGATACCTTTTTAAAAATTAACAATTATACTGATTTTATACATACACAAAACAGTATATATTATAATGTAAATGACTGACAAAAAGATTTAAATATGGTTGCCCTATGAACGTATTGTTGCATGTATTTATATATTCATCTGTTTGTACCATGGAAGGTTAAATCGTAATGTTTATGCTTTAAGAAAATCGTATTGATCTCGAAACAAACCCTTGTATTTTTAAGCTGCATTCAAAAAACGAAATAAATTCGAAACATCTCGATGATAATGGTAATTTAAGGATTCATAATCAAAATCTATATAATAAAAGAGAGTACTATTCCCAGGAGATTTAAGAAGCAAGAGAAAATAAATCTTTTCTACACAACACTCCTTTGAAATTCACAGGAATGTGGCCGTAAAAGGAAGAAAATCGTCTACAGTGGGATTACTATGGTGTCAATATCATATCCTATCGAAACAAAAGACGCAAAATAAAAATATTGGAGAATTCTGAAGTATGCATGCACTTTTAATATACGATGACTTTTGTTGATAAGATATTCTTTCGAAGAAGTACTATATTTCGACGAAAGCCTTTGCAGGTATGGAATTCCTAAGATTAAACCTTTTCAAATTACAGATGAATAGAAATGAAAAGTTTCTTCTGTATTTTTAATGTCGAGAGTTATATGTAAATATTAAAGAAATATTCATTTCTATTCTTTACTTTTAAAGCACGGTCATGTACAGATAGTAACACATATTATTGCAAACCCTTTGCTTAAAAATAGATTGATCCAGCATGAAACATATTAAACGTTATTTGCAAGAATAATGAAACGCATAGATCTTGCAAGATTAGTTCTCTCTTGTTGTTCCTAATAATAATCTAGTGTGCTTGTAATTCAGTGGTACAAAACATCATCAGTAAAGACGGGGATTTTTTTGTGAACCTTTCAAATGAAATACATGTGGGTATGCTTAAAAGCGTTAAGAAGAACAACACTTTGTATATCCGACATGCGGATCTTGAATGAGCAGAGATACGTGTTTGGCCTGATTAACTGTTAGCTAATTCATCACGTGAAGAGTTTATAACACCCTAGTGGCGTTCATTGATCACGTTGCTCTGTTGTCGTAGCCTATTCTCATCTGACAAGGTACAAGTTCTTTCAGCAAATTCGCAACCAAGTAGTAAAATCTTCTGCTTCCCTAAGGCTTCTGTTAAGAATAACCAGGGGCATGTTCAATTAAAATGAATGTCTATTTACGGATTAATCGAATGACCTGGTTTATAAAACTCTGCTTGGTTTCAGGGAAGCTACCTGAATGGGTTGTTTATGAGATACTGAATCTGAAACAAGCATCTGATATAGTACAGTATAGTAATGGATGATCATTTGACATTTCCAAAAACATGTAAGAAAAAGCATTGACGGAATGAAAAATGTTAATCTAATCTGAAATCCAAATTAAATATTTAGCAGCTTAAACCCTTGTAAAATAAAACATTACAATTACTTTCATTCATTTTGCAATGATATACCGGGTATGATCTGCAATCTAAAAAAAAATATAGCGCCAATTAATTATTAACCCGCTACTGTTACCTTTTAATTGGCACTGATTTTTCTCTAGGGGCTATTCATTTGGATTGCTCAATGCACTTGTTTGAGAAAGTTATGAAAATTCATTCCATTTAAAACAAAGATGTCTATGGGCAACATCGCTCACCTGAACAACTTTTCTTGAACCTCTTTCAAAATTTTAGGATATGAAACTCTTCTAAAATATTGTAAAACTCACACAAATTCTCATATATTCCAAGATTTGCCAACACATAAACAATATACACATGTATAAAAAGAAGATCATCGAAACCCACTTTTTATACATCATATCTTAAGTTTCTAAGATACATCAAGTGACCAACCTTATTATCATATCAAAAATAACAGATTTGAAAATGAAAAATAACAAACAGTAAAAAGTAGGGTATTGTGACCTTTTTTGGATAAAGACAATACACAAACTAACAAAGTTTAATGATCATAGGCTTAATATTATTATAGCTATAAATCTGATTATAAATGTTTATAAAAAATATTACAAAAGAAGGACACTGTGACCTTGATATGAAGATATGAGGATGTTTGAACAATTTACAAGCTACACTAAATGAGGATTCTTGCATAGTAGTATCACAAATTGTAGCATTGTTGTTCTTGAGAAAAAGATATTTAAAGATTTAAAGATAAATTTTAATGTTGAACTTTGAACCCCTCCTTGGGCCTCAGTATTGATCAAGGGTCGCGATTTTTACAATTTAACATCTTCATTATATATACAAGCTTTCATGTAAATATAATTGACATTTCTAATGTAGTTGTTCTTGAGAGCTGAGAAGACTTTTAAAATTACCCACCATATTTTCACTGTTTTTATCTTTAAAAAGGATTTGGTCCTTTGTGTTAATAATTTACAATTCCCTTTCCATAAAGATACTTTGTACCAAATTTGGTTAAATTTGGCCCACTGGTTTTAGATAAGAAGTCAAAATGCGAAAAGTTTTACAGACAGACGACGGACAACAGGCGATCAGAAAAGCTCACTCAAACTCCGTTTAGCTAAAATAAAATAATTGTTAGTACATTGAATGTGTTATTCTTGGTCACGCTAATTTTGTGATAAGACGAAAGACCAAAAGAACTGGAGACTCGGCAAAAGCCCTTCAGAACTTTTCAATGTGTACTGGGAACAATTTTTTGAATATATATTTTGATTTTAATAAAAAAAAAAAAGGTGAAACCAGCTGGTAAAAGGAAGCATGAGCAATCTATTGATATTACATTGAGAATCATCAGCAATGACTCTGTCAGTTTTGCAAACCCCGTCGGCTTAGGGGTTAACTTTGGATTCTTGAGGGAATTTGTTAGGAGATCGTCCGTTGTTATTTGCATGATCATGCTTTTATTTTGGGGGGACAACCATTTTTGTGAACATGGAACCAAAATAATACAAGTTTGTCCTGTCGGTCGTCTAGATTCCTTGATGACTAATGTCAGCACGTTCCGGAAAAGCAAACATGTTCTCTAAGGGTAATTCGGCCGACGATCGGTCAGGGGACCATCGTTAGATGGTCTGCCAGGTGTCGCAAGACCTTTACATATACTGCTGGGCGCTTCATATGTATTTTCGGCCTACTGAACTTACTAGAGACTTCTGGTCTTCTGACCATTGGATAAGGCTCTAGGTTTCTTTTAGAAAAGTGTGATGGCTTTTTTTAAGGTAGCTCACTGCATCAAGACTTAAACTTTTTGAGACACAACTCAGGAGATGGCGATTTAAAATTTTTGTTAAATTGTTCGTATCGATCGATTTGGCTGAATAATATCATAGATCAGTGGTTAAAGTCTCGGGTTTGTGAACCGCAGATCACGAATTCGAATCTGCCTTCGGCTCTTGCTTATATATACCGAAATACATTTTTTGAAAATCATAATTTCTAATTCAAAAATACATATTTTTCGCTTATTTGACTTATTCTATTTATACATTGCGCTATCTTTCATAATCAAGTAATTCTCTGCCGATTTGAGAAACTAAAAGGTGTAGCGAGTCACCTAAATTAACCTTATCTTAGTTTTTACAGATGATAGGATTTTTGAAATACTTGTAGTCTATCGAAAAAGTTGTCAATACGTGCGTTTCATGAGTGATTGTGTGTACATTAAAATTTTTATAAAACAGGTTTTCTGCAGAGGCGTAGTGTTCTAATTAATAAAAAGGAATATATAGATTTATTGTATGCGTTTCGATCTGCACTGTAATTCGAAGATACATTTGTCAACTATAGCGCATTTGTTATAAGAAATTCACTCTTGGGAACATTTCTCAGGAAACAATTTCCATTTTAGCGCTTTTAGGACGTTCAGCTATGCACGTCAGCACATTCAATCAAAGTGTTATCTGTGTCATCAAGTTTGTTAATTATAGTTTGTACTCACCCAGTTGTCTGCATGGTTTTAAATAATGAATAAAAGTAACCAAAATTAAAACTAATCCTATTTGTAAAGCAAGCAACGGTTTAATTTTCGCATATAAGCCTTCCTTCTTCCTAAATTTCACACTTATTCCTATCTCCTACTTTTTGGGATACATTTGGGATTAATCTAACATATCATGAGCACACACCGCTTGTACATATCCACCAGCCATGAATTGCGCCTCTTGTGATATTTCATCAATTTCTGCCCTCCCCCTCCTCCCCATGCAGAATGGTCTTTCTAAATTTTTTTTCTGGTTATTCCATCAGTTTCGATATTTAATTACTCCCCTGACAGGTCAGCAGCTTTTTTTGGTTCTTTGGTATTGGTACACGTGTTAAACATATTTAATATTTCTGTAACTTTATCAATAATTATTCCATTCCATCTTTGACAGACTTGTCTTTACCAGACCTAATTCTATCCTACGGTTTTTTGTGATACTACGTACATATTTAAATGCCTTTTAAGTCCCTCCTAGACATTGGCAGCCAGATCAACTTAAACTAGTTTACAACGTAATTCTAATCCTGTCTGCTTTTATGTTTGACCTCATTGTCAAACTCCCAATATTTCGTTCATGCTTCCTAATTCAGCAGTTGTGATCTTGTTTTACCAGAATTGATCTTTTTCCTAGGTTTCATTTCTCAAATTTCTGGTGTTAAGAATTTGTCATTTCACGTAATTTCCCCAATTTCAATGAACGAATTATAGTTATCTCTGTGGTCTGTATTTCCTTTCAATATCGAGATCTTCTGTTGCGAGGTCTTCTATATTAAGGGTCTATATATAGTACATTTAAATCGGTTTCTCTATCAAACTGGATTTAGGTGTTTCGACTTTTCAACATCTGCTTCGTTTGATAGTACTTCCCTCTCTCTTTTGATTTTGCCAGTTTGGCCCTAAATTTGATACTATAGACTGGGAAAATAATCAAGTCATATTTCTTGATCAATTCTTCAGAACAAAAATGTTTGAAAAGTTGCAAGCTTGTATACATGTAATTTACAGATGCAGTCAAGATAATTAAACAAACTCATTTTTTATTCAAAATTTTTCCCTAAGTTATATACTAATTTAAAATTTTGAATTCAGTTGTCTCTTTCAGTTAGTTTGAACATACATGTAAATCAAGGGGATTGGAAAAAAGTTCTTATAACGTACTAGTTCCTCTCTCAGAATTATATATTACAAACTGTCATGCAACGTGATCGAAGAAAATTAGATTTACAAGAATCGACACACTCAGGTAACTTAGGTAAAACCGCGCATCCTCGCGGTACATCTTCTCACCTTGTCCACACCGTCGCGGTATTGTGAAACCAGTCTCAGGTGAAAACTGTTCTTGTTTTTAACGCAAGTTACCTCCCCCATTTTCTTCTCGCATTTAAATACGGGAAATATATATATTTTAGGGAATTCATGAATATTAATTTGTATTCATTTATTTAATAAATGGAGTTGATTGTTACAATTTAATATTGAAAATAAAAGGGACGTGTCATTTTGCTAATACACATTTCTGTACACTCCCGATAGCGCTAAATATTTGTTCTTGGCACATTCATCGGTGACAATTATATGCTATCAATTCAGTTATTTAATTACATAATTTCATTAAAATACCTTATTTAGCCTAGGGAAAGGGGATAATAATTGGCGCTTCATTTACAATCTACTCAGAATTATTCTTACCTTTAAAACATTTCGTACACTTTGTCATTTCTCTTAAATACGTACATGTACATGTATTATAACGAATTAGTTTAGTGAATAACAAAGTACATGTAGATAAATAATGTTAATGTTAAAATCGTGTGTATTTCAAAACTGACTTTCCTATCCGATTTGACAAAAGAATGATGTTCAGTAGTTTGCCCAAAATATGTTGATAGTTCAACACCGGGGAATATATATTCTGAGGAATCCACAACATGTTTAATCATTTGAGGAACAGAGAAAGGGAAATTGCGTAACATTACGTATACAGTATGTGTATACAGAATTCTGGTGGTTGCCGTCCAGGTGGGTGACCTGCAACAGGTTGTATGACTTTGGGTCCTCTAAGTAGAAGTGTTTTTCCTGTTCTTACTAAAAGCGAAATTGTCTTAATAAAATTTAAATTTCGAACAAATGAAAACTTATTTTTATTTTAAATTAAAAGTGAATACCTTCTGCGTATTTATAACACAATGTTTACAAAATCCATCCATAAGATAACCTCTTAATGATATGCTGAAAAGGTTCGCGCGATTAAATACAATTAACAAACAGACTATAACCAGGGTTAATCAAGAACGGAGATTGTGAGAACACAGCTACAGTCAATTTTATATATACACATGTATTTACAAATGGCGTATTTGTATTTTTTAAAATGGTAAAAATGTGATTGTTTGAATAAATGTAGATTATTAATTATATTATGTTCGTGTGCATTAGTAAAAAAAAACTTCTGTACACAATATGTGATGTATTAATTATTAGCCATGTAAAAATGAAAGTTTTAATTTTTCGAATTTTATGAGAGAGAGAGAGAGAGAGAGAGAGAGAGAGAGAGAGAGAGGTGTCCCAACATTCGATATTTCACAGCACGTTGTCAGAGCACGAGCGCTGTCACAGAGAGAAAGTGTTATGTAATAGTTATACACACGCTTTTACACAGGGATAACTTTTCTTCAAAATTGTGCTTTTCTTGTGATTTTTAATGTACCTGTCTGAATCATGCAGAATTTTATGTTCGGTTTCAGGCAGTCTACCAATTGCAAAAATCGAAAGGGCGTATGATATTACTGCTTTATTATTAATACTTTGTTTTTTGTTTTTTTTAAGAAAACGCCCGTTACTGCAGTCTGTGCATTTATGTAGAGATCTGTATTTTGATCAGATTACCATTAAGGCTACATGTGTCACTTTACATAAAATATTAGTTATTTGCAACGAGAGAGAGAGAGAGAGCGGTCTACCTATTGAAAAAAATGAAAGGGCGTATGGTATTCATTGTCGCCTTCAAAAAAACGCGCTATTTCAAACTCTCCAATATTTTACTTTTGTTCTGAAAACGGCTACATGTATTATAATTACTTTACATGTACATATGAGTTTAGTTTTTTGAAACGAGAGAGAGAGAGAGAGAGAGAGAGATAGAGAGAGAGAGAGAGAGCGGAAAAGTAGATAAATTAAAAATAAGCGTCAGATTGAGGGGGAAAAACCATACAAGTTGAGTTGATGCCTACAGTAGCGATCTTATAAGTTAGAGTACATCGTAATATTTGTCTTCTTAAAATAGGTGGCATATTTTCAACTCGTAATAAGAAAAACATTAATACATTAAAATATTTATAATTTTCGTGTTTACGTATATGCATGGATTGCATTACATTGCTATGTTTGGGGCCCTTGTACAATATTTAAGAAATAGCAATACATTTCTGGAAGTTTTAGTTAAAAATAATTCCCAGAAAATGATGTATTTTCCCCCTACTAATATATGTAATTTGCTTTCCATATCTTAATTCTAACAAAAGTTAAAACAGAAAACAAAAAGCGATTTTTTCTTCTTCTCGATTTCATCCAGACCGAACACACACCTGTTACGGTGTCTTAAACCATCGCGGTAAACTCGTGGCCCCGCGATCACCGCGATGACAATACCGCGACGGTGTATCGCGGAAAGGATTAAAACACCATCACGGGGTCGCGGGAAAATTCGGGACCCGCGTTGGCCGTAGTGTACATATGGAATACGGTTATATCAAACATGCATTGACTTATCAAATCTACATGTTTCGAAATTTGTGAACAGCGGCAAAAATATTAGTATTAATCTGTAAAGGGAAATCAAGATCACCCGATAACAATAGATTTGTATCAATAATGTTCAAGTCAAGCAGAAGAAAAGGCGATCAAAAAGGTTATTTCTAGCAGTAAGATAAGTAAGATAATTTCTACAAGCAAAAAAGAAATGATACGCATTTTCAGTTTTCCCGCATGAACCATAGCTATAATTAAAAAAGACGTTTGGTCTTAGCTCAGAATAGATAATGTTTTATGTCTTAGCTCAGATTGGATAATGTTGGTATAGCGTTTTCCAATTAAAAAATAATTTTTGGAATTATGTGGGTTTTCTTTTTAATTAATTGATTGAGATGGCTGATCGTGCTTCTACCTTTAACGAATTCCATTCCTTTAAAGCATCAGGAATGAAAGACTTTTTATATAATTCTAATCTGCACCTGGGAATTATATATTGTTCTTTGTTACGGGTATTTTATTTGGATATACATGTATTTTCATGCCTGTTTGGGATGATATCGCGCAAATGTTCAGGTACCACCACCCCATATGAATTTTAAACATAGTACAATGTGGTCACTTATAGCACCTGGGGTTCGTTTCATAAAGAGGTCTAAGTGTTGGGCCTAATTTTAGTCTAGTCCGAGGACTTACACCGAAACCTAGTCGGGCGTATTTTGCGTTTCATAAAGCGGCGTAACTAGAGGTGTAGACTCTAGGCTATAGCTATGGCATTATAGTCCTTGACAACGCAGCACTGCACATGCATAAAATTGTTTCAATTATGCCGTTATGTAGGTGTGTGTAGCATTAGAAAATATGATCAATTTTAGAGGATCTATCAATTGCAATAAAGAACAAGGTACACTTAGGGTCATATTTTCATAGGCCAAAATTATATACTAAGTGTACCTTGTTCTTTACTTAAAATATTTAAGATTTGATAAATTCTTGTTTCAGTATCTACATAGGCGCATACATTACTACTATACCAAGGTTAAATTTTCCAAATCATATTCCTTTCTTTTAACAATTTACCAAACAAAAGCACACAATGTCAAAATTAACTTATACAAATAAATTAAACATTTAACGGAATCAATAAAGGGTATACAGTATATGATTTTCTGGAATATCAACGCAAGAAGTATTATTTAGTGTCAAACACACTTGTAAATCTTATAAATATGCATTATCCGTATAATAAATGTATAATGTTTACTTAATAATTGACCTGAATTGTGTTTATTTATACATAGACTGCTAAAATAAGCAGCATGGTAAAATCTTATATTATTTTTTTCTTTTAGGGCGGATTCCTACTCGGCATTATTTTGGTTAAAGTATACATGTATATGTAATGTGCTCAATAGAATTACTAGTATCAATATCATTTTATGTAATTGGGAAGTCCGGAGAATATGTATTTACTTCTTACTTTTATCATATTGAATATTTCGAATTTAATGGGTGGGTGTAAATTTACAAGTTGTCATATTGTAAATTTTGTGTTTACATCCACCCAGTTTATTCATATACACATAATTTAAATATGACAAATTTCTGACCTTTGTCGCTTTTTGTCATTGTGCATTTTATGAATGTTAGGGGTTCGAAAACAAAATTAAAACTGTTTTTGTTTTCAATCATTTCGCGATGGTTTGCATTTTAGCGCAATATAATATATTATTATACATGTATTATGACAAGTTACACTTTTAAGGGACAATTCTGTATCCAGGATTAAAAAATTATGAAGTGTATTTATCAAATCAGTTGAAATTGCGAATTTGTCTAAACTCGAATGTGTCATCATTATAGTAGTTTAGAACACTGTATTAATAATATATATTGACTTTAAAAAGTTACGTTGACATAATTTTCTTGTATGTTGACATAATTTATCTTGCATGTAGGGGACAGAAATATGCCACCATAAAAAGATAATCACAAATTATGTTTATGATTGTGTATCATTATAAGTGAGTTGAATCGGCTCCGATTTTCAGTTACATTTGCATTCAATATTAATGCATCTACAGATACGTACATCGTAGGTTATAAAAATATACTGTTCATATATAAATTACAAACATAACAATTATTAGCTATTTTCTCAGGAAGCATACGTTTTAATGAATGATTTTTTAAAGGTAAAGTTATTACTAAATGTGGTGTAAACTTGTTCTAAATGTTGTAGAGAGAAAAAACTGATGAATACGTTTCTGGGGGCGCTAATTTTCATCTCTGACGTACACTATCACTGTGCTGGCGAATCTGCAATGGTTATGGTACAATTAGTAACTCAATCGGGTGAATCCGATCCAATGCATACATCTTTATGTGTGTTTTAAAAGAAGGGACAAGCAGCCGCCTGTAACAAATATGATATTCACAAAAATTATATTCACAAAACTTATAGCAATATTTTTATAGCCTATACAGCAGTTCAGAAAATCATGAACTTGGCGGCATCACAGCTGCCATCTGACATCATATGTAATGTTATGCATGTGTGATTTGTGTGCATCCTTCCAATATGGTCAATATGTCAAATAAGAACAATCAAACTCGAATTTATATCTTTAACATTTAGCAGTTTAGATTGGTCAAGATACAAGTTGCATTGGACAGTGTTGGAGGAAAGTGCGAAAATGGCCAACACTGGAGCCAGGAAAAACAAATGGGGGTGTTAAAGTTTTAATACAGTTATCTTTCTATGTTTGATCAATTCATAATCTCTGTCTCTTTATCAATAGATAGAAATATCACCCAAACGAACTTTGACGAAAAGAAAACTATCTTTAATAATTATTCCTTTTATTATTGTCGTTGATGTAAGGGGGTTGTACACGGGAAGTCGGACGAGATGATGATATAAGCGGCTGAAAATCTGACAAGAAAACTGTGACGAGATGCGTTCGCCGTCGATATCTTTCGTGACTTTTGCCATTGTTTTAAATATTTCTGCATCTATATCTATAGTATTACTAAACAAATGGATCTATACGGCATATGGATTCCCGAATGTGAGTCTGACCTGTTTACATTTCATCGTAACAACAGTGGGACTTTTCGTCTGTCAAAGGCTTAACATTTTCCAACCAAAGAGTGTGCCGGTCCATAAAATGATTCCGTTAGCCATGACATTTTGTGGTTTTGTAGTGTTTACAAACTTGTCGCTGGAATCTAACACTGTGGGGACCTACCAGGTCATTAAGATGTTGACCACCCCGTGTATTATGGTGATACAGACAGTGTATTACAACAAAACATTTTCCAATAGTATACGATTTACAGTTGTAAGTAATGCAAAAAGCATGATGACTAAAATTGATAATTTTCTAGAGTATCTTACTCTTTTTTGGCGAGGATTCTGATTTTATGCGTATGTAATGGCATGGGAGAAAATAATGACGGACCAGACCGGGATTCGAACCCCGGCCCCCTGAATCTCTTGTTAGGTGCTCTACCAACTGAGCTATCTGGCGCCGGTACTTGAACCGGTCTGACCGTCACATTCCTTCCTCCTTAAATGATATTCACCCTTGAAGATCACCCCCAGGCTCTTCCCCTGGCAGGAGTTGACCTGTCAATTCCAGGGGTTGGTCATGGCACCAAATGTAATGGGATGAGAGAAAATAAGCTCTACCAACTAAGCTATCTGGCGCAGGTATTCGAGCTGGTCTGACCATCACACGTACCTCACAGTCATGTGCTACATGTATAATATACGTCCCTGATGTACTCTTGCAGCCTGTGTGTAGATGTTTAAGGAATTGCCTATCAACTACTGTAAACCAACTTTTATTCGCGACGACTTTATTTCGCGATTTACCAGAGATGAACTAGTTTGTGGCAACTTATTTTCGTGACCATACCTTATCAACATATGTTTCGCTATAACAACCATACAACAATAACTGGTTAGCGGCGATAAACATGATACATATTTGCGATGATGAGACTCTCACAAACCTCGCGAAAATTTCTCGCACTCGAATAAAAGTTGGTTTACAGTATTCACTATTGTATATTTATCTTTTTTACCTGGATCTACATGGTCTGCATTTATTTGTGAATGTCAGATAAGAGAGAAATCACTATTGTATGTTCTCAGTTAATCGTAGTGCAAAACATAAGTTATCAAATGGTAAAAAAAGTCTATTTAGATTAACTGAATTACATGTTAATAATGATATAATGCATGTACAATGTAACTGGATACAGAAGAATGATATAATATTGTAGTCAAGTGACAGATAAATAGTTAAAACCACTAGTACAGCACATTTCCAACCAGACACAACTTAACATCAGAGCAGATCCCAAAAGCAGACCCAGGGTTTGCTTTGTGTCCACTCAAGATCTGGTCGTGGATCTCTCCGTGTTTGCTCAAGGTCCACTCTGTGTATGCTAAAGCGAGCCCAGTGTATATTGTTGCAGTTAATCTTGTTTTTATAATGTCATCATCATTGAAAACCTGCAGTTTATCTGACAATTTAATCTTCTTTTTCATCATAGTGATTAAGAAAGGTGCATGCATGTCCATCTAATACAGCTGATTGATTAAGTACCTTTTTCTTTTCAGATTCCCATAGCTGTTGGTGTCTCTTTATATTCATACTATGATGTCAAATTTAACTTATTAGGAATATTTTATGCTTCCATTGGAGTTTTAGTTACATCATTGTACCAAGTGGTAAGATCTGTTTGTAAAAATTTATATTTTATAACAGTTTTATAAATACTAGTACTAGTACATGTATTGGGAAATTATTTTGTGTTTATTTCAAAGTATATGTCAAATATTGTGAAAGTCTTCATATAATAAATGATTTAAATTTTGCAGTGGGTTGCAGAGAAGCAGCATGAGCTACAATTGAACTCAATGCAGCTTTTATACTACCAGGCCCCACTGTCGGCTTGTATGTTGATGCTAGTTATACCATTTATTGAGGCCCCTGTGTATAGCATCCATGGAGCCATGGGCCATTGGGATACTCATGTGTTGGTAAGGTTAAAGGAAAAGTATGTAAGAAATGAACTCAATGCGAAACGGATTATAAAAAAGCGTAAATTGCTCCAACCCAGGTTATATAAGTATTACTTGGGTAATTATTGAGTTCATTCCTTATAATTTAATTAATTTTTCTGTAATGTACTGTACAAATTGAGTGTGTTTTACTTTTAAAAATGATATTAATCTGTTCAAAATTTAAATGTTACATCAAGTGGATAAGTACGTTTTTGACGGTGGTGCAATGTGACATGCAAACCAGGTTACACAAATTTAATTAAATTTTTCTATCCAATCAAATGCTGCGTAACAACCAGAATTAAATTATTTGTATATAAATCAAGCTTCAGTTGAAATTAAATACCTGACAATTTAAAATACAAAGATTGGTGGATCAAATGTCATTAAATGACTGTGGCATAAAATATATGCATATGATTGAATTTTAAGTAAGAAGGTTGGCAACTGAAGGGTTTTGATCATAGTGCTTCTTAGTGCTTTTTAGTGTTGATTTAATACTACGATGAGAAAACTCGCCTAATAGTATTTATGCAAGATTGATAGTAATAGCTATTAAACAGCTAATGGCAATGATTACAGACTACATGTACTACATGCACATAATTTATATAAATTAATCATGTTAATGAACCAAACTTTACAAACAAGTTTTTCCATTTGATAAAATGGTGACATCACACACACCTCTACTCCTGCAAACTTGATTGCTTTTTTATCCCCTCGCGCAACTTGTTGCGAAGGGGATATAGCATCGCTACTGTGCGTGTGTGTGTTCGTATGTGTGTATGTATGTATGTGTGTGTGTGTGTGTGTGTGTGTGTGTGTGTGTGTGTGTACTCCATTTCAATTTTCTAGTAAATTCCAAGAAAACCCTCTCATGAATATCCATCAAACTATGTACACTTCTTTGGCATAGTAAAAGGAAAAACCCTGTTGATTTCAAAATCAATTGATTAAGTATTTTTTTAAATTATCGTAAAAAATGAAATTAAAAACATAAATTTTATGTACGACTTGACAATAGACATTTCCGGTAATTTTATGTACGACTTGAAGTTAATCGCTACCGTATACAGTTCAAATCAGCAACTTGACATTTTTGGGGATTTAAATCTAGTAAAGGTAAAAAAAACCGTTTTGTAGCATTGGAGTGTTAGACGAGTGCCCATAGTTAAAAGTTGAAGCGGCAAGAGATTTAAGTCTGCCGATTTACATCGAAACAAGCAGTCGACTTTCGGACAAATTTTCCCGTATTACTTAAAATAGAACTAGTCCAAAATTCAGTAGAGACTTTGACAGATATTGCACATTTATCACGCGAAAATTGTTTTATATTAATAATAACTGCATATATATCTACTATACTATGGGTTAATTATAATACGACAACTAGCAACTAGAATTTCCATCAGAGCAGACTACAGAGCACTTGATTTTCAGCTACGTTTCATAATGTATACGGATCGTTTATGTCTGCTTATATAAAAATGAATGTCACTAAATGAATCTAAATTATTAAACTTTAAAGTATATGTGTTGAGCTTCTGCTAGGAATAGGAAAACTGTTATATAATCCCCCTCCCCCAATTTATACACCACAAAGCTTGGGGATTGGGATTAAATAGATATTACATGTATGTATTCAAAGTGGTTTAAAGAAATACTTTCTTTAATTTACATGTACATTTGTATTTTCCTAAATAACGTATTCCCCCGTACAATAAGTCATGTCGCGAGGGGATGCTCCGCTTAGCGGTGCCCTTGTTTTTTTTTGTTTGAGCATGCCTTGGTCATTTGATGGTAGGTTTCGGAGAGCAGGTAGGTATTTCCTACATTTATCTACATCCATCAACATTTTATACATCTATATTCTACATTTCCATGCATTCTATTTGGAAATATGACTGTGTAGTGTATTAGATACCCAATCAGAATGGAGGTTTAGCCTAAGGGCCTAATACTAGAATAGCATGGTGAGACCATGGTTAGACCATGTCGTTCTAATAAGGCCTGTTATTGAGCATGCCCAGTAATCTTGTGCTGCATTACAGTGTTACAGGGTCTAGTGTTGTGAATGATTAAGTCATATGTCAACAAACTCTCCTACTGCTTCTTATTTGTAACTGCATAACTGGACTAGTATTATGTACATGGTTTTGATCATTTACCGTAATCATGTTTACTTGATATCCTTTGAACATGTATAAAACATGTATAAGAATTTGTACTTTGAAGAAAAAGATAAACAACTTAATGTATTTTTCAACAGCAGTTGTATTTTGTGTTACATGAACAATTTATCCTGATGTAGAAACCAGGAAAGATAAAATATTTTGCTTAACCATCACTTCCTCGAACCTATGGAAGTTTTCTGGAGTGTCAGATGTACATGTACATTATAATACATGTAATTAAAAATATTTACATATAATTCAAGTATTTAATTTTTTTTAAAACATGTAGACCAGATGCTATTAATTTAAATTCTTTTATTTTCAGGGTGCTGTATTTGTCTCTGGAGTGATTGCCTTCTTTGTGAACTTGTCTATATTTTGGATCATTGGAAACACCTCTCCCATGACGTATCCTATTCAGTGAAATTCTATCACCTGTCAATTAACTCACTAAGTTAAATTTTATACTGAATGAGATCACGGGGAGTTTTTAATAGTCAAAGATGTAGGATGTATTAAAGTCTACATTTTATGCATCAAACATCACTTGTTCCTTTACTCATTAAGTTAAGTTTTATACTGAATGAGAACACAGGGAGTGTTTGGATAGCCAAGAATGCAGGATGTATTGAAGTCTACATTTAATGCATTTAATGCACTCCGGGGGGTATTTCAGAAGACAGGAGTGCAGACATATTGCATAACACAAGTTGTCGTTTTATGCTCCTACCCATAATTGGTTTACATCTACACACTGGTGGTTTATGCCCTGGAGGTTTAAACATTGAAACTTATGCATTTTGTTCATGTCTGTTCAACACCTGATTGAAACAGTATTATTTTCTTTGCACCTTCATCTTTGCTAGCCAAGGGTGACAATCCAGGGTGTTTTTCTATAGAGAAAAACCGTGGATCGTCACCCTTGGCTAGCAAAGATGGCATCATTAATTGTAATGAAAAAGATGATATTAGGCAAATTATGCAGTTATTGCTATCAAAATGTCAATTTAATTTAAAACCAATCATATTCAGACAATACAAACGCTATTTACCAAAGGATTTTTTAAATATTGTAATCTCTATGTTTAACATATGACCTTGACATTTAACTTAGATATAACATGGCAGGTCACCTGAAGTTCTGTGTGACCCTCCTGATGGGCTGGTTTATATTTGATGACTCCCTCACCTACCTACAGATATCGGGAATCATCTTCACCCTCACAGGTAAGCAGATTGGACAGCATCCTTATTGTTACTGTAGAATCATTAATAAGTTCTTTTGGACCAATTTGTGCAAATACTTAGACATACATGTATATAGAGTAAAGACTGTGTTTTAAAATCATTTAGGTTTATTTGTGGGATATCAATTAAAATTGAGCTACCGTAGATTTCTTTGATTTCACAATGTATGTAGTCATCATTTAGCTAATTAAAATAAAAAATTCTATCCAACCACATACACCAGTTCTTTTCTGTAAAGTGGGTGTGGGAGTGGATCCAATAACTATTTACATCAGACTATGGCAATCATGTTCATGTGGTGTAAATCGTTCTAGATAATTTTACAGATCATTTTCAATATCTTTTAAGAAAATTGAAACAGAAGATGATTCTTTATTTTTGAATTAATTTCTGCAAAATGTATTGTTTAAGCATTATGATTTTTTTTGAAAATTGTTGATATATGGAACTAATTTAATTCTGGCTGTAACACTTTATTTGATTAGCTAAACAAGTTCATCTATATTGCATAACATAATTTAACTACATCACAGTATGACTTGCATGCAAGTTGTAAATATCCACAAAATCTACCTTTGTTATACCAAATACTGTAAACAAACTTTTATTCGCGTGCGAGAAATTTTAGCGAGATTTGCTAGAGCCTCTTAGTCTCAACTATTTCTCGCCATGAACCAGTCCTCACCATATACTGTGGTTTCATCATTATTCCTTGAACACCAATTTTCGAGGATTTCGTTTTTGAGATGATCAACGAATTTAAATATTCATCGAAGTTTCGTGCCTTTCTTTTCATGAAAAACCTTCTCCGGTAAACGTAATATATCCGTATTACTAAGTGTTTATTTTTTTAACACCTACGATATTAATCGTTTTAATTGATCATATTTGTATATAAACATAAATAAGTTCTAATATATCATATCATATACATATAAATTAAACAGGTGTACATAGTACCTCGGTAGAAAAGTGAATCAGTAACACATGAAAAACACCATTGTTAGCTAGCGTCTATACAAACAAAGAAGAAATCTGATTAATACTAGTTTACACAAGTCCAGCTTTTTCGAAGCCCTTCCTAATTAGCCCCTACTTGACTTTCATTGCTTTGTGCGTGTTAATGACCAAACGCGCATTATTAGGTTTGATCACCAGGCAGATCTTTATAACAACTCAACCGAAATTTTGCTTGAACTACTTAAGGAATAAGGAATCATTCTTTGAGTATTATGAGGTGATAATTTTGGTCGGGGCGTGATCAAATCCAATAAAGCCTGAAGGGCTTTATGATAGATTTGAGCACGCCCCGACCGAAATTATCACATCATAATATTCAAAGAATGATTCCTTATTACTTATTATAATATTTATATAATTTTAAGCCATCGTACGATTAAATATTTAAATATAAATAAGCAAACCCTGCTGACGCCTCAATTTGGCGTCATTTGAAGTTATGAGTTATATAGTACAAAATCGATATGTAGTGTTATCACAGGCAAAGACACTGGAAAATGTAAATATTAGTATATAACTACATTACTGTATTTTTCAAAACCGTTTATTTCCTTTTAAAGTTAAAGAAACAACTCTCTGTCATTATATTAGCAATTTAATTTTCTTCTTGATTTTAAAGACGTCTTTTTTCAATCGGGATCGATGTTCATATTTTGTTTGACATTAGTATGTACGTCCCTGAAAAAACAGGATTTTTTTTTACAATGGTAACCCACGAATTTATGTATCTTCGAAACAGTGGAATTTACAAAATCCACGAAATTTGATGCCTTTAATAATTGATAAAACCACAGAAGAGGTACATAATGTAATAACAACACGTATGTAGAAATGGCTTGATCACTAAAGTTAGTCGCCGCGACCAAGTTTATCTCGAGTTATTTGCGAAATAAAGTCGTCGCGAATAAAAGTTGGTTTACATTATAACATAACTTGCTTTTTTTTTTTATAAACTTCTGATTAAAGCAGATTATATAACATAGGAAGTAATTAAATTCATTTCTTAAATCAAGTGGTGTTTAATGAAAAGACAATTATTTAGTCTCACTGTATTGCTTAATAGCAATATATTTCATAATCATATACCTGGCCTTTTTCTTTGTAGGTGTCACAGCATATACACATCTAAAGCTGAAGGAACAACAACAAACCACATCACTTCCTTCCGTTATCAAGTCCTAGAGTTCCCTTAAGTTTATCCATTGCTATAGTTTCTTTATGACAGACCAACTTTTAACATTGCTGTTTATTTCTTAAAAAGAAATGCATAAGAGAAAATCATATATTGATGAGCTAATTTTTGGGATACCACCTCTCAGCAATTACACACATACATCAATCATTGACAATTATGAAAATTCACAAAACTTCAGAATCTTCTAGATATAATATTGATTTTTTGAAAAGTTCAGATTCAAAACGCAGTAAATTTTTGATTTAAAGAAAATAAATGTTGTGTAGTTAATTATTATAAT
Source organism: Magallana hongkongensis (assembly GCA_016163765.1). NCBI lineage: Eukaryota > Metazoa > Mollusca > Bivalvia > Ostreida > Ostreidae > Magallana > Magallana hongkongensis. Next base: position 16,267,607 of record WFKH01003881.1, on the reverse strand, counting down.
AGAGAAGGCCATGTACGGAAAGATCCAGGACTGCGTTTTACAAAAGAACTTACGACATACGACCAAATTAATGAATGCTTATTGATCACAAACTAATCAATCTTTGAATTTAATGGCTGTAAAATATAATAATATTATAGAAATCAAAATAAGGATATATTAATGGTTTTATATAAATTTTGTTCGTCAAAGATCATTCCATGAGACTGAAAATATTTATGACTTTGTCGCAAGTTCTTTTGTAAAACGCAGCCCAGAACTACACTTGAACACATCTAAGTACTGAATTGTAGTATGTACACTATATAGTGTTATAGGGTTTATGCACATCTTGTTAAATACCTGGTATATGCTTGAAATAATTGTACATGTTTTTGAAATAAGTCCCGATTGATATACACATGTATTACAATGCCATGCCAGACAATATTGCCATAGCATATACTATCTACATGTAGTTCTGTTTTTATTTTTTATTTCATAATTTGTTTACCATTACTTTATTATTTGGAAGACCTTGTAAAATTTGCTGTGTCTGACTTTTTATTTGAATATAAGCCCTATATTTACAATGTAAATTTAAAAATTATTCAAGTACATTTGTACTTTGAAATATTAATACCGGTAATATGTGAACCATGGAATATGCAATACAAGACCTTTTTACAATACCTATTAATATCTCCCTCCTTTAAATGGAAAATATGATAATTCAATATTATACAATAAATCTTCATTTATTTTAGGACCTAGTTTGAACTAGAGCCCCAAATGCAGTCAGTCCTTACTCTGTAGACTTGTAATGTTGAATTATACAATATAGTCCCACAAAAAAGTCTCCAAAATATGTCATTTTAGATTATTATACCTTTAGTTATATTTTACTATATAAGAGTAGTTCGATACATTTTGCTGATGCCCTGAAAATCACCATAAAGAAACTGATTCCCTGCATAAAGGTGCATCAGTTTGATGAACTGATAAACACCTATTAGGAACACTGAGCAATTTATTTTAATCAAAGGAAAAATTCTGAAAAATTCTGAATAAATTAATGAATATTCATAATCAAATAATTCAATTTTAGATGCATTACATCCTTTTTAATTTGCTATACAAATTCATCTATATCGCATAACATAACTTGCCTACGTCATAATACGAAGTGCGTGCAATTTGATTTATTTTTACGTTATAACTTGCTGGGTACGTGAAGAATTTAAATCATATTAAATTGGACTTTTTTCTGATCGATTGGTTGTACTGGTTAACTATACCATTGAGGAAGTCGGCAAGATTCCATTTCCTATCAAGCAAGCTCATTTCCTCGGTTCGCCTCGGAAAGTAGACTTTCTTTCGGGAAACTGGAATCTTGCCGACTCCGTCAATGGTGTTCTTTA
>WFKH01003881.1:16244638-16261696 GCA_016163765.1 Magallana hongkongensis | reverse complement strand
GGGGCCTATGTAGGGCCTATGCATGAGTATTAATACTACATGTAGTTATATATGTTACCTTTTGCAATGTTTTGGGACAAACCAAGGGGATTCTCTTTGTAGTCTTTTCAGTTTGTGTGCAATTTCCATATTGTACATTTATTTTTTGAGAACTTGTTGTCGGTCCCAAGATATTTATGCCGCACATTTTCTTAAATTATTTGTTATTTATAAATACCTCAGGGTTCAAACGATGTTCATTCAATAGTATAAAAAAATCCCAAGATTTCTCCTTTGAAACGCCCCCTTTACCTTGTCAGGTTTAAATTATACACAGTTAAAAATAAAAAGTCTAGGTGGAATTTGCGTTGCAAACGAACGAGATGAAGGTACCCGGATGATAACGCTGAAAAATTGTGCGAGGTATTCCGAGTGACTTCAGAATGGAGAAAAGATGTCAACATTTCCCATTATAAACCTCCGTAAGAAATCTGTTTTTATTCCCGTGAATTTTCTAGAGTGAAAAATGATATAATATGTCAATGAAGATATCTTGGATATCTTCTCTTTCATCGATTTCAATTGCAATTCTTTCAAAGATATGTGTATTTTTATTAAAAATCGTCAAAACTTGATGCATAAATATTTTGGGACAGACTATATATATAGTTGCTCAATCATACATTGAAAAGAAGTATATAAACTTCAAACTTCATTGTACATGTAGGTTGCAGAAATGTTTGGGACAAGAAAGAGGGGCAATTATAAATTTTTTTTTCCATTTTGACCTTTGGTTGCAGACCCTGCAAAGAGATATATATACAACTTGGTTCACTTTTAGCAAATTAAGTGTTGATAAAATGGACTATTGGGGTAAAACAAGACGATAGAGAAAATTTAAGCTTTAATATTATTTCATTCTAGAAAGACTATGCATCGTCTGTAACCCATGTGTGATTCACATCGATTCTCTCCATCATCACCCAGTTTGAGGGAGGTTGTGTACTCAAAACCACCCTGGTTTGCGACAATGAGAAAGGCTTCATGAGAGTTTTTTCTTATGGGCCAAGAGTTCATTATGCTTAGATCATGGATGAAGTGGGGCATGATGACTGGGAGCTAGATCATGGTGACAGGTCATGATAAAAAGCAGTACCCTCTATACAACTGTCCTCACAATGAGGTCCAGGCAAATTAAGGTCCTAGCTGGGAGCCCTTCACATACATATGCATCAGTGTGAGTGAATTAATCTTGAATCTTAATTGCATGTCAAATGCATATCTAATAATCGGTAGATATCAGTATTCCCTCTTTGAGAATTAAGGCCAGTCTGACCATGCTCACGTAGTATGCTTACTGATTGGTAATTTTTTCTTGTTTTTATTCCTTTATTACAATTAGCTCCTGTACACTTTCATGAAGGAAATCTCCCCAGTCGCATTAATGCATAGTATGTATGAATTTATTAACAACAGTATGTTTTCATCATGTGATCTACATTTTCATTTTAAACTAAAGAGTTTGGCTCTTTTGTTTTTGAGTTGAGGATTTTTTTTCATGATTCAGAAAAAACGAAAAGTTGAATGAGTTGGCCCACAGTCATATTATGGACATCTTGGAAGGGGATAATTATAGGCAGAAGAAATAAGTGTGAATGACATACAGATGGCGCTTAATTAATCCTATTGTCTTTTTGCCAAAAAATGATTACATTGGGTAGAATGAATTACTTATACATGTAGGTGAGTAAGGTGACCTGGCATGGAGATAATACATGTACATGTATCTTAATGTACTTATTTTCAATATATGGATTCAGTAATGATTCTCTCTCTCTCTCTCTCTCTCTCTCTCTCTCTCTCTCTCTCCACCCAATAAAGCATAGTTTTAATGTTGCACTGCATTAAACATGTTAAAGACAAATCTGAGCATGAATACATCATATATTTTAATGTTTTAATGAGACAGATCATGCTAGTACATTGAAATAAATAACGTAAACTTCACAGTCATGTACATGCTGTAAAGGTACCATGATATATGCCCAATGCTATCTAACATCATGTATTGAGTTTCAAAATACATATATATCAAAATGTAATCAAACTGAAGTATATGTAACGTTAATCGAAGGCTAAGCTTTGGTTATTTCCATAAAAAAGATCTGCTTCAATCTTTGAAAACTTTCCTAAGTTGCTAGTTTGTAAATGAGTATTAACTAACAGAAAAAAATATTCCCTTGGCATTGAGGTGATAAAGACCTGCATCAGAATTTCCATAATTTTACATGACTGTGCTCTTGTTATCCAGGGAAAGTAACTTTTATTTTTGAATTAGATGAATTTTCAATAAAAGTTAATTCTTAATTCAATTAAAGAAATTAAATACTCTAAATGTTTTAGCTACAGAGTTAATAAGGTTTTGTTTTGTTAATGTGATAAGTAATCCTAAGATCAACTGTTAAATGGTTTAGCATTACATTACGTGGCAGTCAATTTTTATAACCATGAGATACTGACTTAGATTACTCTAGTGTTACATAACAGATTAAATGCTTATTTAAAACACCAAGCTAATGACTTCATGCTAAATTTACTCCAACATTTTTTTTTTTTACGTTGTTAATTTAGAAAAACACAGAATATGAGAGTTCTGAGCTATAATACATTAACATCGCAGATTTAAAGAAGTTTGATATTTGTTTTCATTCCCAGAAGAGTTTTTCTTCTAGCTACTCTATATAGTTATCATAATACAGGTGCTTTTTCTATTCCCTCACAGTCAACTGAAAGGTATTATATACATGCGTATTGGAACTTCTTAAGCTTTAAACATACAACTTTTGTGTACCCTTGTACTCTATGGAAAACTGACTCTGCCCATGTTATACAGGTTTGGTGACACTCGAGGGCTTGTAGTATTTGCTTTCTGATTGTATACTATAATTATATTTTCAAAGGTATATGGGAAATTGAGAACACTCAGAACAGTTGTTAATTTAAAATCTTGTTAGCTTCACATAGCTAAATAAATGTTTGCATTATTTTCAGGTAGAGTGGCTCTAGTTTGTGTAAGGAATTAGTCCACTGGAAGTCCTTAAGTATCGAGTGACGGAACTGGATCCGTAAAGAGCGGCAGATGTATCCTGTTCTGTATCAAGTTCTCCAGAAAATGTCAGGCATGTCAACATTTTAATTTTTCTTCCCAAGCATGGCACTGATAGCTGAGAACTTGACTATCTAGAGAAGGGAGGAAAAAAAAACCTGTTAAAATTCAAATACTGCCTTAAGTTTATTCTGCAGACTGTTCAGGGTCAAGACTAAAGTCAATTCTCTCTAATTTAAAATTCCATTTTAATCATGTTATATAACTCAACCTTGACAACTAGCTTGTGATTGTACATTCTTACTTCGTTCATTACAGATGGGATACAAATCTGCTGTGATATCTGTGACTTGAATTGCATGCATGCAGAATCGTTTCCGCTTGACCGCCTGTATTTCGAGATGATGTCTTGTTTATGAAGGAGTCTCGAGAGCTGTTAGGGGGCCGTGGGAGATTAATGAGATGACATGGTACCCCTGGGTGAAACATTTGTCTACAATATTATCTTATGTCAGGATCCTATTGTCACAGGCTGAAACTTTTCGACAGGTAAGTTACCTGTAGCTCCGCACTGGAAACATATTGTGTTGTATTGTGTCATGTGGAAAGTGTTTATAGCAGTTCAAAATCTTTAATGTGAAAATAAAAAAGGAATGTTCTCTTGTTAATGACTGGTTAACAAGCTCCATTCACCTGGGCTGGAAACATTTGGTCTTGAAAATTAACCCACATTTTTTGTTGAACCTCTTGTTATCTGGAAAAACAATTTAAGGTAAGAGAGTTTAATCTTGTTAGCTTTTTTTGCAGATAATATTAAAATTAACATATGCACTATGAAAGTTCTGAGGCACAAATTTATAGTTCATAACACAAAAACACAATATATTTAAAAAAAATTATTTGCACAGCATGAAAAAATATACACACTAAAATAATTTTTTTGAAATGAATGCATGAAAGAAATGTTATGTGGTAAATAACTTTGGTTTTTTTTGGTAGAATAAATTGACATTCATGAAAAAAAACAATAATTTATATGATTAACAGTAATATGTAAATTTTCAAGTATTCTAATTAAATAGGGCAGTATATATTAACTTAATTCTCACCTGTTATGTGTTAACTTTGTAATTTTCCCTTTTGAAACATTATTGATCATGAACATTTATTCCTTGTTAAATGTACCATTCAAGTAAATAATTAGTTATATATTTATTCCACATACGTGAACATTACCATATTCTACTGTCAAGAAATACTGTTAAACCTAAATGATATTAGAGTTTGTACCTTCTAAGATTTAAGAGTGATAAAAACTCAATCACAAAATCTCTAAATTTCAAAAAGATATTTATAGTGTGTTGTGAAAAGTGATTCCAACCATCAGTGACAAAATCAAGATAATATTTAGTGTGTTGTACATGAGATTTCAGTGTGATTTCAATAGCCACCTCAATAAGCAAATTAAATGGCGTTGATTTTTCATGGAGCGGTAAAACTGAAATCTCCAAAGAACTTCTCTCTATCTGTTTAAATGGGCATGGAACACATTATCTCCTGAACGATCGTAGGATCAGACAAATTTACAGTTGTTAAGGTTTATGAAAAGAGGACACAAGATTTAATTAACCTCAGAGAAGAGAACCATCCCTGCTTTGTAGGCTTCTTGTCTTTCACTCGGACTTTTAACTCCACAACTGATAAATCTCATCTTTGGATTTTTTCAGTTTTCTCCTTAATGGCTTGTTTGGCCGTATCTCCACTTCGACTCTAAAGGCTCAAATTTACCTGTTTCAGGTGATTTATGGAGAGGTGTTTGTCCATCTATAGGGAAATAATTAAGGGATTGAATGTCTGTTCTGTGTTTTGAACAAGTGAATAAGTGATGACTGACCGTATAAAAAGTCCTTATCTGTCAGATGTACACCGAGATATCACTTTAGTCCATAGGGCTAGCAAGCCACCAGCCGAGACTGGTATGGAGATACATTGATGAAAATATTTATAAACACACCCAACTTGGGGATCTAAATCTTCAGAGGGGTTTGTTGCATTCTTTGATGGATACTGGGTATCTTGATACATTAAGTTTGTCAGTCGTAGGATTTTGATCTTTTCTTGGGTTTGGTGTGAGGGGGTCAAATATTTTATGGAAAACAGGCTAGAGGGTAAGTGGGAGTACTTAGGATGTTTTAATAATGGAAACTATTTACTTTTTATGCTGCTTTTTATATATATAAAAAAATCCTATTTAACCAAATTTTGCATAATTGTAAAATTTCCCTAAAAAAATTTACTTGCTGGCAAGATGTCATTTCAAGGGGCATTTTTGTGAAAATGAGGAAAAGAAAGAATAAAATAGATTGAAACTGAAAGATAACATTTTTGTGTTGTTCAAATGTATAAATTATAACATAGCTGAGCTAGAGTATATATGTATACGCATGGCTTGAAACAGGTCATAATACAGTATGTAACTTACTTTACAAATAAAACTCACCAATAAATGTTTAAGTAATTGGAGAAAGTTTAACAAACTTTAAGTACCAATGGCCATTAAAAAGATAGCAAGCATGATCTTATCATCAGAGTCCTAATGTAGGAATAAAACAAACTCTCTACATAAATGTTACATTCTGCTTGAAGTTGTTAGGTAGTTGTTTTGATCTATTGAATATGTTATTGTCACGAATAGACAGGGACTAAGCCTCTCTCTACAGTGTGGCATCAGTTGCCGTCAACCCCTGTTCGTCTCTGGTAAATAAAATAAAAGGACACACCTAGAAAGACTCCACAAATGTATTGCTAGATCAGATTACAGGTACAAGTGTACTAGTATTTACATTTACGTGTACAAGTGTACTAGTATTTACATTTACATGTACAAGTATACTTAGTATTTACATGTATATTGACTGTTAACTTAGAATGCTTCTTTACCAATTGACCTTCAGTTATCTAAATACATATGATGCATTTTTTTTTCAATTGTTTATTCATTTAGTGAATAATTATTGCTCAGATTCCAATGGTGTATTCAAGAACTTACATTAAATATGAATCCATTCAAATTAAACAAACATATTTGAATCAAACACATTCTTTTTGTCGCAATATGTATAATTTGGTTACCGTGACAATTTCTGGTAGAGTACATATCATAATAATCCTTGTAATGTTATCGTTTCATCAAAACTAAATATTTGTTAGGTAATGTAAGACAAGTTATTCAAATTATTTATACAATATTACAATCTTTTTAAGTCAAACATTGAAAAATAAAAATGCATAGAGATGGAATATCTTTTGACTTTGCACTACACTTATCTTATCGTAATCTGAGTTCCACAGTGTGAACAATAACTCTAAGCTACTTAGGTTATCAGATATTGACAGGCCAGGCGATTATATTCAAACCATTTATTTTCTGGTAACATATTAATTTTGAGGAACAGCTGTTTGTGTTCCAGTAACATGATCTATGTGTATACATGTCTATAGGTGTAATTTATAGGCTGGTGTAGCAGGCCTAGCTACCAGCCTCCAGCCACTGAGGGCTTGACCTCTAAGTTAATGACCTTTGCCCTTGCTCACCTGAAGCAGGCACATAGGTGTGTGGTAGTAGTGTAAGTTATAGAAATCTGCAAGGAATGCTGTGAAGGTCACTCAACTGGGAAAATTGCTTGTACAGGTTGAGATTATTCGAAAATACGAAAATACGCCCAATGTAAAAACTTTACCAAATGCTCTCTCTCTCTCTCTCTCTCTCATTTTCCTAATTTAATTTTAAATAATATAAGGTACAGTGTAGCACCTACATAATTACTAAGTTAATGGTATATTCCAGATTAAAATATATATATCTATTTTTCTTGGATTGATTGGAAACAAGACAAGCAAACTTTAATTTGATTTTTCTCTGTTTTGATGTTTTAGATTTTCTTAGTTCAAATTGTTTATTGGGCCTATGAATGAAGGAAGAAAAGTTTTAGAACCTAAAGGTTTTTTATATATATATATGTTGTATTTTGGCCATCTGATGATAATGTATTGACTTGCTGAACTTGAACCAGACTTGAACCCTTAATTGAAATTTAGTGTTTGATCAATGAAGAGATTGGTAACTGCATCTTGCCTCTTTAATGGGTCCAGCATCTGTTGTTAGGGAACATTTTATTTTGTTTATCATCTGTCGAGGCCATAAAAGAAAACCCTCTATTAATAATTCGACACAAAATAACAAGATATGATTACACCAGCTATTAGTAGACTTATTACAGTGACACATAATTTATGTAACCAGCCATTGAGTAAAAAAAGTACCAAAAGTAAATGGATTATATTGGATCATTACATTGTATTATTAACCACAAAATCTAGGTCCTGATAGTTTTTTGGTTGACATTGATTCAAAATCACATAAAGGAAATTGATGTACCATTAAATTGTTTCTAAAGATAAGATTAATGTGTGGAAGGCTCAACTTGTGTTATGTTGTTTATTCGGTCTTGATATGTGTTATTTTTACATTCTTTATATGCATTTTATTATCACATTAACAAATAAATGACTTGGCTAGCATAATGCTACCGTTTATATACATAACATATATAAGAGAGCTAGTATGAGAAGTGGTAGCCTGTGTAGAAATCAGCTGAAGTATGGTATAGTGTTTCAAAGCATGTGCATGTCCTTGTGAATAATTAAATATTCAGTAGGAAATTCATGGTTGGATCATATTGAAACGTGAATATTAATGTGACAGTTTTTTGGTAAAGTGCTTTTAGTTTTGTTTGACACATTCCTAGAGATGGCTTCCTAATTATAATGATCATGATGGTTGTTATAGTCAAATTACGGATATTGATGAAGACAAGAGGAGAGTAAAGAATGGAGGGGACACTTCTACGGAGTCTCTGTTAAAACGATGGTGGTGATTAAATCGACATATGAAAACCTTCAAGTTTCTTTTTTTTTACAGCTTTTAACAAGGATATCATTGACAACGTAATGCAATATGTACTGTATGCTGGTGATAAGCAATAGCAATATTTGCGTTTAATCGGAAATATTGCCCAGGAAAGTCTGGTTCATTTCACAGGGAAAGTGTTTATAGAAAGCTGGCTGGTTTGGATAATTTGTGGCTCAATGTAAATCTTTTTTTCTCCTGTTGTGATATTGTTTTAGTTTGAACTCGGTGCAGGAAAAGTTTAGCCACCTTTACCAATCAAGAATGATCTTCTTTTAAACAGGTGTGTGTTTTTTCACACTGAGACATTAGCCGAGAGCTCTGAGCAGTTGATTCTGTTATTCTATACCTTTTTAAAAATTGTGTTTTTTTAATGCATTCTTGAAGTGACATTGAGCCATGTGAATCTTTAATGGATTTTATAGCTTTGCTTGAACTTATTTTTAACTGTGTACATGTAAAATAAACAGATATTTTTCTTTACTATTTCAGGGAGATAGATAAGGTTTAAATGAGAAACAATACTGGGATTACCTGAGGATCATGGCACAGTTGACCTCAATTTTAGGGGTCAAGGACTTCTTTCTGTTGCTGCTGATGATAGGGTTTTTCTCCTTGCTTCTTACCTACCACATTGGACTCAACTTACCACGACCTCCTGAAGGTCACGAAGAGATTAAGGATGTTCACCCTCTTAAGTTTCATCAAAATTGGATCAGCAGTGAGGGCTATTTCAATCATAAACACAAAGGTGGTAACAACCAGCAACATTTGTCTGATGCAACACAAAAGCTCAACCTACTGGACCAAATTTTCAAGGTAATTTGTTTCAAGATTCTTTATTCAAACATTTTCTGCTCCATATGTATGGCATATATACTGGTGTATGTATTTCAAAATGCTTCTGGGTTGCTGTAATACCTCTAAAGATGTAAAGAAAGCAATCCTGAAACATAATGTCTGATATATATCAATTAATCTCAAGCAATGGAAATGTTGATCATGTTCAGTGGCTTATTTATATCATTTTCAACATGATGTAAACTTGCAGTAAACTTAGTAGTTCATGTGCTACAGATCCCAAGAAATGCATTAGTATCAAGATTTCTTAGTTTCTTGGTATACTATTATAGTTCTTTAGGACATTTTTATTCAAAATGTTTTTAGCAACATTTAGCAAAAAAGAGTTTCCCTAAAAGCAATTCTTAAGGAAAGCCTAAATCATACAGTTTAGAAGTTATAATGTTTTTATGAATTTTCTAGCTCTGTAGCCTCTTATAATGACAGTTGTTTGACCCCAAGTAATTGATATGTATTTCTGATAGTCATCTCTTATTGGGGGGAGATAACTCTGCTATGAATGTCATTAAACTTCTTCATAAAATCTGCTCAGTCACAAAGCCTATTCAATTATAGGGTAATTGTATCTGACATTAATAGCCATTTAATATATGAGAATGCTTACTTTTAAATTTCTCTCCATCGTCTGAGAGCTATTTTGTTACTCCAATCTCATACATGTATCATAAGTATGCTGACCCCAGATATATATTATCATAGGATAAGTGGCCTCTGCAGGTCTTATCTGAGGCAAAAATATCATGAAGATTAATGGTGGAAGCTTGACGTTTCATCAGTCATTTGAAAATAAAGATAACCATTGACCGTTAACTAGCTTAATCAGTAAGTGAATGTTGAACCTGCAGGTCTTTTCTAGTACATGTATATATTGAAACCTGTTATTAGGGATTCGTTACCTTTCTCAAGTTATAGGAATTCCATTTCTGTTAGGTTTTTGAAATACAATTATGTTTTGTGACAGAAATAACAGAAAATTTTCCATTTTTCAAATGACAGTTTAGAATTCCCAGTCTGATTGTTTTAATTGGAAACCACATGTACATATAGTTAAAAGTGAAATGAGTAACATTATACATGAATACTGAGCTAAAATATGTATCTATAGTGTCCATCTTGTGCCCTGATACGAAAGTAAAGTAACCAAGAAATGAAATCAATCAATTCAATTAAATTTTTGCCTCTGAAGTAAACAGAGATATTCCTGCTTAATGTAGTGCTTTGTATGTTTTATTTATATTATACCTATGTTACAATGCACTTTGAAAGATTATGTAATTTAAACATGTTAAAAAAAATTTCAAAGTTAAATTTTGAGACCAAGTCAACACACTTTGAAAAATATTAATTTTTCAATTTTTTTTTCAAAGTGTATTGCCACACACCTAGTAAACGGATGAGAATATATTTTTATTTCATATAATTAAACAAACAGAAAGCTATGCAATTCAGTAGAATTCATACATGTATCTGAAAAGTGCTGACGCCCATAATACTTGAGTTCTAGTCAGTTTTTACCTGGAGCCATGCAGTCATTTAAACCTGTGTTTATCAGTCATATTTTGGATTTCAATAAATCGAAATTGCAAGATAAAATATTTAGCCATATGGATGATGAAGATAGGGCTTGATAAAAATCCTTGCTATGTTTACATGCATATCTGGATTTGAGTGATAGCACCCCCTTGTTTATTTTTCTGTGAAATATTACACCATGCTCAAGATTGTCAAAATATTTTAGTTATGATAAGACTTCTGTTTATATGTTATCCCAAACCAAAAATCTGTTTGATTTTGCCTAGTTTTTGGTTTCCCATGCTTCAAGGGCGTTTATATTTTGCTGACAGCATTTTCTTATTGGGCGGCTGCTGGGGTTAGCTTCAAGCTCCGAATGAATTTCATTGTGTCTTGTTTTTTAACTTTCATCTTGAGTTTAGAGTAATTAAAAGTAATGATGTTTATCTTGAACAAGTCTAAAAGAATGTTTCCGCAAACAAAAATACATTAGTTACATGTTTGTTAGTAAACAAACTAGAATATAGCCTTAGGGTGAACACAATTAATTTCTCCCTCTAGTCTCCATGCTTGAATGTTCTTAGAAATTTTTTATGCTTGTGTCTGGATTAATTGGCAGTAATAAATGTAAGAGTTGAATGTCACTGGATTCTAGTGACCAGGTTATTGAATGTAATATGCAGTTATACACACCTGCGTTTGTGGTTGGGGTCTTGGTGGTGGTGGGGGGGGGGGGGGGGGGGGGGGGGGGTTTTTTTTTGGGGAGGGCGGGGTTTTGGGTTTAAAAATTTTACTGTTGGATGAAGATTTTTTTGTGTTTGAACATCTGTGTTTGTGGTTGGGGTCGTGGTGGGGGGTTTGGGGGTTGGTTCAGGTATTTCTATGAAGTAGATCGATGCTTTAGGTCTACAAATATTACAGTTGGAGATCTAGTGTATATGATTAGTACAATTTGAGCTATAGTGCATACCTCACAAGTTGTTTATTGTTAGCAGAGACTCTATGATTAATGAGCAAAATAAAATCTACATGTAATCGTCCAGGTTAGCTATAGTGCAATATTGATGCAAATAGTATAATTCAGTGCCTAAATATACTGTTATACATGCTTGTGTATGCAACAAAATTGTTTCAATATGGCATGCTTTTAGAGAGCTGTTATGGAGAATTGTAAATTTAAAAGTGTGAAACTGTACTGCTGTACTCTGCATTTTTTTGCAATATGTTAACTGTTCTTTAAAAATCAAAATATATGTATATGGATTTTATTGGGAATTTTCTTTAAAAAATTGACACTGTTTTTGTACAATGCCAAATTAAAATGTGTGTGTCATACTAGTCTGGTTAATTTTCATACAATTCTAATTGTAATTATACTCTGAGATTGAGAATTCATGTACTTGAAACTCTTACAACTTATTATTTTGTTATTTTGAACATCTGGGGATAATATTGCAATTATAGTGCATACTGTGTTAAAGAGAGGATTTTGATTCACTGAATTATTTAAGGGTAAAAAAAAAATTCTTGTACCTATTGCTTATAATTAAATTTTGTTGAGAAAATAAACTTCAAAAAATATATGCAAATGCATAAGCTCTCTTAGATGAAAACTATATGTACTGACTTCATTTTAAATTGTTAAGCACTAATCAATGTTTATATTGTCTAAGTAAATTCGTAATTTATAATATTGACTAAATTAGTACATACAAACATCAATACTGATACATAAATTCTGTTTCAAAATTGTTCACAAAAGAACACCCTGGCCCATCTGACCATTAGATCTTTTTAACATTATTATTATTGACATCTAAGAAAAATCAGGGAAACAGTATTAGATTCTGAAGTGTCTTGCTTCATTTTGATGTATATACATGTACATATAATGTAACTTTCTTCTGCCAATTCTATTGTGCAGACAAAAGAAGAAACAATTGGAGAGAAATGTTAGTGTATCTAGCTAATGAGATTTGCAGAATATTCTGAATTTTTTGTATTACTAAGAACTTGGTTGCCGTTTATCTTTTTAAAAATAGATCTTTCACCCTTCTGTATCCTGCTGTTTCTGTGAAGTGAGGAGATATATATTTTACGGCCTTGAATTATTTCGACATATCTGACTACGTCAGCATCAAAGATATAATTGCATTGTATTATTGATTAGATAATTAACAAGATTATAAATAAGCAATTATTATATGAGTTACAGTAAAAGATTTATCTATCATGAACTAAATCATGGATTTGTTTTTAGAAATACAAAAGTTCTTTATTTAATTTATTATAGCATTATTTGGTGATTTGAATACATTTCATAAACATTGATCCAGAATCATTAATTTATGTTTGATTTGAATACTGAACTAGTGTAAATCTGTAGTAGTGACTTATGGATCTTGAATTATAGTAATTATTTTCTTGTTTTACCTTGATTTATAGTTAGAAGAGCGTATCTTATCTGTATCCAGGCATCCTGCACTTATCCAGAACAAGGGAGGGAAAGACAACAGCACTGGGATATTGGAAGAGCTGTTGCAACACTTAGATTACAGTATAGTATATCAGAATGGTAAATATCAAAATCAAAATGAGGCTGCAAAGCTATAAAATAGTACAAAGGTTTGACTGTGTGGATTGAGGAAGATTTTATTTAATTGTAAAGATTCCATGTATCATCCTGAAATGTTGTCTAACTCTGATTCTGCATGCTTGAATCAATTCATGACATCAATGTCTCAAGTTTTGACAAGATTTAATTTGATATATATTGCATACAGTGTATTAGTTTTGTGCATATATCTTTGCAGTTTAATGTCTATCTTATCATTCATTTTGACTTTTACGTGTTTGATAAAGAACTTTTTTGGTAATGCTGCTGTACTGGTTTCTTTGAAGAAAATGAACTAAACGCTATAGAAAAGTTTTCAATGATTTGGAATTTAAAGGGAAACAACTCCACTGAAATTACAGCTAAAGATTTACAGAAGGTAAGTAAACTATCACCTGTGTCACTCTCTCTCAGAAAATAAGATTATGCTCTCAAGGGGAAGATTCTCTCTCTATCTCTCTCTCTCTTTCTCCTCTCTCTTTCTCTCAATTCCAAAGACTAAGAATTTTTTTTAAATTACAGACAAACAGGATACTAAAGTTACAGAAGATTGCACTGGAACCATCTTTCTTGTGTAATTTACAGAGAACACAGAATGCATTTTCAAAAGGTAAAAAAAAAAAGCAAGGATACATTCATCTCAAGACATAAGGAAAAGATTGATATTGTAAATTTTATCCACTTTTTTGTATTCTTTGTTGCCTTTTTTTTTTCTTTTTTTCTTTTTTTTTGGGATGAGGGGGTTAAGTGGGGGTATTTTGTTACATGTGCAATTACCTCTTGACTGTAGAAGGACATTTAACAAACAAAGTTATTAGTGTGTGTCTTTAATGGAATTTTCCAATATTTTTTTTTTGTGCTTTCTGAATCAGGGAAAGTTGGAGACCGAACTTTGTGCTCTGTGCCACCACATGAAAACAAGCAGACAGATTTACCGTTCAAGAGAGAACGAGATTTTGTATTCCTCCATAAAGATGGCAACATAACAATACAGAATCAGCAAATACCTCAAAAGTTAGTGAACATAGTCACATAACAACATCCTGAGTAGATTTCTCTATCGATATTTATTAATTAATTACTGACCAAGTTAAAAAAAAACAACCTATTCATTCAGTGAATATGCTTTAAAAATGAATTTGAACAGATAATTGGGATATTTAATTAATAAGAAATTTTTTGAGTGTTATGAGGTGATAATTTTGGTCGGGGTGTGGTCAAATCCAATAAAGCCCGAAGGGCTTTATGATAGATTTGACCATGCTCCGACCGAAGTTATCACCTCTTAATATTCAAAGAATGATTCCTTATTACTTATATTTATATAATTTTTAGCAATTGTATGATTAAATATTAGAATATTGACATATTTATGTGATTTCCATTTCTTTTAATTATGCAAACCCCGCTTGCGCCCCAACGATACATCATTTGAAATTTATTGGATTGTAAATACAAAATCGATTCCTAGTGTTATCGCAGACAAAGACACTGAAAAATGTAAATATTTTAAGAATGAATCATATTTTTTATTATGATAATAATTATACAAAATAGGCGAGAACTTGTTAACGCTGAACCAACTTTTATTTACAAGTGTTTTATTTCGCATTTATGAAACAATTTTATGCAACCATACCTTTGTTGTTAATATTTAATAATTTTTAAAGACATTAAATGTCTGGTCTGTAGCATGGAATAACCATGACATCTCTCGAGGCTCTTGCGATTTTTTGCTCGCTAGATTTCCTATTATGAAAAAAAGTTGCTATACAGTGTCTGTGGTTGATATATTCGTAGAAATACAGAGACTACCAGTGTCCTTTGGGCAGTTTCCCCCGGGGTGTTGGTGGTAGATGGAGCCCCCCTCTTGGTCCGCCTCTCCCTCCTGTTGACCTCATTGTTCCCCCTGAGGGCCTACTATCATTCCAGTTGTCAGGTGTTTAGAGTCGATCAGAAGGGGCAGTCCCTTAGACAGGTCAGTAGTGATGTGATCGGAGAATAATCGTAATTGATTTTAAATTACTTTATTACGCTAAACCAAGTTAAGGAGGCTAAATGGCATTGGCCATTTTAAAGTTTTTTTTAAACCTTCATATATAGAACAGCTTTTCTTGAATGGATTTACTTGTAACAAGTTAAGGAGGGTTTTTTTCTAACTTAATTTCATATACAGAAGAACTAAATAAATTTTACTTAATATGATGTGGACAGATATAAATAATTTAACAAAATGCAGGTGATTTTTACTGTGTCAGGAAATAAATTTAGTAAGTTGAAATCGATAGTATGAACCAATTGTGTACAATCAAGTCTTTGTAATGTTACAATAATTCAGAAAAAATCAGGCCTTGGGGCAATAAAACTTTGATATCAGTCTCACTTTTTCACTGTATATTCATTTCATTTTCGTAGTAACTCTTAGGAACATTCAATCAATATATTCTATCATGTTATTTGATACAGGACCTGACCTCTTTATGGCATGTGAGGCAGAGTATACAGCAGAACTTTGGGGAGACTACCATGCGGGGGTGGTGGGGTCAGCTCAGGACAGGGTTAATGAGTGCACTTCTCACGTCCGAGTTAAACGTTTGGCAGTCAAGGGCAGGTAACCCATGTAGGTGAGTAAACAGTTAATCAATATACAGTTGTGAGTCTGATATCAGTGTAAAATATGTGCAAAATTTTTTTAATTAATATAGTTAATGGTAGGTCTTATTTATCAAAAAAATTGTGATTATATAGCTTAATTGTTATATGAATATGCTACATGTTGAAGATCAAGCTGTTTAATTTGCATGTACATGTATCTATCCCTTGAATAGCAAAATAATTATATCTGTTTAATATTACTTTGGAAGATCTGTTTATGATACTTAGAATTCTTAATTTTCATCATTTTGATTTCTTTCTTAGCTGCAGAAGGTGTTTCCAGAGTCTGGATATGGATGTTGTGTTTACAAATGAGTTTCATCCAATTATAGTAAAGGTAACCAATACATGTACATAAGATACATGGAAATGTAATTAAATCATATTCCCTGTGTCAAATAACACTGAACATTGCAAAGTGAATCAAATTGGAAAATATGCTGATGCAAATTGTGCTGTAATGGAAAATCTTACATGTATTGGATTTTGTCACCAGAGGTGTATAAAGTGTAATATATTTTGATAAATTAATATGTATATTGATCAAAGGTAGGACCATCAGAACCTGCTCAGATGACCAAGGAATTTATGGAGGATATGGTCAAGTTAACCTCCTACAAGGACCCTGTATATGATGAAGTAATGAAGGCAGTTGGAAACATTCAACCCCAGAAAATGGTAACTCAATTATACATGTCATCTTTGTAAGCTGTGACATTTTGCATTATTTGCCTGCTTAAAATTTGCTGCAGTCATGGAGGGAAATCCATTTACAATGACAACTGAGTCATACATCAACTTGTGGAAAGATCATTTGTTAAGAAACCTAAAGCTTTATTCATTTCTTGAATTGATTGATAATGGTAATAGCCATATCATAAATCAGATTTTATTTGCATGGTAGAGATGTTTAATGTTTGCAAATGCCTGTAATTGATCACAAATATGTGTACCCAAGAACCAGTCGTTATAAATCTATTATTTCAGAATATCAATATAGCATCACTGATTATAAAATTATATGTTGCAAACCATCTTGGCACAAGGGTTTTGGAAAATAAAGTGAGAGCCAATAAAAGTTTGTTTAAAGTATGATATAATGGGTAAGACTATGAAAAGTTACTGTGTATGTGGGTTGGCGGGACCCAAAATATGCTCTATATGTAAAGGAGCTTTTTTTCTCTCGTACAGCATTGTAAGTCACAGTTATCTCCCTGTCTGATGGACTCGGACCTGATCTACTTACTGGACACAAGGAGAGAAGCCCTGGCTCCTGTAGAGTTTCTCCAGGTAAAGGGAACTTGGTTTGTTAATATACCTGTGGAGTTTCTCCAGGTAAGGGGACCTTGGTTTGTTGATGTA
>WFKH01003881.1:16218042-16241429 GCA_016163765.1 Magallana hongkongensis | reverse complement strand
ATTTTTTTAGCAAGATCTACCGTACTGAGTTGTCAAGATATTTTGATTTTGTTACTGTTATGATAATTTGATCAGAGTTAAGGCTATTGTTGCTCAGGTGAGCGATGTGGCCCCTGGGCCTCTTGTTTAACAGTTCAAATTTATCTGCATGTTTAGAACTAAACACTAAAAGATGAATTTTTATACTGTTCAGAGTTGTGATTTTTGTTTTTATTTGTGCCATATTTTATGAACTACACACTAAAAGATCAGTTTTTATACAGTTTAAAATTGTGATTTATTTTTGTTTGCACAGGGTTATGAACTACACGCTTGGTCTTGGTGAGAATCAGATCAGGGTCCATGTTGTCACTACAGCAGTACCAGAACCACAGATCATTAACACTTACATCATTCTGATCTGGAGGCAGGAGCGAGGAATCCCCAATTTTCGACCCTCACTGAGAGTCTGTCAGCTAACCCAGGTACAGCTCACCTTATTATCTATGTCAAAGCTTTACATGAGCCATTTCTTGACCTTTGCATAAACTATCATCTTGTTTCTTGTAGGTCTGGGCTTTTTGTTTTGCCAGTCAGTATCATAATTACATATTAATTAAATTCAGTGCAATAATGTAAAAATTACAACTAAAGGAAATATCAGAGAATCTTTAAAAGAACATATTAAATACTGATCTTGAATCCTTTAGATATAATTTGTATACAGAATTACACTAGAAATGATATGAAAAAAAAAGAATGGGATAAAAAAGTCCAATATTAAACTATAAAAAAGGTTTATTGTAGCCTAGAGTTTGGATTTTTACTTGTCAATGAATATAAATAGATCCATTAAACAACTTCATGAGCGCAAGCAGTTAAAGGAGGCTGTATACTTAGCAAATTACTCATCAGATCTACCTGAACATTTTTATACATGGTTTTGAGCCAATAATAAACTATGTTATATACTAGAAAAGAAAAAAAAATCCCAATTTTTTAGGTTTAAAAATTGAATATTTCACTATACCTTTATACAAAGCTCTTCTATTTAGGGAGATTAATATAGTTCAAAAATGGCCAGGGCCATTGATATCTATCCCTCTCAAACTAATTCTTTTAACTATTCGTTATACTCGTGAAACTATGCAGTGTTTTTGATCTTTTTTTTTTTGCTCTCTCTGATTTTAGGACTGTGAGTTGCAGTATTCTTCATCACGTTCCTGTGGACTCCAGGCAGTCAGACAGTTCAGATCTTGGAGAACCTATCAGAAACATAATTCACAGCTTCCAATATGCCAACAGTCTGATTATCAAGAAGGTAATTTTTCCAATTATGAGATACTTTTACTATATGGATCTAATTTCAGCAGGAGAGTAATTTTTCATTAATAATTAGATAAAAAAAAATTACATAATTCTTACTGGGGTTCCAAAAATAAATTTCGAACACCAATTTTTTGTGAATTTTGTTGTTGAGTAATGCCATGAAATGAAGCGTTCATCAAAACATGAAAATTGACATCAAATGTATTTGATATGGCCATTGTCCAAAAATTTATGTATCGCTGAAACTGTTAATTTTACTACATCAACAAAAATTGATGCCCTCAATTACTCTGGAATCATTAGAATTCATGGTTGCTCAATTTTCGTGGTATTTGTGGGTAGCCCTCCCCCACAAATTTACATCTTCGAAGAAAACAAATTAAGAAAGTGTTATCTTTCTTACTGAAACTGAAACCGACGCATCCACAAAATTACATCCCTAGAAATAAGCAAAATACCCACAATCATTGATAATTGGCCCCCACAAATTTAAATGATTCCATAGTATTGATGAAACCACTGCATGTAATTTGTTATTTTATTTTTGTTCAAATGGGCCTTATATTTTGAATTGTGTACCAATTATTTTGTCAGTGAGTAGACATATAGGAAACAAAAGAATGAAAATTTTGAGGCCAAACATATTTATAGGATTTGGTTAAGACAAGAATGAAAAGTATACAATTCTTAGCAATATAAATTGAACAATGTCTGGATCTTTTTGTACTTATATTAAAGTTTCATAGATTTACATGTACTGGTTTATTCTTTGATGAGTTTAATGCAGATGAAATTATATAATATAGGATAATACCAACTTATCGGTAAGTAAACGGTGAACAAAGTCAAAGACATACAACAAATTATTATTTTTTTGACAGCATCTTGGTTTGTCCCCTGTGAAGATTGTAAGAATTCCAACTCCTGTCACTGGAAGACAGCAATATGGCAGCCTAAATTCTGCCAGACTACACATTTAGATGACTATGACATCAGGGAGTGTTTCAAAGGTCGTAAGGTTCTGTTCATTGGAGACTCCACAAATAGAGGGATAATGCATTACATTCTGGAGAAGATTAATGGTTCTCTCTCAGAGTGGGATAAAACTCATAACCTTAAACTATATAAGAGTATAAATGGCAACCACACTGATCTCAGCTTCTCGTATTACCCACAATTCTGGCTGCCCACCAATCATCGTCCTGCCTTTGACAAGGCCATTTTTCAACTCATTAAATGGTTAGTAGCATCAAGTTATCTTTTTTGTTTCTCTAAAATATGAGTAAGGTTGTGTCAAGCCTTAAGCTAATTTATAAAGGGTCATCAAGATCGGGTTTTGTGGTTCAAATTTTGTTCATAAATAGATTTATATATAGGAAATTTCCATGTCTTTATTTCAGATACATACACTATCATTTCTTTCACACTTGTTTAAAGTAATCCTACTCGTAAGTGGTGCATATTTTAACATTAACTTAATGATTAAACGTCAATATAGAAAGTTCCATTATAACTCTTACAGTAGATTCCTTTTTTTACACGAGTACTTCATTCGGCATTTGCGCTTTTTTGTATCAAATCGCAAGAATATAAATTGGGAGCTCCAAACTTTTGTTAAAATATCATATACTTTTAGGTCACTACTGTCAGAAAAATAAAAAAAACAAGATTTAGAACACCACAAGGGGTGCTTCCTGCAATTTATATGGATATTTATTTCTCACATTTAGTTAGGAGTCTACAGTAATCAAAATGTAGCAGAAAAACAACAAAACTGTACAAAACTTCATTTGTTGTCTGTAGGACGCGGCCTTTGTCTGATGACAACAGAACTGTGCTGGTTGTGGGAGGTGTTCACTGGTTGGCTGGCCAGCATCTTGATCTCATCATCAAAGCTTTAAAAAGGTTAAAAATCATTATTCATTCTATAGAAACTTGAATGTAGAATATTTCCAAAGTCAATATTTTGAATATAGAAATTTTATTTCTGGTTTACTTTATTTCAGAGAAAATCTCAGTCACATTAAGCTCATTGCCAAAGGACTTGGTTCAGGGTTCCATCAGCATGTTAATGGCGTCCATTATTTACCAGAAGTATGTGTCAAATCAGTTGCATTTGTTTTTTGCAAATGAGCAAAAATCAGAGTGATGGATTTTTGTTGTTGCCCCATCCACTTTTGTCCTAAAAAATCCCTCTGATTTGTTTTTTTAAATTACAACAATAAAGTATCAATTGCCATATGAATTGGATTGTTAAAGACAGAACTGAAAATTATTAGAGCTATTATAGGATCATTGTCATATATAGAGGTCAAGGGTTAAAACTACTTCCATGAAATTTTGCAATCATTAGAGGCATAATGCTAATAGTGAGTCTATTATAGTACATTTTTTTTAAGTTTATGAGGTTAGGTTGGGAGTAAGACCATTTTACAGTATTTATCAAACTCTAAGTTAACAAGGTTTTAAGAGATAAACCCTTTTCTACATATGATATGGAATCAAATCAATTATAATGTAATAAAATGCAAGTGAGATTTTAGTACTTCTAAAATATGTAATTGTTAATTTTGTTAAGTGAAGTGAAATTAATAAAATTAAATATGTTTGAATGGGCAGCTTTTGCCTATTGTCCACCCAGCCTCTGTCAGTCAGATATTAATGGTGTAAGAATTTTAGTTTACTTGAAAGATTTTAATTTATGAAAATTATATACTTTGATAAAATGAATAATAAAAAAGTGCTTTTAATTGCAACTGTTGAAGATGTGTATTATATTAATCATCTTTAGGAGGCTCTTTTGCAATTGTCATGACAGTTTCCATTTTAATTTAATATTTATTTACTTATTCCCTAAGTTCAAAAACATCAAAGAACAAGAAGAAATAAAATTTATATATAATAAGGTCAGACCTGCATGAAACAATTGATGATGTTGATTTTGCCTCTATTTTAGTCTGAGATACAGAACTTAGTTCAGAGAGAAAGAGATATAGAAAGACATGGCACACAACTGGGCTTTCAATTCATCAGCACCTTTAACATGACCATGGCTAGATTCAAAGATTTTCTACAGGGAAAGTGTGCATGTCATTTTCACAAGGTCAGTGATCAAATTAGTAGGATTATTAATTTTTCTATTTAGTACCTAGCAATTTTGACAAAAAAATTTTTTATCTACCATTTCAAAGACTCAGAAGCTGCTCAAGTCTCTTTGTTGTTTTAATGTCTTTAATTTCTTCGAGATTTTACAGTTTTTTAGAAATCTAAATTTTGCTTTTTACCATACTTATATGTCATCATTAAAAATATTAATGAGAGCACTGATTATAAAAAAATAGATACTTAAGCAAGTCCAATCTCAAACACCGAATTTTGAGAGAGCAAAAAATTCTTTTAAGGTGACACTACCTTTTACAAAATGGCATATTAGAAGAATAGACAGTAAAACACGGTTATAGCAAACACGCTAAAAAATAGATACTTAAGCAAGTCCAATCTCAAACACCGAATTTTGAGAGAGCGAACAATTCTTTTAAGGTGACACTACCTTTTTCAAAATGGCATATTAAAAGAATAGACAGTAAAACATGGTTATAGCAAACACACCTATAATGAATTGATGCTTACAGCAAAGTGGTTTTCATTCCCCATGACTGTATAAAATGTTGTAAACTTGACGGATATAATGAATTTCTCTTATAAGGAAGTAAAATCAACTGTCCCTAGCACTTCGTTATAAGCGTGTTTTACTGTATGTCAAGGATACATGTTATGACTTTTTGATTAAGATTTTTAGAGTACAAATATTATTATATAATGTACACTTAATTTCCTTTTCACTGTATGATTAATTAGTAATTATCTCTGTTGTCTGAAATATGATAATGGTTAAGTTTATGAGAAGAGACAAACCCTGAAGGGTATTATTCCATACAATTGACGGTATTCGAGTTTAACTTATGAGGAAATTTTCATTTGTCTCAAATTTTAGCTTACTTGATCCAAAGTCTCAGATAATCTTATATTTAAGTATCCAGCTGATGTCTGATTTTTAAATTACATGTGAAAAGGTAATTGGAAAGAGTCTTGTCTGGTTGCTGACCTTCCAAATCAGATGGGTAATTTGTTGTTCACCCAGCGTATTAAAAGTATATTTGTATAAATGGCCATTATAGTGAGATGCTAGGAATAAAACATGATCTCTTTTTCCTCATTTCCTTCTTCCATTGTTTAAACTTGGCATAAAAATTGTAAGAAAATATCACAAATTTAAGAAAATTAAAATTACTTCAGAAAAAAGAATTTAGTTTACATTTTTGCACAAAATCATTCAGGACTTTTTTTACTACAACTGAAAAGGAGTAAAATATATTTAAAAAATATTGAAGAGAGCACTGATTTTTAAAAATAGATACTTAAGCAAGTCCAACCCAAAGTTTAAACACCGAATTTGAAAGAGCAAACAACCCTACCTTTTACAAAATGGCATATTAAAAGAATATTTGTCAATGATACAAGTTATGACTTTCTTGTATTAAGATTTTTAGAGTACATATATAATTATATAATGCACAGTTAATTTCCTTTTCACTGTATGATTAATAAGTAATTATCTCTGTTGCCTGAAATATGATAATGGTTAAGTTTATCAGAAGAGACAAATCCTGAAGGGTATTTTTCCATACAATGGAAGAAATCCAAGTTTTACTTATGAAGACATTTTCATTTGTCTTAATAATTTTAGCTTACTTGATCCAAAGTCTCGGATGATCATATATTTAGGTATTCCAGCTGATGTCTGATTTTTAAATTACATATAAAAAGATAATTGGAAAGAGTCTTGTCTGGTTGCTGACCTGTCCAAATCAGATGGGTTATTTGTAGTTCATCCAGCCTCCTTAAAAGTATATTTGCATAAATGTCCATTATGCTGAGATGCTAGGAATAAAACGCATTTTTTTTCCTTTCCTTCTTCCATTGTTCAACTTGACATAAAAAAAATTGTAAGAAAATATCATAAATTTTGAAAAAATCAAAATTACTTAAAAAAAAAAAGAATTTAGTTTACAGTTTTACACCAAATCATTCAGATTTTTTTTTACTATAACTGAAAAGGATTTGGGTTTCAGAATGTGTCTATTAAAATATGATTTCCTATACAGTTAAATTAAAGTCTTGCAAACTTGTAAACTTTCAATTCATAAACAGTTAAAAGTTAGGAAAAAACCCAAATGTAATCTTAATTCTCTCTTATTCAATGATCAATATATCTGCTTTTCTGCCCCATTATATCTCTATTTAACATCTTTATAATATTCAAAATCAGGGGAAAAAAAAAACAATGCAAAAAGCATCGAAAGAAAATTTTAGAATTCAGGAAAATTTAGGCTAGCCAATATCCATTTTAATGTTCGCATTACAAAAAAAAAGAACATACACTATTTTGAAATAGAAGTAGGTGTCACTTTGTCACAGATTAAACTTTGAGGGAATTGATAATAAACTTGACCTAATTTTGAAATAAAATGATCAAATTGAATTTTAAGTAATACAACATGCCCTTGATCTGTTAGACAGTGATAAGTCTGATTGATTGTTTGAAAATTTCAAGAGTTGTTTAATACAATAAATTTTAAAAGTTCTTCCCGATGAAAACTTTTTAACAATGGCGCCAATTTGAAAAAATAGTCATGCAATACATACCCCAGTACATATCTTGGATAAATGTTATTCAGATTAGTTAAGATAAGGAGCACACGTCATACCAAATGGAGGATGTACGGATATTATGAAAATATAGTGCATAGGGCAAGGGATGTGCTTTACATTATGACTGGTGTTTGAATAATTAAAATAGTTACTATGCTTACAGAAAATGTTATTTAG
The DNA here is from genome assembly GCA_016163765.1 of Magallana hongkongensis. NCBI lineage: Eukaryota > Metazoa > Mollusca > Bivalvia > Ostreida > Ostreidae > Magallana > Magallana hongkongensis. The sequence goes on along the minus strand of WFKH01003881.1, from coordinate 16,234,232 downwards.
ATTTTTGAGGGGTGTCATATAAATTTTTAAGTTTGTTCGAAGAATGAATGATTTGAAATGGGCTTCAGTTTGGGCCCAGACGTTTACAAAGAATATTAATATAGAAAAATAATGGATGCATGAAGTTAACTGTAATGAAAAAGTTCAAAGAATTCAAATGTTGATGTTAACTGCAAAGGGATTGGCGAAAGGCCTCAAAGGGGCTCCGAAGAATTTTCCACAAAAAGTTTTGATTTGTTTGAACTTTGATCCTGCAAAAGATGTTGTTTGGGGCTGTTTTAGCTGAGAACAGACAAGAATAAAGAACATTTTTTTTCAGATTTTTCTTGGTTGTCACTTTATAAAAAGCAAGCCGTAAGATATGAAACATACAAAACACATTTCATCTGGTTGATCTTGCAAGAACCCCTATATGATCCACAACATTTATATCCAAAATGAATTGTTAAAAATGCTCAAATGTGTTACATTTTAATTCTTTTTATTTTTATTAACATTTGTGCTCTTTATATGCAGTTAATTTATTTTAGCTACTGTGGTTTCATCAATGTTTGTTGAATTATAACAATTTTCTTTGATTTCGTAGTTGAGTTGATCTACAAAATTAAATGTTCATTAAAGTTCAATATCTTAAAACATTTTGTATTGATAGGATCATTAGCCACGAAATTACGTATTCTTAAAACTGCATTATATTAAATCTACAAAAATTGTACAGAAGAATATTAATGAAACCACAATATTGTAATTAGTTATTGCAAAGTGATTATTTGGCACATGGGCCTAAATTGTTATTCTTTTATGACTCTTAAAAACCTTATTGCCATGTTATAACAAAAATGTTTAACATTTAAAAGAGAAATACATTATTTTCAAAGTTAAAAATTATGTAATTTTTGTTGTTGTTGAAGTTATCTTTTTCTTGCAGTTATCCGAAGTGAAGAATGACAAATATGATAAAACGATGTATCATGTACAGGGTGAGGTCAATGAAATCTACTCACAAATGGTCATCAACAGTATATGCAGAAACTAAGCCGTTTTTATTCAAGAACTTCTCAGCTGATTCCACCTTAGCCTTGTCTGTATTATCAGTCTATCATCCTCTTCCTGTTAATGAGATTTCACATTTGCCAAAGTTTGTGTACACAGTAATGCGATATATAATAGAACATGTTATAAGTTCAGGTGTAACAACAGTCAAATTGTCGGTTTTTTTAAAACATAAGTTTGTGTACTAAAAATAAACATTACAACTCGAAAAGTTATATGTATCAGCATAGTAACATGTTCTAGCTACAGAACTGTAGCTCCACGGGAAATTCGGGTTGACGGACCGTGGAGCTACAGTTCCTCCATACAATAAACTGTAATTTTATTGCACACAACCCGAATTTCCCGTGGAGCTACAGTTCTGCAGCTACATAGTTACATACTAGTAACCAATGCATACTAAAATTAAGGATTATTTTTAACCAAACTTGTTTCTGATATTTGTTGGCATCCTTTTGATAGTGTATATCTTTCATTTTTTGTCGACAATAATTATGATGGAGTTTTACAGTAGTCATATTACATTATTATTATTGCTGAAAAGCAGTATTTGTTGACTAAAATTATTTTTATAGAAAACTGAAATCAAAATTTATACGTTAGCTTTAGCTTTCATCAAAGATTCTAAATGTATACTTTACGATGTCATATATTTGAATTTATATTTATTGTTTCCTAAACCAATGTCATATTTGAGAAATAAAAATACTCATCGTGTTCTTGCATATATATTTGTTCCTGTATACATGTATAATGATTTGAATTTTAATAAATTGTTATTCTTAAAGATATGTTTTCCTTTAATTGTAATGTCTGTTTTGACAAATAGTTACATAATTCACGAAATCTGTTTTTAGTCAATCTATAGTTAATGCCGTATAGAGTTGAAGTCAAGTGTTTATGCTTTCAATCAAGGATTAAATGTCTAGTTTTGGTGTTTACAAATTGATTTTAACCACGGGGTAATTTTCATACGATCGATTTAGTACCATATCCTTTATGGAAACTAAACAATTTCAGCCTTTAAGATTTGTTATTGTCTACTGCTATAATCTCAAGACACAATTATTTAAGCAATAATTTTGTAATTCGGTTTTTCTATTGCAAGATTCTAAAAATGTTGTTTTTCTGTTACAAGATTTAAATGTACGTAAATAATATATTGACAGAAATAATAAGGCAAGGAAAAGTAACTATAAGTATATGTATCTACTAGTAGATGTACTATTTGAAATAAGTTTTTCAGCTTGTAGCATTCTTAGATATCTTGGTCTACTGACTACTACTCTTCTCCGTGGCACGTACCGATATATTATGTTGGATTGAGAGAAATGAATGAGATAGTGTTATGAAGAATTTTTTTCACAAAAAAGTTTGAACCTTGTTTTTCCAAATGAACTGGTAGAGAGGACCATTATGATGCACAAACATAGCTGCATGTCTGTAGCAAATTCGGATGGACGACCTGGGAGCTACAGGTATCGCACCGGTAATTGTTTTCACTATATAACACTATAGAGGGAAAAAAAATCTTAAAAATCAGTTTGTATTTCTCTTGACAGAATATTCGGAGGAAATGTTATTTGTTACCTATCTCATCAGCTAACATCAAAAAAGGGGAACACGATACGACATTTTCTCAAAATATCTAGCTCCAAACAGGTCTACCCTCAAAACCACGTGTTTTCCGTTTGTGTGTAAACAGACTGCACACTCCCCAGGAAGCTGCTGCATGTGCCTTAAAAGAAGTAGTCCCTGTGAAAAATGATAGTCATCTAACAAAATACATGAAATATCCTTCTCAGTAGTACAATTTTTTTTATAGACTGAGCGAAGGAAAATGAAAAAAATTCAGTCAAGGAAAAAAATAATTCTGAAGTATATATGGAACTACAATTGGCCAAGTTCATTTTGATTGGTCGATTACCGGTGTGATACCTTACAGTTCCTCCCATAGTAAAAAAAACCCTGCAATTTACGGCGCACAAAAAATTGCGCTAGTTTTGGACTTTTACAAGTAAAGAGACGATATGTAGTAAATTGCATGACGAATTTAATGATTCTATTTTTTTTCCACAGAATTTGTGTGTAATAAAGATTAATCAGTCCAAAACTAGCGCAATTTTTTGTGCGCCGTAAATTGCAGATTTTTTTAACTATGGGAGGCACTGTAGCTCCTAGGTCGTCAATCCGAATTTTTTCAGACCGGGAGCTACAGACCTGCAGCTAGCACAAATATTGATACCCTACGTACTTTATTTACTATGCAGTGACAGCTTCATGTAAATCTTTATTTACATGTAAATTAATAAAAAAAAAAACAGTATTCCGTTGTGTTTGCCTTGATAGGAAACATTTACACACTTACATGATGATAAAAATCCTGTTTTCCTTTACATGCATAAGAATATTAACCGGAAGTAAATTTCGCCTACTAAGAGTAAAGTTTATTCATGCCTTGCTATTTCGGAAATCAACAAAACGGTGGGATAAATCCTATTTATCATGTTTATTGCATGTACCGTACATAATGCTTATGTATTAAATTTAGAGAGCTGTCCAATGATATATTACATGCCGATCATTCCTTTAAAAGGAATACTTGTTTTGTAAATCCTGACACCGGGTTATTCCGGTCGTGTCAAAAGTACGTGCTTACTTTTTAGTAAAAGGTTCTACATGAAGTAAGTTTGACGTACATACATGCCTAGAATTATGCTACTATCTCCTGAACACCTGAATTATTACGAAATATTACGTACACATCAGATATGCCTATTTATCTTAAGCATTGTCTTCGGATTCGGTTGCCAGCAAAATGTCTTTATTTATAAGGCGTCAATGAATATCTCATTTAATCTTCGATCAAACGAGACGACTTAATGTTATGTCTATCTTCAACACAACTAAAGTAGGTAGTTTTGTTTTAAATTCCACTTAACTTCTTATTAAATTTGTATCTAATGTTATGCGAAATTGTGCCGTTAAACAATAGTCTTAAGCGACATTATTTGAGCATGGTCTAAGACCAATTTAGAAAACAGTAAAAATAAATTCCTGAAATCAATGAAGTCAGTCAATAGGCTGCTTCTTGCCCTGCTCATACTTTCGGATCCGTTTCTTGTGTGCATTTTTATTGAACCCTTTTGGCCAGTATCTAAACCTGTAATATTCATTACATATGCATTAACAAACATCAACTCTTTTGTGAATCCTTTGATTTATTTTACTAATCTTGTGGAGTTTAAAGCAGCATTGAGACGTCATTGCTTTCTGAGCTCTCAAACGTCTGAGAGCACATGAAATTGTGAATTGTTTTACCAGCTGTGTTAAGAATGAAACTGACGGTTTGTGTATTTTAAGTTCAAAATGTAAAATACGTAGTGTAAACTATTGACTGTAAACAACGTTTTGACGTTTTCTGCATATTTTATCCTAATTTTTTTTCTTCACATCCTCCACCTAAACATAAAATTCTTAAATGATTGTTTATTAGATGTGACTCCTGTATACCTAACTGAATTCAATCATTGAAGTGTATGCATAAGCTGATGTTTTAATAAAACAGTATAATCTTAATAACGTTTTTAAACAGGTCATTATGCCCAAGAAAAGCGTGATTTTAAAATTGCGACATGTGGTCAGTGAAACTATTTCATGACTGTTTGCTCATTGTTTAAAATTTCTTTCTGAATAATTATCAGGAGATAAAATTTTTATATTATATTTTGATTTACACATAAACAGAACATTCCTATCGTTCTTTCTGTGTTATTCATAACAATTATTAAAAATGATAAAAACATGCCAAAAATCTGTGTATTTTGATACAAGTAACCGGTTAATCGGTGGAAAAGATTTGGATTAACCGGTATTTTTCGAAATGTTGTTTGAAATATAAAAGCCCCGACTAACGCCTCAGCTTTTGTATTTCAAAACAACATTTCTCGACCTCGGAGGTTATTCTGCAACATTTCACGATCGATAACAAGAAGTTTATTTCTATTCTACTAACAGCTCAGTATTTCACTGATCGTTTCTCCTATAGAGAGACGATCTGTCATGTAGACGACTCTTCCTTGTACCCCAACTGTTTTGTTATAATAGTTTACATTCATGTGTATCGAACACAGGCTAACGATTGGAATCACATGCATACGACAGATTTTTTTCGTTGAATATTTAATTCATTTTCAATTTTATGAAATATCTTTGAATCATATTTCTTTAAATTTTAAGGACACTGTAAAACGATTATATATATTATTATTATTTTATTTTAATATGTAAAAACAGGAAGTGGAAATGTGTTAGGGAGGTTCTTGAAACAGTTGCATTGAGCTCATTGAAATAAACATTTGTGGCAATACACATCATTTTGACTGAAACTAAGACATAATATTGACATGGTTTTAAAACTTTTTTAAGGTTTAAAGTTATACTTTTATGATCAATGCGAATCAAATAGGTATTTCTGGCCTTAGGATCATGAAGCATTTTTAGACTTAAGTCCAAAATTCAATCATTTATAAAATTATAATTTGTCATAAAATTACCCTTAAAATTTATAATTATCAACATGATATAGAGACACATTTTAAAAGCATTAAATTTTTTCGATGATTTCAATCAAAAGACAATAAGACAGTGTACAAGTTTTGACTTAAGTCTAAGACTGCTTCATGATCCTGAGGCCTGATCTGATAATTTACTGATGACGTTTGTGGTATATTGGAGAATAATGTCCGCTGCATCTTTTTGATCTCGGCAATAACTGTAGTAGAATACGAAATAATACGTACATAACACATATGCCTATTTATCTTATGTAATGTCTTCGGATTCGGTTCCCTGCAAAATGTCTTTATTTATAAGGCGTCAATGGATATTTCATTTAATCTTCGATCACACGAGACCACTGACTGTTATGTTTATCCTTAAGACAACTAAAGTAAGTACCATTTAAGTTTTGTTTTACATACCATTTGACTTCTTATTAAATTTGTACTTAATGTTATGATAAATTTACTGAATAATTGAGCTTCAACCTGTGAGGTTTTTGCTAAAACTCTTGATTTAGTGTACAAAATTTAGCATACAAAAGATATTGTAAGCAATTTAATTTTAAACCCCAAAATTTTTTTATATATTGTCCAATAATTAAAGTCTTAAAAGTAATAAATGCATATGATGAATTGTTCTAGTTTTATGTTAGAATTTTAATAATTAAATATAAATAAATAAATAAATAAATAAATAAATAAATAAATAAATAAATATAAATTAATGGATCCTTAAAGTATTTTTTAAACAATATGATTTAAGAAATAAGAGATTGATATTAGCTCTGAATTATTGTAAATCATATTTTATATTTATCATATAATGACCAAAAATTCAGCTCAAAAATATCTTGTTTGCAGCCAAAATACATTTCACAGTTTCTCTAAAATATCATAGAACATAAAAAAACTGATCGAAAATAATTTAAATCTTACATTGTACTCGTAATATTGAATCTTATTTTAACACAATACTTTATGAACCCATCAAATAATATATGTATATTGGTGTGTAGAGCCAACTTAACCTGAAACAAAAAAGACCAAATTTGTAAGTAGAATTTAAAAGTATGTACAAAAATATATGAACTATACATGTATGTAAAATTTTAAGAATAATTTTTGCAATAATCCAAAATAGTTAATACGATTTACTGTAGAATCCAATCAATAATTAATATTATATTGTTAAGGTTAACCTTAATTTCCATTATTAAAGGTTTTGTAATCCTTTACCTAGATAGACAGAAATATGAAACAGTTCTCGAAAACGGAATACTGCATATGCCAAAGGTTGGTGTCGCTTTTCATACTTGTCATTCTGACAAATTCTGAAATGTATGAAGGAAAAGTGCAGATGAATGCCGTGCCTGAACATCACGATACGAGTGCTAAATCAAATGCAACAATTGAAAACGCAAGTAAACAAACAAAGATCGAACAATCCTTCAGACAAGAAACTGAAAATACATCTTTGTCGACTAGTTTCAATGCTACAACAACGGGTCCAATAAATCGAACCGACCGTCTCATAATAGATAATGTTACTATAGTTTCAAATTTGAATCAGAAGTTTGACTGTGAATCGGAAAAAAATGAGTCGATAACAACCCCGAGATTAAAATGTGATGGACGAAGAGGAAGCAAGACAAACTTTTCCGAGGAAGACCCATCTTTTACTGCTTCCTTCAACCCCGACCTTGTTGCTGCGTGCCTCTTCTTAGTTGGAAGTATCGTAGTGATTCTAAATCTCATTGTCATTGTTGTTGCATATTCATCGAAGAAATTAAGACAAGACACATATCTCAATCTTGTATTAACACTTTCTGTGAACGATTTTCTTTTCGGGTTATCCACATTGATTACTATCATTCGAAGATTGTCAACTATATTTTCCACAAGTAGAGAACTATGTATTTTTTCAAATATAATTTCACCAGTCTGTTTGGTCATGACACTGTATCAAAGCTTCCTTATTAGTCTACATCGGTATCTTGTAGTTTCAGGATCTGACTGGGGCAAGAGTTTGTTTAAAGAAAAACAAAAATACATTTGGTACTTGGCAGGCTGGGCTATGATAGTTGCGCCTGTGTCTGCTTTTATTTCTCCAGTTCCCGGTGTATTCGGTATTGTATGTACAGTTGACACTGTATTCAACGAGAATAAGAAAATTGTTTTGTGCATTATCGCCTTATCAGAATCTATCTTAATACTTTTGATCCTCGCTTTTTATTGTATGACCATGTGTAATCTTAAGCGACATTATTTGAACATGTCACATTCAACAATGTCTAAGACCATTCTAGAAAACAGTCAAAAGAAATTCCTGAAATCGATGAAGTCAGTCAATAGGTTGCTTCTTGCCCTGCTCATGTTCTCGGGTCCGTTTCTAGTGCGCAATTTTATCGAAATGTTTTTGCCTGTATCTAAACCTGTATTATTCATTACATATGCATTAACAAACATCAATTCTTTTGTGAATCCCTTGATTTATTTTACCAATCTTGTGGAGTTTAAAGCAGCATTGAGACGTCTTTGCTTTCTGAGCTCTCAAACGTCCGAGAGCACATGAAAATGGTTGATTAATTTCGACTAGCTATATTAAGAATGGAACTGATGGTTTGTGTAATCTGTGTTTAAAATGTACAATACCTAATGTAACCTATTAACCGTGAACAACGTTATGGTTTTTTCCTGCCCATTTATCCTTATTTTTTTTTTCACGTCGTACACCCAAACATAAAATTCTTTAAACAATTAATCCCTGACAGCGTTAGTAGATGTGACTTCTGCATCTATTTGGATTAAAATGCTTGCATAAGTTAATGCTTTAATAAACAAAATATAATCTTAATAGCGTTTCAGAACGGGCCCATTTGTGCCCAAGAAAAGTTTGATTTTAAAATTTCCCCCTAAAATGCACGCAAAAAGATTCAACACGTACATGTCAACTGAAATTATCAACGTGAATTATACCTAAATTGAATTTTAAGTTAAATACAAATGATGAGATCTTGTCATTATTTCAGGTCAGAAACATTTGATTAAATTCTACGTTTTACATGCAGTTGGTTTTGTTAGATAAACATGGTGTAAAGCGTGTTGTAAAAATAATGTCTCGTTTGTCATATTACCGCTTAAGTTCAATTGTTTTGATGTTGAAATGGCATTAACATTATTATATTAAATCGTTTTCTCTTTGTCTCTTTTTGATCATCTACAATTTCTCTCTAGTTTTAAAATAACAACAGTAACGAGTTTGAAGAGTACTGGATGGTCGTGGACATTTTAAGACTATACTTATTTCTATGAGAAGAAATGCTAGAAAGTAAGTAATTATTCAAGTTTAATTCTTAAACTAGAACTATCCTAATGGGACTAATATCCCCGCAAGACTAATTTTAAATGGGACCAATGAGAATTCAATTAAAGAAATTAAATATATGGTTGAATCATAAAGGTTTCGGACACATAAATAAAAAAAAAATATTCTAGAATTGTAAAAAAAAAATTTGTTAACAAAGAATATAATCAAAATTAGCAGAACATAATTGTAAAGACATATGTAATTTACAAATTTACAAATTTCTGTATCCGATGATATTTTTTTTAATTGAACATTATAGGGATAAAAAACCCACATAGTGATAATACGCTACTCATTGTGTCTTGCATATACATTTGTTCTTGTATACATGTATAATTGAGTTTTAATAAATTTGTATTCTTAAAGATTTTCTTTCTTTTAATAGAAGTGTGTTTTTTTTTACAAATAGTTACATGTCTCACGAAATATGTTTTTAGTTAATCTATAGCTGTAGTGTTTGTAATTTATGTTAAGTATTCTAAGAGAGATAACTCTATACCATCCCTTATTATGTTGGGTTATTACCCCTGTAATGTTGTGACGTTGTTTCTGGTTTGAATAAAGGTGTTGAATAACGAACGTGTTATAAATTTGGTTTCGTACGTAGTGTAGCATGCAAGGACGCTACATAAAATTGGCGACGAGGATAATTAACACTCAGTGATCACGATGGCAATTGGTGTTTGATGCATGATTTGCATGGTCTTCCAAATTTTGATATTTCCGATGTGATCGCCATTGCCTGCAAATGGCAAAGATGGCGTCGGGCATTTGAATTATATGCTACAGGGAAAGGGACAGAGGATAAGGCTTAGGCAAAGGCTTTGCTTATGCATACAGCAGGTATGGACGTGGAAGACATTTTCTTTACCTTACCGAAAGGTACGAGTGATAACGTTTACGCAAAAGCACTGAACGCTTTGGACAAATATTTTAAGCCCCAATCAAATGTTCCCTATGAGAGATCTGTTTTTAGAAGTATGGCACAGTCCGCACATGAGACTTGAACAGTATATATTTACATTTTCCAGTGTCTTTGCCTGTGATAACACTACGTATCGATTTTGTACTATATAACCCATAACTTCAAACGACGCCAAATTGAGGCGCCAGCGGGGTTTGCTTATTTAAATTTAAATGTTTAATCGTACGATGACTTAAAATTATATAAATATAAGTAATAAGGAATCATTCTTTGAATATTATGAGGTGATAATTTCGGTCGGGGCGTGATCAAATCTATCATAAAGCCCTTCGGGCTTTATTGGATTTGATCACGCCCCGACCAAAATTATCACCTCATAATACTCAAAGAATGATTCCTTATTCCTTAAATAACTCGATTACGTCAGTGTGCAGAAACGTTTGAATTCGGGAACCGTGGCGCAATTGACGAGAGGATACGTGACCCGATTATCGACAGGTGTGTACGTCATAACTTACGTCATAAACTACTCGAAAAGGGCAGACAACTCACTCTCGATCAAGTCAGTGAAATCGCCAGAGCTATTGGTTATCGACTCAGGAGCAAGTTGTAACATTATGAGAATGCCGTTATGAACATTCTGAAGAACAAACGTATCGAATGAGTTTCATCCAAAGCTGACAAGCTGGCATGTTTACAGCAACCATGAAATACAACCAAACCGTTACACCGGATGTGGAATTCGTGGTCTTCGATGGGAAGGGGCTGGCCCTACTTGGTCGTGATACAGCTCTACAGTTGGGTGTTCTACAGATTGTGCGCAGCGTTAGTAATGCCGTCAACGCAGATAACCGTTCTGTGTGTGATAAGTACCCTCAGTGCTTCAAGGGGGTAGGAAAGCTGAAATCGTTTCAATTCCGATTGATCCAGATGTTGAGCCAGTAATTCAACCAATGAGGCGGATACCACAAGTTTGCGTGGCAAACTCGCCAACAAGCTGGATGAACTGCTCGACCTGGACATCATTAGACGCGTTGAAGAGCCGTGTTCATGGGTGTCGCCCGTTGTGTGCGTTCCGAAGCATTCAGGTGATGACATCAGATCATGCGTAGACATGCGCCAGGCCAATACCGCCGTCAAGAGAGTTCGTCATCCTATTCCAACCATTGAGAACTTTTGCATGAAATGAACTCTAATACTATTTTAAGCAAAGTTGATGTTACTTGGGCATATCACCAAATTGAACTGAAACCTGAATCTCGAGAAATTACAACTTTTGTAACAAACAAGGATTTAACCAGATACGAACGTCTTATGTTTGGTATTAGTTAGGCCCCTGAAATGTATCAGAAGGTTATGCACCAAGTGTTGCAGAGTTTTGAGGGTGTACACAATATTATGGATATATTATTGTACATGCAAGTAGTCAAGTAGAACATGATAGATGTCTTGAAAATGTTGTCAAAGTGTTGTATAAGTAAGGTTTTACCCTGAAAAGGGACAAATGTCAATTGAACATGTCACAGGTTGTTTTTATGGGTCATGTGCTGTCTGGTCGAGGCATAGGTCCGGCGGATGTTAAAGTCAAAGCTGTCGTCAACGCGCGCGAAGCGAAAACTTCAGCCGCTTCGTAGCTTTCTGGGACTCGTGAATTACAATTCTAGATTTATTCCAGATCAATTTTTGAATGGGGAAAATCGGAACAAGAATCATCTGTTGAACTGAAGCGTCGTCTTGCGGATTGGGCCGACTAAAGTCATAGCCGATGCTGGTCCCGTTGGACTAGGTGCGGTACTTGTTTTAAGAGCAAAAAGGTGAATTTCGTGTTATTTCATATGCGAGCCGTAGTTTGAGCGATACAGAACGTCGTTAGTCACAGACGGAGAAAGAGGCGTTAGCACTAGTGTGGGCATGTGAAAGATTTCATTTTTATCTCTACGGTGTGTAATTTGAGCTCTTTGCTAATCACAAGTCGCTTGAATGTATTTGTTCTGCGAAGTTAAAGGTCTGCGCTAGAATAGAACGTTGGGTGTTACGTAAGCAACCGCACAAATTTAAAGTTCGGTATATTCCGGTCCGAATAACATAGCAGACACGTTTTCACATCTTATTAAGGATGACATTCCGCAGAAGTCGCAGGATATTGTAGACGATTAGGTTAGGTTTGCAGCTGAAAAGGCAGATTGCTATGACAACTCGCGATACAGAGAGAGCGTCAGAGAACGATCAAGAACTTTGTTCGGTTAGACAATGCCTTGTTAATCAGCAATGGCATCGCATCGTGTTCAAGCAATATTTGCCTATACGGGGCGAATTGTGTTTTGATTGAAAAAATAGTATTTCGAGGTACGCGAATCGTAATTCCAGCACAATTGCGCGATCAGGTTCTTCAACTTGCGCATGCAGGACATCCCGGCATCGTTGTTATAAAATTGCGGTAATGAAGTAAAGTTTGGTGGCCAGGGATTGACAAATTTGTTGAAAAGTTTTGCAGAAGTTGTTACGGGTGTCAGTTAGTAAGTCAACCTAGTAAACCCGAGCCAATGAAGTGCACCGAATTGCCTTCTGCGCCTTGGCAACATCTCGCAACAGGTCTATTAGGTCCATTGCCGAGCAAGGAGTACGTATATCAACAATTTTTTCATTGTAAATTAAAGCATGCCTGTTCGTAATACTAAATGGCGGGTAGTAAACAAATAAATGTATGTGGCTCAATAAATTCCGGAAACTAAAAAAAAAACCATTACCTTACAGTTGATGATAATTCGGACAAATAACAAAACAATATAAGGTACAAGAATACTCGAGATAGTATAAATTCCTGTATGCTGCACAGATATAGAATTATACCATTCTCTTTATATTACATCTCCCAAATTAAAATTCTCCATGAGTCTACTCTGCTATGTTTTTTGCAAATATAAAACTTAAAACAGATTGTGTTGAAAAATGGTATTTATTAAAAAATGCCGAAAGTATTGAAAAACTTTATTATATAATGGTCACACTTGGTACAAACAATTATACAGCATCTGCTACCAAAAAAATAATAAAAAAAGTAAAAATTACCAAATCACCCTTGTCTTCTTTGGCATATCACACAGTCAGTCACTTTAAGTGAGCAACGTCCAAAATACCACAATTCATACACAAAATAATAAATTTCTTTTCTTTCATGAGCACAGCTAGGTGTTGGACCTTGTATATGATCAGTGACAGAAGAAACAGATAAATATCAGCTGCATCAGTCTGATAGTATGTAAATCTATTTGAAAATAGTTATAATTCAACTTTGTCAGCCGCTTCAGACAGTCTGACTTCAGGCGAAAAATCTATTGCATTAAAAACCGAAATTCTGAAATACCTTTTTATTTGATCTTCAGTCTGGAATTTTACACTGAAATGCATAGGAAGCTGCCCCAATCCGAAAACTGTGAGATTTATAATTTTTGCAATCCAAACCAACAAATGAAATGACATTTTTGAGTTCTGATGTATAAAAACATTGACTGATTGGTGATAATCCATCAAAAGAGGACCTTGAGAGTTTTCCCTAACTTCCAGATATCTACCACAGCTCTTACAGGGCATATGTATTTATTACTTTCGGGAGATATTTGTAACATACAGGTCTGCAAGAGTCATGATGCTTAAAATGACGAAGTGTCAATGTTAGAGATTTTTCTGCCCAAGTGACTCATCAACAGTGAGGTTATGGAATTGAATGATGTTCTTGTGTGTTTTCGAAGATTTTGCAGATATTTCTGACTGACTACGGTTTCTTCCGTTTTTCATGATCTTGACATTGAGCACACGGCGGGTGCGATCGGTCGACAGGGGATGCTTACTCCTCCTAGGGATCTGATCCCACCTCAAATGTAATGGAGGTCCGTGTTTGCTCAAGGTTTGTATTTTTGACCATCACAAACAAACCAATCACTAACGTTTCGTTTTTCCCTATTATGACATTTTCCCGATTTTGACATTAACCTCGATCCTGACATGCCCAATTGTGACAAGGAGCACACGGCGGGTGCGACCGGTCAACAGGGGATGCTTACTCCTCCTAGCATATACATATTCGTACTAGTTCATTACTATAGTAGGTATTTTGAAGTCGCAATCACGAAAAATATTTCGTCTGAGAATATTACAGCATTGATTTCAAAGTTCTTTCTAAGTTATGGGTTGCCATTATCAATCCATACAGATAATGGTCCTCAGTTTGTGAGTCAGCATTTTAAAGATTGGACAACGGTATTGTTCACCACAGAACGACTCCTTTATGGCCGCAGGCGAATGGTGAAGTATTGCGCCAAAATAGGTCAATATTGAAACTAGGGATGTCAACGAGTACTTGAGTACTCGACTATCGCTCGGTCACACCGACTATCAACTAAAATTTTCTTAGTCGATTACTCGTAATAAAGTGAATAGAATTTAAAAATATTATTTATTTTTTCTTAACACGGCAGTTTTTGGGCTACGAATGAAAATTACTGTTTTCTTTTCTCGAATTGTTTGATCACTAAGTCCATCGATATCCCTGGTGTGTTTTTAGAGCGGCTAATTAAATAATTGATCTCTTTTTATTTACTTAAGCAGACATGTACTTGAGAACAATTTGTGTTCTTCTAATCAGGTTTTTATTGGATAAGATGTTTATTCAAAAATTTAATCAAATCAATAATTATCTCAAGGCGTTTGTTTCTATAAGCATTAATCTTTGATTGTTGATTAGGCACGGGCAATGACTTATCGTGGAATAAGTCACATTTGATTTGCCTAAGATGATATGGAGCTCAATTAAAAGTAAGCATCACAAGAAAAACCGGAAAAGCCAGGACATTTTCTAACGGATATTTAGATATGATACACTATTCAATTTATTTTACAGATACATTTAATATATTAGTATATTATCATAAGTTTTTAAATGTTTGTTTAGTTTAAGATAAGATGTATGTGGCTGTAGCATTATTTGATTTGAAAAAGGACTCACAATTTCAAATAAATCATTGAGTACTCGACTATCGCTCGACTAAAGCCTCCGATTCTGAGCCCCACAGTATCTATAATGATACATGTAGTTCAACTGTTGGTGTTCAAAGCAGACCTGTAAGAAACAAGAAACTACCATCAAGGTTTGATGGCTTTTCCATGTATTAGAAGTTGAACTTCGATATCTCGAATTTAACACTGACATCTCGAAAACAATGGAATGTCATAGTGATTTGTAAGTCCCAACCAGTTATTTTTAAGTATTTCAACCTCAATATCTCGAATCCTCGGATATCTCAAAGTTTTCAAACGGTCCCATCTAGTTCGAGATAACGAAGTTTGACTGTATTTCACAATGTCTTTTGTCGACATAAACAATTGATTTGTGCTGATATGTAAAATAGTATAGCTCTGCTTATGTGTTTAAATTGATTATTTGTTAGAAGTTATTTTATTTGGAACGTAGTTGTATTGCGAGAAAGAAATGGTGTAGTGTTTGTAATTTATGTTCTATGTATTCTAAGAGAGATAACTCTATACTATCCCTTATTGTGTTGGGTCATTGCCCCTGTATTGTTGTCACGTTGTTTTCGGTTTGAATAAAGGTCTTAAATGTCAAACGGGTTATAAATCTGGTTTAATCCGTAGTGTAGCATGCAATAGCCGTAAATCATGGATTAACTGTCTAGGTTTGGTGTTTCCAAATTGATTGTAACATATTTCACTTCTTATTAAATTTGTGTTTAATGTTACGATAACATTTACTGAATAATAAAGCTTCAACCCGTGAGGTTTTTGCTAGAACTCTTGATTTAGTGTACAAAATTTAGTATACAAAAGATATTGTAAGCAATTTAATTTTAAACCTCAAAAATAATTTCTTTGATATTGTTTAATAATAAAAGTATTTAAAGTAAAAAATGCATATTATGAATTGTTCCGGGATTATTGTTAGAATTTTAATAATTTAATATAAAAAAATAAATATAAATTAATGGATCCTTAAAGGATGTTTTAACTAAATATGATTTGTAGAGGGATGGATGGTAGTGGTCATTTTTAGACTATACTGATCTATGTGAAAAGATGTTCAAGGATACTTAAATTATATTGAATTTACGTTTCTTAAATAATAATTTAAAGCTTAAAAAACATGTCTACAAATATGATATCGATCTGATTGGTAATATATCGACCACCCAGCCTCCTTAAAATCAAAAATCATTTGTAGCAGACCTGAAACACAAGATCCGCATGCATATTCTTATATCCACTATAGCGA
>WFKH01003881.1:16206929-16217942 GCA_016163765.1 Magallana hongkongensis | reverse complement strand
TTTTTTTTTTTTATAATTTAATTAGAATTGAATCTGGCGTATGCACACCGGTTTACAATACCTCGTATTAAAGTATCGAAAACTAGGGAGCATATGGAACGATTGAATTTTTAAGTAAAATCTTGTGTATTAATAAACTCTTAAATCATTCTGTTGTTCTTTAGAATGACATTCCTAACTACTCTTTTACATGCGGATATATGGTCAAAATGCTGTTGTGTTTGTCTGTAGTTTCAGAGCAATAAAAGGCTACATATTTAACATCTTCTCAGCACAGTTAAGCATGTTGACATATAAGCAATAAAATAAACAAACAGAAAGCATTCATGTATAATAATGAACTGAGAGCAAAATTGAAATCGCTACTTTCCGTTGAGCTGAGAAAATAAAGGCGATTTGCTTTCGAACGTTCGTAATTTTTGTGTTGTTTTTCCACTGATCACGGGCTACATTTGTCACTAGGAAAAAATAAATTGCCCTTCGCTTCACGTCGGGCAATATTTCATTACTCGGGGGCTACCATAGTCAATGTTTCCCTCAACTCAGTCAACATTTGTACAATTCAAGTTAAAGTAATTTGACAAAACATTGCGAATTTTAATACGGTCTTGCAATATTAAAATCTAATAACCTTTATACTACAAATATATCAGATTGTGCTGCGTGACTGCCAAACAAGTGACAATTATTATATGAAACATAGTATACTGTGTTTCCTCCGTAGTTTTGATATTTATTTCTTATTTATATATCTAATATAAATTCATGCCACCAAAAACATTCTTCCCGTCGTCTATATGATTGATTATCCCCACATATATCTGTAGTCAGTCAGTAACAAACCAAATAAGTGTTTCTTTTTCCCGATGACTATCAAATAAGACATTTTTTTTTCACAAAAAGCGATGATCTTCGCAAATCCATGCATAAGTGGCCTGATATCTAGTCCAATTTTACACAGTCGAACTCTCGACAAAATTCTCATTCTTACTTTTTCTCTCTTTACTCCGTAGAGCTTTGAGCAAATCTCATTTTATTATTCTCTAGACACAACAAAGTGTTGCCGTTACTCTAAAAGTTATGTCAAAGGGCAACTACTTCAAATAAAAAGAACCTATACGGAACGCGGTATATGTATTAAATGATAAAACATGACAAGTAGACGAAGTGTCAGCCAATTTGCCGAATAAAAATCCCATTTGCCGGACAAAGAAATATATCCGGCAGTCACGTGCTATGTTTCAACCAATGAAGGTGTGACATTTCAGTCCGTTCAGTTTAAATTCATAGATTATTATTACATGGTCGTTTGAATAAAAATAAGTAGCAATCCTTGCATAATCCTCAGTTTCTGAATCCTCTATCCCGCCAGAGGACGCCAAGCCGTTAAGGTTCCAATTAAATAAGAATCAAGCGGACAGAGGTTAGTAGATAGACTATACTTTGATACATAAAAAAAGTATGTAATTTGACAGTAAAAAAATTGGTTGATTTGAATACTAATTGTCATTACATGTGTATTCAACACCGTAAATATAATTAATTCAGTTTCAACGACATTAATAAACCGCTCGTAAAATGAGATCGAAATGATTGTTGTTTGGAAATATATTTTTGCCCAAGACATTGCTAAGTATAACTAGTAGACAAATTGTTATCGAACAATTAGTGGTTTTTCTACCTAATTATATTTTAGGTTAAAAACATTTCTGTTTCAATAGAATCTGTGAAAAGCCTTTCCTGCGTTATTTGAAATAATAATGTCAAAACATTTAGGAAGATTTGTTTCTTCATTTGACTTTGACCTTTGACCTTTATGTCATTTTGATTGGCCAAGGTCAACTCTTCATTTTCAAGTGGTCTAATGTCACTACATTGTAATGTTTAAAAGTTGAAAGTGTTTTTAACGAAATTAAGAAACTTTCAGGGGCAATAACTGCTTAAAGGAGACATCGGATCCTTTTGGTATGAATAGATTGGACAATCCTTAAAGTAAACTAAAGGTATTGTAAAAGTTTCAAGTTTCTGTTCGAGAGAAGTGGCGATAACAAATAATTCATACGATAGGGGCAAAGACTCTATAACTATTTCAAGGTGGAGGCTAAAGGGTTACATTTTGAATTGTTTAAAGTCCTACTACAACCATGAAAAAGTTTATATATATCATGAAATGTGGTGATAACGAACAGTGTTCTAAAATCAAAAATCCAAAGGAAAAATACAAAACAGCAGAGCAAACACGGACCTCTACAAAAATTAGAAGTAGAATCAGGTGCCATGGAAGAGTGAGCATCCTCTGTTGATCGGTCACACATCCAAAGTGGTTCAATGTCTTTAAAATGAATGGTTCAAAAATTATAGGTGTTTTTATTGATATTTAGACACTTTCAGGGGCAGTAACTGCTAGAAGGGTTCATAAGATCTTTTCAGTATGAATAGACTGAAAGAGCCTCAAAGCGAACTGAAGACGTTGGTAAAACTTCCAAGTATCTATCTCTTATGGTTTCAAAGGAGTAGCGATAACAAGCATTTCCTAAAATAGGGGAAATATAACTATTTCAAGGTGGGGGCTGAAGATCTATTTTTTGAAATGTCTTAAGAAGTAATATTAAATCTATGACACATTTTCTATACACTCATAAACAAAAGAGATATGGAAACTCACTAATACACCGATATTTGAATTACAAAGACCTTTATGTTGATCGGTCACGGAAGACGCTTTTATTCCAAGTGGTCCGATGTCTCTACAACGTATGGTAACAAAGTTGTCAGTGTTTTTGAAGAACCTAAGAAACTTTTAGGGGCAATTACTACTAGAATGGGGCCTCGGTCCCTTTCGGCATGATTGGTTGGAGGTTCCTCAAAGTGCACCTAAGACATTGATAAAATTGCCAAGTCTCTATCGCTTATAGTTTCATAAGGTAGCGATAACAAGCATTTCCTACACAAAGGGCAACAACTTTGTAAGTTCTGGGAGTTATTAGGTAAAGAGTCATTTGTTGTCATAAATTTTAATGGAAAATTTCATGAATAACAAATTGTTTCAATATATCTAACAAAAGCTGTCCCAGGAAAAATAGAGGAGAAAAATAAGAAGAAGACCAAAAAAAAAAACCCATAAGGAATACAAAAGATCTTTCTCCTGAAAGGTGGAAAGACCTAACTAGTAATCATTTCTTTTTCAAGCGAGATGACTTGGCAGTTGATGTCAATAAACGCAAAGAATTCTGCTCAGGAATAAGAAATATAATACTAGATATTTTATTGTGACGTAAGCGATAATTTAACGTATGAAAGTCTCTAATTTTTATGTTTTGTCCGTCTAGCGTCTTGGCATTAGATCAGAGAAAAGTCAGATATCTATAAATCAAACAACATCATGCTTTCGTCAGAATTGGTGAAAGTGGGTTAATTACATATCAGTAAAAGATAAATTGTATTATTCCACAACCCATCTTACAGTTCATTTGTCGTTCAAAAAGCTAATCTTCTGTCAATTGAAAAAGCTAAACTCAAATTCTTTTGAGTGTTTCTTTTTGTGTCTTTGTCTTTTGTTTTGTTTACAGTAACGCCCTTTTGCGGTATATAATGCTAAATTGTGAATGTAAATAATGAATTGTAAATGTAAATAATTAAGTTTCTTAGTGACAGTTAAAAAAGAAGGACAGAGATAATAGGAATGCATCCACTAATATGCATCCTTCTGATTAATACTGGGCCCCAAGAGGGGTTCAAATTTCAACATAGAAACATTTAGGGAAAACTGTTTAAAATTCGTTTTGAATAACAATTACATTGTTTCAATTCGTAAAATTAATATGTAAGCATCCTCAAATAGTGTTGATTGTGAATTGTTCAAAGCGTGACCCTAAGGCTAATACTTGAACCCTAGGAGGGACTCAAAGTTTAATATAGAAATTTATAAGGAAAATGTTTAAAAATATTTTCTCTCATCAACTACAATGTTACAATTTGTGATATTACTAAGTGAACATCCTCAGATAGTGTAGATTAAAATTTTTAAAACCGTTACCTCTGGCTTAATACTGGGACCCCAAGAGGGATTCAATATAGAAAAATATTGTGAAAATGTTTAAAAATCTTGTTCTCAATAACTACAATACTACAATTTGTGAGATAACCATGCAAGTATCCCAAGATGTGTAGATTCTAAATTTTAAAAACCGTTACCCCCTGCCTAACACTGGGCCCCAAGAGGAGCTCAAAGTTCAATATAGAAATATATTGTAAAAATGTTAAAAAATCTTCTTAAAAACTACAACACTACAATATGTAAGATAAATGTACAATCATACTAAGATGTGTAGATTCTAAATTGTTCAAACCGTAACCCTAGGCCAACACTGGGGCCCCAAAAGGGGTTCAAAGTTCAACATAGAAACGTAAAGGCAAATATGTTTTAAATTCTTTTTTAAACAACAACTACAATGTCATAATTTGTGAGATAACTATGCAAGCATCCGGGGATGAGGTCGATTACACTCAAACGTAGTCGATTAAATAAGAATCAATGTTTAAAGGGAAAAAACAGTGCATTTTTGACAATTCCGATATCAAGTTATCAATTTTTCAAAGCTTTTTCATTACACTTTATCATTAACATTTGATGAAGTATGTGTGTGTCCATTGACATTTTGAATTGTTTTTTATAACTATCTTTTTGAGTTGAGTAAATATTTAGGCGTTTCTTCTAAAAAGAAAAGACAAATAAGACACAATATTTTATTTTTTGGATTAAACAAAAAACCTGTTTACAGATAACTGATTGTGACAACTTTTTAGACTACAAATTGGTATATGTATTTACTACAATTAACACAATGATTGACTAGGCATGCTTTGATATAACGGTACCCAAAGCTGACGTAAAACAAACCTGTATTACGTTATTTGCTAAAACACATTTTTATGAATTATTTCATACCATTCCTTACTGAAACCATATCTAAGGTTGAACCTTATCACCTAATATTTCAAATAAATTTTGATTTCAAGCATTGTGTTTTATCATTTTTATCATAAAAGTTAAAGCATCCTTAGATAGTGTATATTCTAAATTGTTCGAACAGTGACCCCTAGATTCATTATGGGGCCCTAAGAGGGTGTCAAAGTTTGATATTGAATATATATAAGGAAAATGTCGAAAAATCTTTTCAAGAAATACAATGCTACAGTTTGTGATATTAATACGTTAGCATCCCAAGAAATCGAAGATTCTTAATTTTAGAATCGTGACCGTCGGACTAACAATTGTGCCCCAAGAGGGTTTCAAAGTTCAAAATAAAAATATATAGGGAAAATATTTAAAATTCTTCTCAAGAAATACAATTGCTACGTCGTTTAGTTATTTAACAATGTAAACATCCTCATATCACGGTCACATTGACATGTTCACTTTTTAAATTATTTATAGTCCATTTTACAATATTGTACACTGATACATGTACATTAAGACAAGATAAGACGTTGGTCAGTTAATGGATCATATTTCGTAGGATATGGTGTCCAAATAAGTAGGCTTCCTTTAATGTGTTGTTTAACGATTGTTAAATCTTAGAATAAACGAGAATTTTTGTGAGTTATTCAATTATTTAAATAGTTACTTATTTAACAATTTCGAAAGAGAATGATACAAAAACTCTTGTTAAGGCAAGCGATGTGGCCCTTGAGCCTCTTGTTTAAATTGCGTTGACTTGGTTACAAAATTAACGCAATTTGATTTTTTTTTTCAAGAATGCAATTTGTATGGTGCGATGTAATTGAGCATCTAAGTCCTTCAAAGGTGTCCCTTGAAAAGTCATTTAATGATCTAAAAATCGTAATCAACCACGATTGTAAACTTTTTGGCAGGATAGTTGAGGCTTGAAACAAAAGGAGAGAAAAAACTGCTTCGTTCCATTAGACCTTTGTACAGCGTCCCCGTATGTTATTATTTTCTCGTGAACAGTGAAGTCTGTCCTTAAAAGTGTAAAAAAAAAAAAAAATATCAAAACAATCCTTGAATCTTCTATTTGTCTTCCATTTCTATGCATTTATCAAATACAGTGAGTAGATTTATTTTATTCCTTTTAAAGTTTATTGTGTGTAATGTCGATTTAAACAATGAATGATTGCTCTAATGAAAAATTCGCCGCCAACACAAGAATACCCCGTTATCCCTAACACTTCGGATTTGGACCAAAACGATCATTTTTTAAAATTTTATCTGTAAATCCCCATATTCTACTTTTTCTTTACCTCATCTGACCGATATCGAGTTGTTATAGTTCTTAAGCATACACAATTACACTTTTTGATCTTTTTCTTTTTAATTTTTCTTCCTTCTCAGATACCAAGTGTCAATCAAACATATTAAAATTGCAAAATATATTGATTTTGTTTGTAACGCGCCATCTGATTGGCTTAAAAATTTAGTATATCCTATAAAGAATTTGCCTATGTCATAGCAACACTAATGTCAAAGACGTATCAATCCGCCTGACGTCACGTTTAATTTTTTTTTTTACAATCTAATATCATTTTAAGGTCAAATGACCGTTTTAACATAGAGTCGCTAGCAGAAAATTAAATTATAGGGACTTAATTCAGTACCGACCCAGTACATGTATATATTCATATGAACTAGTTTGAACAGTTTACGCTTTTTTATAAACCGCTCAGCGGTTTATAAAGTGTAAACTGCCCCAACCCATTTTATATTCGTATATAATTGGGTGGCTACTGAATTCATTCCTTAATTGAAATAGTCTGTGAATTTTAAAAGGATTAAAATTTCAGGCTTATTCCATTTATAGAAAATTGTTAGTAATTTGTGAGTTTTATTGAATTTGAAAAACTGCTGCAAAAAATATGTTTTAAGATTTTAAACAAGCTGTATTTATGATAAATTCGCTGCACATAAAATTTTGCAAGAAAAATCCAAGTTGGTCACCTTGAGTTCATGGATAAAATAGTACGTCATTGGTCACTTTCGTGGTTACCTCCATTGTTATATCCCAAGGTAATGAACGTTTGATTGAATCTGAAGAGGCTTCTGTATAATTATAAGTCTGTTATCACCTATTTTTTATTGGAAATATATTTTCATATTTTTTCACTACTTTTCACTTATTTTAAAATTTAGCTACAAGTCAATCATTTTTATTATTTTATTTGAGGTAAACCTTTCAAGCAAGTTAAAACATAGTTCCTCTGTTTAAAAATTCTGCTTGAATTGAAATATCCTTTAACGTTTCTTCCTAATCACGGCATGTCTCTAAATTTTATATTGGTTTTTGCTTTCACGAAGGATTTTCAGGTTATCAAAATCAATGAATGTGTATGTTAGCTATAGTCAAGTCAACTAGCAATCTCTTTCCTTTATAAGGCATCAATCTTAAAGCGTCTTTTACTTTCAAGCTAGCTGCAGACTCTAAAAGGATACTGGAAACTTTTTGCTTGAGATGATACACTAGTAAACAGTTATCACTCAACGTTGCACGGTTAATTGGAAACATATAAAACCACGCGGTTGACACGAAAGGTATTGTTCTTTTTCCTTATATGATTATTCGCAATGAGTTTAAGCATGTTTATCATTGACCCCTTTTGTTAATATCTTAAGCTAGGTTATTTTTTATACACTTTTCGACATAATCGGACGTCGTAATAAAGATTAACGTATATGTAAATAAACACAAGTTCTGACTGAAATACGATGGACCTTTTCTCTCATATCCTTTGACCGAACTCTAAAAAATGTTTACAAAACATTGCACCGAAGCCTAAGTAGGGTTGATGGTGTGTACAAATCTAAAATACTATAAATGTTTTTATATATTTAGCGTGTACAATATTTGGTGGTTATTGACTTTTCAAAATGTTAGCGTAGATTTTATTAAATTTCTTTTTAGTAAGCCTACTCTTATACATATATTTGAATAACATTTACCAATAAACTTTATTTAGTGGAAACGACTATTTGCTAAACTGCTAAATAGAATACACAACCCAATGTAATACGTTTGCAGTATGTGTTTGCAAATAATTCCTGTAAATTTTTTTCATGTCCATCTGGCAGACGTGGAGCCACTTTCTAAGCACATGAAGGAAAGTAATTGCTTCTTTAGAGTTCAAAAAGAATCTTTTGAGCAATAATGACTGTGTAAAATACTTCTGACACCAGCAGTCTACGCCGTGTGTGGATATTATTAATGTAATGTGATATAGCATGATTACATTTATTTTATTTGTATTCAGCTTAGCTATAATGTACCCTCCATCGCTTTTAACTCATCATCCCCATTTGAACCTCATACAATATAATTGGATACTATTAATGTATAATTTACAAAACTAATACCATTATAGCTAATTGGGCACGATTTTTTATTGTCAGATAAATACCTTATATTTTTTTGTTCTGAAATCGTTGCAAGAGTTACCTGTGCTTTACTATCAAAGATGCTATTCCATTTTTTTTTTATTTTTAAATACATTGATT
Source organism: Magallana hongkongensis (assembly GCA_016163765.1). Classification (NCBI taxonomy): domain Eukaryota; kingdom Metazoa; phylum Mollusca; class Bivalvia; order Ostreida; family Ostreidae; genus Magallana; species Magallana hongkongensis. The sequence continues at coordinate 16,209,436 of WFKH01003881.1, read as the reverse complement.
TAAGTATTATGGACGGATAAATGAATAACAATTAAGTTTATTCAAAATTTTCTTAATAATTATGTTTTACTGTACAGACATGTTTCTAAATCAAAAAGATTCCATTTTTAGTATCATTTAATTATAACAAAAAATAAGGTGCTCAAAAATAAATACTTTTTTGCCATAGTTTTTGGTGGTTTTTAATATATAAAAAAGACACATCAAAGCCGATTCTTCTATGAATGTTCACAAACCGACATGAATAAACACTCGATAAAAAAGCAAAACGTTTGTTATATTGAAAATCATTATATTTCGTATAAATTTAAAATTTAGAAAGACACACAAGAAATAAGACGCCATAGTCTCAATTGCGTCGTCTACAAGAAATATAAACAGCGATCACGTGACGCATTTTATCCAGTAAAAGTGTATCATTCTAGCTAGCCTGAGGAAATACAAACACAGCTGTATAATTCCATATTACCATGGTTATAATTCAATAACGAATAAGATGAGTTTCATTTTACTCAGTACAATAACTGTGATGAGAATTAATTAGTATTTATATTTTAATACTAATCTATTCAGACATTTTTTCATCAAACATATTTTTTTTAGACGTCATATAATTATACGGAATGTCCATACTCCCGTTCGTATTTTATGTATTTCCTTTTTTTTCTTGCCGTCAGTAACCTATACTTCATTTAGATAAAAATACATGAACTATATATCGAACTTTTTAAATAGTTATAATGATATTAAGTTGAACAGAAATTTTTTATTGCATGTTATAAATGACATATTTTATATATTATTGTATCTTGTAAAATGAAATCTACTACCTGTTTGCCATATGTAATGCAATGCTAGTTTAATCATCTTTTTCTCACTTACGGTCAAAATGACAATTTAGTATTCCAAACTCTTATTTCTGAGAAAAAACACACAAGATATTTCTTCTAACATATACATTGTGTGCATATAAACTAAAGCTTATCTTTGTAAGGAGATCCGTTATTTTGCAGAATATGATAAAAGCTTATCTTTGTAAGGAGATCCGTTATTTTGCAGAATATGATAATTTCTTTCTTTTTTTCTTCATCATCCCTACTTAAGATCTCTAATACCTCTCTATGAGGTAAATGATAGACCTGTTTAGATGTGAACATGTTAAAAATAACATGATTGTGTTATTAAGATAGTACATATTCCATTAATTTACCAACAATTAGAATGAAAGAAAAAGTGAGCAAGCTCACATACCTCATGCTCCCTCATTTTTTGACAATGCTACCTATATTAAATGGCAAGATATGCATTAAATACATAAAATTGTTTGAAAAAGGCCATATAACTCGCAATAAATCATCAGCTTAAAACTTCCTCCTACTATGCACATCTATTCCTTTGTCCCCTTGTCTGTAACATCAAATATTCTAAGTTCAAAAGGGCCATAATGCCTAGAAAAATAATGGAATTATTGCTGGTAAAACACATTGTGTCCAAAATGCTTACAAAGTTTCTTGAAATTCTGAGTAGCAGTTTAAGAGGGGTTGCGCTTACAAACTGTTCATTACTATTTTTAACACGGGGCCAAAATTCTAAGTTCAAAAGGGCCAAAATTCTTAGAAAAATCTTCACATTGTGTCCTAAATACCTACAAAGTTTGACTAAATTCCGTACAGCCTTTTAAGAAGAGTTGCGCTTACAAACTGTTCATTACTACTTCGTTGCAAGGGGTAAACTAATGTATTGGAAAAAATCTAATTTTTGTTGAAGTTCATTTGAATTTCATATATTTACATTGTGTATTTAATAAAGCGATTAATTTATAAACAAAATCATCGTAATAATGTTTTGAATTATTATACAGTTGCCAGTACCCTACGATCAGTCACTTACAAACCCTTCGGCAACTTACTGATTTTATCTTGTTTCCAGGAATATTAACCATTCTAAATCAACTAAAAAGGAACATTTTTTAAAGAGCATTTTTGGAGATATAAAATAACCGAACATTTTTTTTAAGATAAAAGTGTAAGCAATAAAAAGCAAATATCATATACTCTAATATTATTATATAAGCAATTTCTTTTGATAAACATTCGATATTTTCTGGAATATTAATAACACATATTCCATCCATATTTTTAGTGGACGTGTTTCATAGCATTGGTCGACAGACGCCACTGAATAGTACTCTAGTCAAGACAACTGCAGTAAGTTGAATACTTTATCTTTAAAACATATCTAGAAATGATTGATCATTTTAAACGATTCAAATTTTTAAAAAGATATAAAAATTCCATCACAGTCAAACATGAAATAAGACAATAACAATTTTATCGTGTTTGTATTTTTTCATCGAATAAATATTTCAGTTCATTCGCTTTTTTATATATTTTGGATCAAGTTTTTTTTAAAACTGTTATATATAATTTCTTTATTTTGTCAGAAAGCAATGATAAAATTATAAGAATTTTTAAAAGTCTTTAATTGAATAAGTTCCGGAAAAACAA
>WFKH01003881.1:16164689-16189230 GCA_016163765.1 Magallana hongkongensis | reverse complement strand
CTCTCTCTCTCTCTCTCTCTCTCTCTCTCTCTCTCTCTCTCTCTCTCGTAAATAAATAATAATAAATATTACAAAAAAAAATTCTCTGAACAGCTTAATGACACATAAATGCAATTACCTGAAGCGAAAAAAAAAACAATTCATAGTGATGAATAAAGTATTATTTAATAATAAAATTGAAAGAAAATAAGATATTCTTCTTCTAGGTGAGGTTCACTCATCTTTCCTTGTCATTAATAAGTATATTGATTGACGACGGGGTAATATTCTACAAGTTCACAAAATTCTTGTTAATACAAAATACACTATGTTAATGACTTCTCTGTTGGAATAATTATTTTGAGAACAGATGATACTTGCCAGTTTAGAAGTTATGAAAGATACTATCTCTCATCTATTTTTTTCATTCTCATGGTTTGATAATGATTCATTTGAGAACCGAACATCCGCAAAAATGTCTTTATGTATATAGGTATCATATGTACATCTATTAGGCTTATAAATTAACTTCAGTATAGCATTACCAAGTAAATTGTGTTTATAAGGCACCCGTCGACGTGTGTCTTAGCATTGGTCGATAGACGCCACTGAACAGTACTCTGGTCTTCAAGACAACTGCAGTAAGTAGAATAATTTATCTTAAAAACATTTTGCAAATGCTTCATTTTATGAGTCAATTTAACTTTTTTGATAAGATATAAAAGATGCAGAACAGTCAAACATGAAACAAGACATTTTTTCTCACTGTGTTTTCGTAAAACTTCCGTTAATACGCAAATTTATATTTTTTTGGTTCGTGTTTCTTGTTTCCACTTAACTTTTATTATTATTTTATTATTTTGTCAGAAAACAATGATACAATACGGTATTATTATGAATTAAGGTATACAAATTGTATTTTATCAACTTAACTTTAAACTTCACACGTCTTATATGGTAAAAAAAAATCAGACAGAGAGTCATTTTTTATTAAACATATTTATAGCTACTATTTCAGAAATAGAAAAGAAAGTATCGTGTTATTGAATAAGACAAATATATATATGGTTTTTTTGTGCCAGAGGAAAAAGCATCATGGTTTTGTTATGATAAATAAACCCTTCTCGATACTTTCTGATAAAATAAAGACCTCGCCTTCGGACGATTTTCTCCGATATTTAATGTTGTATTTGCTTTTCAAAGGCTTCGCATTTTGATCTATGTGTCTTTAAGTTAATTTGCGCTTTGCAATGAGGCACTTAAACCTACCCATACATCTGTAGCGAATGCATTATATGTCGGGTACATATCATCGTTTTTGATAAGGAGTACAAACCTTTTTTAAAATTCCTTCTTAGATATTCTTTATTTAATTGCATTCACCAATAAGGTTAAAGAGAGGGATGTTGTCAGAAATTTAAAATTTTCGTACGAGGATATGGACCAGATTAAAATGGTCATACTTCATTTTGATCTAAATATCTAAACTACATTACAATATAAATCAAACTTAAAATTTTCAGAACATGTCATCATTTGGACCTTTTTTCTTGCTACTGCTGGTGTCTTCTCCATTCCAAGCTTATGGGCAAAATATAAACCCAGTCCCCGTTTTGGAAAATGCCACGCCTATATCCGGCGACCCGGGAGACTTGCAAAGCTGTCTAGACAGTGGAAAAAGTATTCAAACCTGCATGATGGAAAATCCAAATATGAATATCGTGCCTGCTGGTACGGATGTACCAAACAGCGCATGTACCAACATGAGCGTCACGAATTTCTATGTGTATTTCTGTATCTTTCTGTGTTGTTTGATGGGTATTTCAATGTATTAAATGCATGACGTCACTAAGCGATTATTTTGTATAACGTATTTTGTATAATAATAATCACTATAGTTATTGTGAGATATATGTAATTTACACTTTAATCTCAATCCTTTGAAATGTTTATGTCTGTTTTGGAAACTTCATCAATATTGTTAGTTAGACTAAAAATAAATTTCAATTGGTGTCTTTTTAAAAAAAAATAATCTTACAGTTATTCAACAGAATAAGGGAGCTTACAAGTAAAACGTGTTATTCCACAGCGGTCAATTTATAAACCCTCTGAATTAAACGTGTAAATATAACTATATATAGCAAATGACAGAAAAAAATTGCATATTTTTTCCCGAAAAAGTGATTTCCCAATTCCCAAATGAATTAGTTGATAAACGCCTTCCCGCCTCCATCTCCGCTACAGAATTTATGTAGAACTGAGAATTATTGTCTTTAGGAAAACTTATGGTTTTCTGATCTGGAAATTCTTAAAGCTATGCACGCTATAATATGCGTCAATTTTGAATGACGGTGAAACCGCATGTTTCTGTTTACTTATAGAAGTTACCTTTATGTTGTAAATTACAATGCTGAATTCGATCACGTAACAAAGATATCAAATTTTAAATATAAAAATTATTTATTTTTCTCCCAAGAAAGTAATGCCTCCTTTTAAATATCAATCTATCACGTGATAGATGCGAAAGTAAGGATATCGTGAATGACTGTAAACGTATTACATCATAAAACAAAATTGTTTTTCAAATTAACAACTGCTAAACATATCCGAATCGTGACGGATATGTAATTTTGCAAACAACAACGGTCATGCACCTGATTTCCCGCAAACATGTACAATGAGGTCGGTATCGCTCTTTCTTCATCAATATTCATGAAAAGGCATTACTTTCCTTGCAGGAAAATAAACAATTAAAATTTTATATCTTTGTAACGGGGATGAATTCAGCATTGTTATTTACAGAATAAAAGTAACTTTAATAAGTAAACAAACACGTGCGTTTTCACCGTCATTCAAAATTGACGCAAATTAGAACGTCTAAGCTATAACTTTGATATATAAAATAAAATGATTATATTTACTTGTATAGATTGAGCCATCTATGAATTGAATTGAAAGTTTTAGGGGTAAAACGGATAAAAAAAAAAACAAATTAAAAGATAATTCAAGCTCTGAAATTACACAATCAATTCCCATAATTAATCAAATCTTTCTTTCGAAATGAAATCAGTTTTCTTTGTTTGAAGCATACGAGCGAACAGACTCCGATTTCTTGAAAAAAAAACCCCTTAAGTTTTTACCTAAGTTTAATCTCAAATCCTGAGAATCTATTCAGCCGAGATTTTTCTCAAATTGCGTTTCTCGAAGCAAACTTAGTCAATTCTCAGCTGAGTTGAATTTTTTACTTAGCTGAGTCAAGAATTTTCATTGTCACATGTGACCCCTATAAATTCTCTCTCTTTTTCATTTATTTTCAATAAAAATAATTGTCTGATTTTTAAACAGAGGAAAATTGGATTAAATTAACATACGTCATAAAATTTTGATCAGTCACGATATTTAACACTATATTTTATTATACTTTCATGTTAAATACTGAGATTTGATTGGTTTAGAAACCGTTTATAATCCGTTCTATTACCCTCAGCGTTAGCAACACACTTGACAACGGGTAACACAATGAATTGTTACATGCGCGTAAATTATGCGCGTACGGTTCGCCTTAGAATTCACGTCATTCCTATATAAAAGCAGTAAAGTTTTCTTTAAAATTAAAACATTCAGTATAATGAAATAAATAGTGCCTGTTTGGGAGGGTAACAGTTGAGATTGACACCACTCGAGCTCTTCTATTAGCTCTTCTATTAGCTATTCAAAGCAGAGCAAACACGGACCTCTAAAAAGATAGGTGTGGGATCAGATGCCTAGGAGGAGTAAGCATCCCCTGTTGACCGGTCGCACCCGCCGCGCGCTCTTTGTCACAATTGGGAAATTACTCAAAGTTTAGGCAAATGTAGTATTCGATAGAATGCCAAAATCGGGAAAAAATGATACGGTTTGTAAACGATGGTCAGTACAAATTAAAAAAAAAGCTGCGCAAAGTCATGCGCACTCGAACTGTACTCGGCCTCGTTAAAATTTAGAAAACGTGCTGGTGCATTTAGTAGCAGGGTTTACTTTTATCGGTTAAATACTTCAAATACAAGAAGATATCTGTGAGCCAATGCTCACTAGTAATACCCCCGCTCTGATGTGAATGATGTACAGAATAAGCAAAGTCGACATTTAATAGGAAGTTGACTTCTGATCGGTACAAAAATAGATCCCACCAAAAAGCATGCCTAAACAAAGAGTGTGTTAAAATTTCAAACATCAGTTTCAATTTCAAACATGTGAATAATAGTTGCCGAGAAATTTTTGATGAATTTTTTTTTTTAAATTTAGGCTAAAAATAAACAAGGTCATCGTTTAACAAGAAGTTGACGCCCAATTGGTACCAAAATAAATCCCACTTTATGGCATGCCTTAACAATGAGTAAGTTAAAAGTTTAAAGCATCTGCGATGAATAGTGGCTGGGATATCTTTGACGAAAATTTGTTTGAAAATTTTAGCTAAAAATAAACAAAGTCGTCATTTAACAGGAAGTTGACGTTCGATTGGTACAAAAATTGATTCCATTATATAGCATGCCAAAACAAAGAGCGTCTTAAAATTTCAAGCATCTGCGATGAATAGTGGCTGATAAATCTTTGACGAAAATTTGTTTAAAAATTTAGGCTAAAAATAAATAAAGTCGTCATTTAACAGGAAGTTGACGTCCAATCGGTACAACAATAGATCCCATCATATGACATGCCTATACACAGAGTGTGTTAAAATTTCAAGCATCTGCGATGAATTATTGCCGAGATAAAAAATCCAGAAATTTTTGTTACGTGCAGACAGCAGATGGATAGACAAGACAGACGGACAGACAGACAGACGGACGGACGGACACACAAGGGTAAAACAGTATACCTCATCTCCTTCGGAGCGGGGATATAAAAACAAACTGATTGAAACATTTATTCATTTGCTACACTGACCGTACTGTATCTACCCTTTAGGGTATATAATAAATCAAACCATCAGGCTCTGAAATATCGAATTCTTCTACACAGAAGCTAAAAATCAATAAGCAAATTACTAGTCGTCAACATCTGATACTCTGATATATTGACCCGGCTGTTTCTGCACTCTATGCTACAGAGCCAATATAGGGTGGCTCAAAATATTAAGGATAATGTGGTGGAAGCAGAACTTTTGGAATAGAGTATAGTACATGTAGAAGCACCATTAAGGTGTATTTGTACCTGCAGTGAATTAACTATCTTCTTTAACCCAAGGACGAAGAAATTAGATGTTGGTTTCGATGACAGATTGCGCTCAGTTATACGCCATCACCAAACCAAACAAAATAGCCTTACTCTACCTAAAGAAAACCAATAAAACTGAGATATGCTGGTTCATGTCACACGTATATAAGACCAATTTATTTAAATCCAAATGTCAATTCTTGGCTTTCGTCTATGTGACATTATCAATTTTGAAAAATATTTTTGAATAAATATATTAAAATTAGAAAATTTTAAAGTTTATAACTTTCTAAGATTATTGGTTTGTATGGAAAAATATGTGATACTGTAATAGCCAAAAAATCGGACCATGCAGCTTTAAAATAGAGGAACTGTATCTACAAAAATCTCTTTAATTTACTATAAAGTTTAATTAGATGATTATGAGAATAAATAAATATTTGACAAAATCGCATTAAATTGAATTAAAAATGAATAACTCGAGTCTTGCATGTGACTTAACAGATGCAAAAATCTGATCTTTAACTCTTGTCACTAGGTTCCAGAACAAAATTTAATATAAGGCCATGACATACAAAATAATATAGACAGAAACCAGAACAAAATCTAAATGCACTTACGATAGTAAGTTTAATAAATGAGTCATAGTTAAATTCACTTTTGTTGACCAATAACTTGATATTTTATACTTTTAAGTTAAAACGTAATTTAATGAAATACAAGTGTACACAAATTCTCATATTAAACACGCGGTTTTAAATCATATAATAATATCTCAATTACAAACTCTCAGATTTTCCAGGAATTATGTTTTCTAAGATCTCTGAAAATCGTGGGTTTTTAAATAAGTGTATGCTATGACTTTAGATAGATTCCATTTGCCATTCATCCTCCCCCCCCCCCCTTTTCTTTCTAGAGAAATTAATCACAAAAAGATACAGTAAACATGAACTTGGTTGTAAATATACTTCTAAAAATATACGCTCAAACAGCTAACGCACAGAAAGAATGACAATTCTTACAGTATAGAACAGTATTGATAGCGTGGTGTCGCCATCTTGTCATCCTCGTCCTCTATGTAATCGTTTGCAAAATCAGTCGTCTGCTTCAAGGCATTCAGAAACAAAATATCAAAATTGGGTTCCAATGAGGTCTCGCTCTCGTAGTTTATGATTGGATAAACGTAACAACGCGGCAGACCCATGACGACAGCTGCTTTCTCCACGGCGTCATGGACAGCTTTGCTGTGAAACATGCCGGTCGGATCTTTGTGTACGGCGGGGCAGACTTTATCCAGCTTTGTCACATACACAACCTGAGGAATACCTGTCGTCATTTCAAAGAATAATTAAAACCAACTTGATGGAAACAAATGTATGGTATATTGTGTAAACAAACATTTTCTAGCAAAAAAGAAGATGCTTTTATATTGGAATTTTTAAAAAAAAAATACATGAAGGTTTTAGCCATTAACAATAAAGGAGCAATATTCGCAAAGGAATATGGTTGGAACTACAATATGGATCAAAGAAAAATTGGAATTTTAGCAACGTTATGCAATCAATTCAACTTAGTAACTAATCCTAAAATTGAATGAATCTGATGTGTATCAGGATCAACATGTATCGGACTTTGGTAATGATAAAGATGTAGCATAGGGTTACTGACATTTCCGGTTCATGAGATTCTGAAGATCTTTCAACTGTTCCAGTGTCTTTTCGGGAATAAGTTCAATGGTGCTTCCGTCAACAACGAACGCCACGCAGTGAATCTTGTCTTGGAGCTGTGGATCCTCTACGAACCCTGGCGTCTTTGGTGTGAATGGTGAGGTTGGGTTGAACTATGAATCAAAGTACTAATAGGACTGAAATTTTATCTCATTTGCTGGGCATAGCAAACTATTTCTTGAAAAAATCTAGACTACGTAAATGACCATTCTAGATCTAGATATACAACACAAAGTAAATTTGTTTGTTCTTTTTAAACGAGACAAACATGCTACTAAAAAATTACATTCCATAGGTATCCACTATCCAAAGATATATGCATACATGTACAAGTATACGAATCATCAAACAGCAGTAATTATGGTCACATTGAAACAAATAATACGAACAGTCCATTTACCAAAATAACAAAGTTTATACTACATATTACTCTGTGTAATCAAAAGAAATTGTTCGGTGATCAAACGCTTGCCTAAATTGACCAACTGAAAGAAAAAAATAAAACATTTTTCTTTCTATAAGGTCTTAATCTTATGCATACAACAATACGTAAAAGAACTTCAAGTTTTAAAACTGCATAATTTGTCCGATTTTGTATTAGATTTGGAGTACGTTTTTAAACGATGCTATGGTAAGTTAGCTGCAGTTCTGTAGCTCCCGGTCTGAAAAAATTCGGATGGACGACCTGGGAGCTACAGGGCCACCCATTGAAAAAATTGTAAATGCAATTTACTACTGATATCGCCTCTTTATTTGCCTCAGACTTTCTCCGAAACACGCTACCGACCTCGGAAAATCAAGTATGTTGAATTTACATCGAGATCGAGAGTCGCCATTTTTACATGTAAACAAAGTGCACCACATGAATTTACGGGACTGGTGATGGTGTTTAAAAGACTATCCGAGACAAGTGAAGAGACGATATCATTAGTAAATTGCATGAAGAATTTAATGGTACTAATTGTTTTCACAGAATTTGCGTATAAATAAGGTAAATTAGTCGAAAACTAGCGCACGTTTTTCTGCGCAATAAATATACAATTTTTTCAATGGGTGGCCCTGTAGCTCCCAGGTCGTCCATCCGAAGTTTTTCAGACCGGGAGCTACAGAACTGCAGCTAATGGTAAGTATATGTATAAGGACCTACGTTGCAGTAGTTTTCCCGGTCAATTAAGACATGTTTCAATGGAAAAAATGATGTACACAATACAAAACAAACTTGAAATAAAAGGTATTTATTTCGCCTTATATGAAATATTAGCCCCTGACGTCGAGGTGGGTATGATTGTATTACGACTTTGATATCGCTATAAATTAAGGTCATAATGTTCAAGCAAATCAAAAATAAACCTGTGTATATTTTGATTACTAATATTTTTGATCAGAAGTTTAATTTGTTTACAATCGAGGCATAACCTGCGGGTTGAATAAATCCAATCATTCGGGGAACGAAACCAAACGGATTGCATTTCTAAACATTTCCATGATGCATTTGGTTTGTTTTTGTGTTTACATAAAGAAATCATTTTTATTTCCTTTGAATATTTCCAACTTTGAAAGGTAAACGATTTTACTGGTGTAAATAGGCGAAAGACTATAACTTTCTAAGATAATGTGTTTGTATGGAAAACTATCTAATACTGAAATAGCCAAAAAAATTGGACAATGCAGCTTTAATTTAGCTCTTATAAAAATATTATCGGGTATCCCCTATCCAAACCACTTACACCCTTGACTAAGCAAAAAAATATTCCAAGCTTAGTATTTATAAAAAAAAAACTTTTAGAAGAATTTAAATGTTTACGACTATTTAACCCTATATTATTTTGGTGTTCTTAATAGTCCAATGGTACCAAAAAATTTACCTGGTATCTGTCTGGTATGTTGCCGTTTAGGATGTAAGCCATCTCCTGGGTATCAACAGCAAAGTCTTCCTCTATACCTCGAGTATCACAAAGACGTATCTTGAGTGTCTTTCCAGAGCTATAGTCCTTTATGCTATACTTCCGATACTTAACAAAAACAAATGTTAATTTGTAAACCACAAAATCATAACGGTAATTTACAAAATTACACATTCAGACAGTAAAATGGCGACATTATTACTTTTATATCAGTATAACTACATCGCATTTCAGGGTTGGATTTGAGTTGTACCTACTGCAATTGTAAGACTGTGTCCAAAGCTTCCACTTCGAGCCTTCCCCGTGATTTTTCCGCGAAAAATTGAGTTTACAGAATTAAAAAAGCTGGATTTTCCCGCTCCAATCTGACCAACCAGGAGGATGTTTGCTGTAGATACGCTGCTTTTTTCCGGCTGGTAATTCAAAATGTCTTCCTTCAGTGTTTTCAGTGTCTTGAAATAAAGCAAAATGCAAATATAATATTGCAAGAACACACAATGCAATCAATTCAACAAAGATTTTAAAAGAAAATGATCCGTTAACACTTCAACAATCAACGTCATTAATCAAAATTCGATATGGTTCATTTGCACGATTTTCTTGTTAGTGTACCTTATATAATTATTATGTAAATAACATCATTTTGCATATCACAATATTTTACTAACTATCCTTAAAATTTACTTAAAAGACTTGTTTTTTAATCAACTGTTTGTTGGTCTTTCAGACAATTACAATGTATTTAATGCTTTTTCCTGAATTGTGCACCATTTTCAACAAGTAACAATGTTTGTACAATTAAATAATGATTTGTTTGTCACATGAACACAAAAGATACAACGCTGTCGAGGGAGACAATAAACTTGCTCTCGTCCGAATTATCAATAAAAAGGTACTTTATTATACCGAAAAAAAAACTTTGTGTGTGGGGGATGCAGATTTTCTTGATGAGAAACAAATTAGTTATCTAACTTAGAATTTAACATAGCGACTCGGATTACACCATGGGCAGATAGCACTGAAACTATTTCACGGTTAGATAGACTACTCACTAGCATGTTTATTCGTTGTAATTATTCATAGAAAATATTAACCAAGGTTTAATAAATTTAAAAGAAATTATCAAAGCTAAAATCAATGTACAAAACTGTCCAAAATATTTTTCCAACAATGCTATTGATATTTTTCAAACAAGCGTTTTAATTCATTTAACTATCTTACAAGAAATAAACATACTTATTGATTACATGTACTAAAATGTCGACTGCAATTACACAAATTTTTATTTGCCCTAACTATTTTACATGAATGGAATGCAATTTCATCGGATGTTTATCAAACTGACTCCATTCTTACTTTTGAAATATAAAGTTGCCGTCAAGAATGGCAATATTATTGTTTGTAGCTGAACAACCCCGTAGTGATAGATATATCTTGACTCCAACACAACACTGTGCACTTAATCAAGACATATCTAGATATATTTACATTTTCGACTGTCTTTGTCTCTGATAACATTACCAATCAATTTTGAAGCCTATAGCACAATAACTTCATAAAAGATGAGTGATAGAAAATTGGCGTATCTTATAGCATAACCGAAAAACGGTATTGGCTGCGCCGCGTAGTAATACATAGCATATGCTTCATGAACAAATAGTGGTTTTAAAATGTTGTTTTAAAGTGTGCAAATTGGACATAATATAAATATAAGTAATAAGGAATCATTTTTGAATATTATGAGATGATAATTTCGGTCGGAGCGTGGTCAAATCTATCATAAAGCCCTTCGGGCTTTATTGGATTTGACCACGCCCCGACCGAAATTATCACGTCATAATACTCAAAGAATGATTCTTAATTCCTTAAGTAATACTTCGTTCATGTGATAAACACAAATATACTTACCAATAAAGATATGCTCACATTAAAGATATCATATTAAACTTATTTAGGTTAGATTATTATACTACACGCATTCAAATTTTGCAAATGTTCAATAGAGAAAAATATTATACGTCCATACTGAACCTCTGCATCAAACTCGGGAAACTTTCTCCATGGTTTGTCCAAATAAAGAGGATCAGACATTTCTGTTGTTGTAGTTTCAGTCCTAAAAAAATTAATTTCTAATTTAAATATCATAACACTGTGTAACATAAACTTTCTCTTTAAAAAAATCTACGCGCTATTTCCGACTTCATCTATAACATGCATATTTTTCCTGTAAAAACTTAAAGGGAAAATCCCTTTAAATGTATATTTTAAAATTGATATGAAGACAAAATGTACATACCCCCTTCCTACCGCAGAGCAAGTGTACTTTCGGTTTTGATTCATTTTTCCTTTAAATTCACGATTTTCTGAAAACTAGATAAAAATAATAAATTTTTAAATGGCAATGGCCTTGAATATTTTTGCAGAGAAGTGTAGCAATCTTTTATGTCTCTTTAAGGATTTTTAAAGGAGAGCTCTTTGTGATGAACAATTGTTTTATGTTTGTATTTTAAACATGTTCAATATTCCTCTATAATGTATCTAATTTGTCAATTTCGCTATTGATTTTTTTTTCACCTGAAATCAGAGTTTCATACACACGGAAGTAAATTCTGAGCAATCACGGAAATCATCTTTTATTTAGACGCGCACAAAACACGTTATTACATGTAGCAAAAATGTACGCGGGGGTGAGAGGGGGAGGCCATTAGGCTGTGCAAGTATGACACAGTTCTTAAGGTATTCGATCCATAATAGCCCCAGATTCAATGAATATGGATGCATAACAGATATGTATGGGCATAATACTCAGTATACTTGGACATAATTTTCATGTTTAAGTATCAATATATAAGAGCGGAATGTGTCATAAAAAATGACCTTTTCCTTTTCCTGAAGAGTTGTCCCCCTTTGCTTTTAATCTATAAAAATTAATTCTAAAAAATTCTATACGGTATAAAATTTATTTTCAATAGTTTTTGCATTCCTAATGATAAAATACACCTTTCCACCAAAGCATTTATTGATATTCTTAGTATTTACTTTTTTATTTTAAAGAATGTGTTTGTCCCCATAGAACTTAATGCAATATTCTTTAATTAATTCCTGCTTGGTTAATAATATTTTTGAAAATTTCTCTCGGTAAATCTTTTTTTACTCTAAAATGCTTTAAATCAATATCAGAATATTTAATACATGATGGATATTCAAGGTTAGAAATATTAGGTCCTAATATTGATCGGATACCTTAAAATAGACTGGACAATCATCAAATAAATCATTAATAAACCAATATTTACATTCAGTGTATATTTCCCCTTATGTTTGCATTGGAAATCTGTGACGTTCAATTTCCTATGAATACACTTTACTAATTCATGCGCCAAGAGCACAAATATAAACGTCACCACGTGTTTTGAGTATATTTATTTTTGTAAGATTAAATGAAACGTTCAACCATACATAACCAATTTGATATTTACTTTTGAAAAATAATCATTAAATTATATCTACTCCGTAATTAAAAAGATTTTTCTCTACAAAGTTTATGGCACTATATTTTTAGCTGCGGAAGCGTACTTAATAACATGTTAATATGGCTGTTCCATGTATGTTTCATATCCCTGACTGAGAGCGTATATAATGGCTTTACAGCGACGATACATATTTATTTCATACAAAAAAACATCAGTATTAATATAAATATAAGCATTGAATGCTTATTTTTTGATGTCGTCGGTCCTATGACACACCAATGCGGTGCAGACAAATTATCATACCGCGCTAATGCGCGGTATTCAATTTGTCTGCACTGCATTGGTGTGTCATAGGACCGACGACATCCAAAAATAAGCGTTCAATGCTTAATTAGATCTGCCTTCAATTTTAACATATGCTTTGTTTAGCTTTAAGCTATTAAGTATTAAGTGAGGGATATTGTAAGACGGAAGCTTTTTTGATAGCTAATAATAAGTAAACATGAATATGTTCAATGCTTTTATCCCTTTTTATTGTGAACATGAGTACAAGTTTATTCATGTAAACTTTATGATAATTTGTAGTTGATACGCGTGCTTTCCCAGAATGCCACCAAGTACCTACAGTATATAATAGACTGTACATTAAAATATGTACATAGAGCGCATTCTCTTAGAATGGCATTTTAACCATCGTTTATGATTTGAAATGATGTTGTAATGTCTTTATAGACGTTACAGATGAATGTAATGTATATTGTTGTTACACTACTTCCAGATATGAATACACAGAATTTCACAAAAGGTGATCGATGTTAAGAGTTATTGCCCTTTAACGTATCGATGTTTGATGTCGTACGTTTATAGTGTATGCGTATGTTTGCCAGACTTTTGAAACTGTTGGTTTTTTTAAGCAACAATAAATACTCTAAAACAACAGTAATTTTCAATGTGATCATGTAACAAAGTCTATGGTACGTAATCTTCCCCTTTTTATATCTTAAAGTAAAACAAAAACAAGTTGTACCAATTTTCCCTCCAGCTGTTAAATATTATGTATTAAACCGACAAAAACCATGTGTGTCTGTTGAATCGTAAACACGCAGTTATAAGACCGTCATGCTTTGCGACTCATTCATGGATTGGAGAAAATATACACTACCTTTTATGGATACGTCAACCAGATTCTCCAATAACTTATGGTGCGCAGTTAATGATATTTTACACTAATATCATTATAAATGTTAAAATTCATTGTTCTGTATAAAAGGTTTTATCACAAATGCCCGATTCTCGTGAAAGAAATAATGTCACGCAATGATCTAGAATTTCATTTTAATGTAATTTTGATACTTACTGCGTATAGATTTTGTATATATACCAGTAAAGATAACATGCTTATTCTCTTACTGTAGGAAAATCGAACATAACCCCCTAAAGGTAATGTACTCTAAACTTTTGCAAATTCTAATGTAATTCTAAGAGGCCGACCGTACCTTTGATTGCGCATGTCTTTGCGCATTCTTCTAGTAAAATACAGTGTATTTATACCTTTAATGATTTTTTTAGTATCATTTATTAAATTAAACACAATAAACAAAATACAGATAAATTTCAAATTATTTAATTCCTTTACGAAAAAAAAATAATTTTCACGATTTCTCTGTTGTATGGTAGGTGAGCGTTGCCATTGTACTTTTATGACATTATGACAAAATGAAACTTTGTAGGAGCACGTTATAAGAAATAAAATAAAAAGTAAAAATGATACGTCTTTGAAATTTTATACACAGAATAACGCAATCCTCGGAGGTATTTTTCTTGATATTTGAATGAATCCGTTGTACCTATCTACATTTGTATACTCCAAAAATATAGCAAAATTTGGTGCATTTTGAGTCGGCCCCCACTTAAAACCAGAAATTTTTTTAGTATTTCTTACAAGGTCTAAATGTAGAAAATGACATAAACTAATCACATATTACAATTTGAGAAAAGTAGCTATTGCACTGGGGTTTTTGATGCTTAAAAAAGCGGAAAATGACAATTTTCTTATAATTATATTTCTAAAGTAAATGTACCTTTATTTTGAGATGGCCCCTAACAGAATCAGATGGTATGTTTTCTTCAAACTTAAAACATAAATTAGAATTGGTGTAAATTACATATGCGTAAAAAAAATAAAGAGTCTTGCTATTGTAGTTTTTCCACAAACTCCTCCCCCCAAATCGCATCTTTAAAACTTAATATTATCTACTTTGTGATTTAGATACAACAGTCGAGTTGTTTTGGGATTTTTTCCTTTTTTTCAGATTTCATTCTTCAACACAACACTGACTTGATTAAATGATGGAATGCAAGACAGCAATCTCCTATGCACCTATTTTCTGTGTAATTGTGATCAGTTACACAGTTGCTGAACAACAGAACTCAAGTAGTTTCCTCAGTAGCTATGCCAGTCAGCAAGACATCTGCCGAAAAATAGGCTGGGAACCCAAATGTAGCGCACACACAATAAACGGTAATACATTTCATTCGACCGGTCATCATAATTGTTCAAAACGCGAATGATTGTTAAAAAACACTGTTTCATAACAATTAGAAGGTTCTTTTTTGTATATTTATACTATTTTAAACTTCCTTTATTTAAACCTTTCAGTGAGGTTTTAAATGAATCTGCTCAATTGAAAATGAGTGTGTCCATGTGTATCTTTTTTTTTTTTTACTGTTACATGTATTTCTTAAAAAGGTTGATTAATGTAAGCGTGTCCATAGGATTCAATTTGTGCATCATAAGTCAAAATAAACTCTTTGTCTATACATATCAAATTCATATTACATATATTGATTTTGCTACTTATTATTATTTTGGTGGATTGATTTCATGTTTTATTATCTACAACAATAATTCTTTTCTGTAAGATTAAAACAGTTAGTTTTATGTTTTAAAAAATCTGAAAAGTATTTACCTGTACTAATGAAAAAGCATTAATTGCATGCTTTTTAAAATGGCATACATGTAGTTGTTAATGCCTACATGCACTAAGCGTCTATTTTGCAGACTGCCAAGGGAATACCATTGCCTTCCATGCAATTCTTTCAAGTGAACTGAAAAACACACCCATTAACACTATCATCAAATTTGGAAAGGTTCAAGTAAACGAAGGAGGTGGGTATAACCCAGCCACCGGTAAATTCACAGCGCCGGTAGATGGCGTCTACTCGTTTTCATGGACCTATCATATAGACAAAGGTTCTGTCGCCTACCTTGGAGGTTATGTAGATGGGACAATTAGAACGTATATAGGCACGTGGGCACAGGCAAGCAATTGGCAAAGCCAAACGGGTAATCTTGTCACAAAGCTAAAGAAAGGAAATGAATTCTGGATACAGACATACGTGCACACAGTTCAGCATTTAAGCCAAGATTATACCTTTCTGTCTGGATACAAGATATCTGGTTGTTAAAAAAACAATAAAATGGCTACAATAACTGAATTCATTGTTGAGACTCTGATTTTAATCATGCGTTTTCTACAACTTGAAATGAAACAAGGCTGAATTCTATGTTAAGACTCTGATTTTAACTATTACAACTTAGTTCCTGTTAACATGTATAGAAGAAATCCAATACATTCAAATAAGATCTGAACTGTTGTTACAACTTTTTTTGTAAATCGACATCACGTGTAGCTCAGAGCTGAAACAGTATTTATTTTAAAGGGAAATCCGTCGTTTCGATTGACGAGTTATCGCTTTTGAATCCAGGTACACACAATACCGGTAGAATTGAAAGTAAGCATAAAGTCAAATCCCCGCGATTATTTGAACCAAACATTATGCATTTAGATCATAAAACAGCGATAGAATGTATACTTAGAACCATTTTGACAAGAGCTTGGGGACTTTGGGTAGTTTTGTCAAACAGCAATGAGACGTAATTGCTGGCCACTCAGGCCATGGCTCTTTGAAACCAACACGATTTGTCTGGCTTTTGAGCTAAGACTACGCAATAGGTGTATATTTCACTTGAAAGCAGCGCCATTTTTTTACTTGTTTTGACGCAAGAAAAAGATTGTTACATTTTTCCGAAAGTCCAAGGTCTTGTTAAAATGGTTTTAATTACAAGAAAACTGATATTCAGTCGTATTTAAAGAAAAAAGTTAAAAAAAAATAAGCGACAAGAAGCCTGAGCCGGCGAAAAGAGCGTACGAATCAAACAAAGATGACAATGTAAATATTGGGTCTGTTGTCAATTCTGAGCCCAATCTTAAACTAGCCGATGAAAAAAAGTTCCAATAGACTCTTTAAAAACCGGCTGGACTTCTGATAAACAATTATTTCCGAAACTATCTTACAATAATGTTGAAAACTACCTGTTACACAGCAGTCATAGGCCAGAAGACAACAAAAAGATGGAGTATTATCGTTAATTTATCAAAGGTTTTAACTTTTTTTAAGGATGAATACATACACAAAATTATGATTAACTTAATATCCGAAGAAAGCAAATTTTGCTATATCTGTTCGAAATGTAGCCCATCTATGAAACAGGGAATGTACAACCAATGGATCAGGGTATTGTTTATTTTAAATTTTTGACAATTTCTTTTTGTTTCCCTACAAATTAATACTAACGTCATTTTATGCTTAATTATGTAGTAATCACTTAAGGAGGCCGATTTGGGGGGGTTTTTTTGCGGAAAAAGTACAATAGCAAAACTCTTTATTTTTTAACCATATGTCATTGAAACAAACCAATTCTAGTTTATTTGCGAAGTTTCAAGAAAATCGACCATCGGGTTCTTTTTAGGGACCGTCTCAAAATAGAGGTAAATTTATTATAGGAATATATAGGAAACTGTCATTTTTCGCACATCAAAGAAGATTTTAAAAAATACTACAATAGCTTTTTTTCTCAAATTGTTATATATGATTAGTTATATCATTTCCTACCTTATATGTAAAAAATACAAAATTCTACCGTCTGGTTTTTAGTGGGGGCCATTTCAAAATACTAAAAAGCACCAAATATTGCTATATATTTGGATCATTACGAATAAAGATTGGTATAATAGATTCATTCCAAAAAAAATAGGGAAAAAAATATAAGGAACATTTCAACGGAGTACAATTTACAACGTTATTTCTTATAACGTACTCCTACAAAGCTTCATTTTATCATAATGTCATAAAAGCGCAATGGCAACGCTCCCCTACCGCAACACGGAAAGATCGTTTAAAAAATAAAAATTTCCTTAAAAAATCTAAATATTGTTATCTGTATTTCGTTTATTGTGTTCAATTTTATAAATGATATCGAAAAAAAAATCATAAGAAGCGTAAATCAACTGTGATATACTAGAATGCGCAAAAACATGCGCGATGAAAACTAAAGTCGGCCTCCTTAATTGTACAGTGTTTATTATCACTAGTATCAGCACAAAGAAGCCTTTTATCAAGGAATTATACATGTAGCTATATGTATACATTTATACCATACATTATTATTAATTTGAGGCATTTAAATTTTATTGATGTTTCTTTAAAACTTTAAATGCTTATCAAAAATTATCAATTTCAGACTTGATGTGGGGTGCACACATATTGCAGGCCTTCTCTTTTTCCTGAAGGATATAAACACACCAGACAAAAATGAAGAGCCATGTACATCAAAGCCCTGCGAATGGCCAAAGCCGAGCAAGAGAAAGCGAGGGATATGGTGAACATTCAATTTAAAAAGCTTAAATATGGTAAAGAAACTTCAGAAAATCAAGATGTGAATTCTTATTCCTGTTCCAAATGATTCTTTCAGAACACAATTGTGCTGTAAGTTGAGCAACATCAATTCAAATGCTGTTTTATTTCAAATGATAACACCTAAAGAAAACTGTAAAGTTCATAGCGATTTAAATGTTGCTCAATTTGAAAAGGTGGAAACCTCTGAATATACATGTTACAAGTCTGACAAATACATTGATATTAAAGAGTTGATAAGCCCCTGTTCTACAGCCAAGGAAGCAATAGAAGCAATATCTAATGTATCTCTTGACATGATTAAAGAGTTAGAAATTAGAACACGTGGTCAAAATTAAAAGGAAATGTGGAAAACTGCAAGTAAATGCAGAATAACTAGTTCCAACTTTCATGATGCATATGTCCACAAGGATTCAACATCCCCTGAAAAACTAATTGAAAAATTCGTTGGAAAAGGTAATGACTCTATAGATACCCCAGCATTAATGTGGGGAAGAAAATATAAACCAAATGAACGAAAAAGATTCATAGCACATAAAAAAAACTTTTTAACAAACAAAAGGTAAATGTAGTAGACTGGTTTGTTCCTAAGTGAACATCATGCATATCTGGGATCATGTCCTGATGGTATTGTGTATTGTGATAAAGAAGATACGATGAAATTATTAGAAATAAAATGTCCATACAGTGCTAGGGAAAACAATTATTGAAGCTTGCAAATTGAGTGGCTTTTGCTGTAGATATGATGAAGATAGAAATGAAAAATCATTAAAGTCTACACACCGATATTACAGTCAGGTGCAAGGTCAAATGGCCATTTGCAAAATTGATACATGTGATTTGTCTTGTACACTAAAAAAGACTTTAAAATACTTGGTCTCCTTTGATGCAGATTTTTGGGATAATTAAAGAAGAAACTTCATGAGTTTTATATTGACAACATGAGTCCTTCATTACTCTCTTGAGCTTGGAGTATGTATTAAAAAAACTTGATGCACTTATTGTTCCATGGAACATATAATCGAATTCAAGTAGCCGATGACATAATAATGGACATTTCGATATAAACCTTATATCGAAATCAATCAAATTACCATTCTATTACTATAGAACTATGTTCTTGTAATGTAAATTTTATTTATAAAAAACATATGTGAACATTGAATTTGATTAAATTGATAATAATATGCAAATTAAATAAACACATGTACTAAACAATTTCATTTGTCTTCTTATTTTCATGTTTGTTGCATAATATTTTATCAAAATGCACATATTAAATGTATAACAATGATATGTGTGCATGTTTTATTCATTATAACATGATTATCACAGATACAACATATATCCTAGTACTTAGTCCTACTTAACAAGATGTGGTAAAGATTTTTCAGAGATGCACACACAAAATAAAATGCATCTACAATGTCACATAAGCTTATTGGTATAACCCCTTGCATAATACGAAATTTCTTGATCTGCTCCATTTTGCGCTCAACATGTATGCGTGCAGATGTAATCCTCCTGGTGCTTTCAACTTCCTTTTTTGGTAAATAGATTTCTGGTAAGAAATAGAGGGCAGTAAAATTTAATTCCACGTTGTTCTAAATCGCCCTTAATATGTATAAATCGTTAGTCCACAATAACAGCATCACCCTCCTCTACTAGATCATACAGTCCACTTTCTCTGGTTATCTGGGTATCAAATATCGATCCACCCCAAAGACGAGATACAAAAACTACTGCTCCAATTTTGTCGATGCCAATCAAAGATTTCAGTGTATTGTGGCCCTTGTAGTTGGAAAAAGTCTGACTCTGGGTTTGTAGAGATGATGGAGTTTGAACAAATATTTCTGTGCAGTCCAAGACAATACGAGTATCTCTGAACTTCTCATAACACTTAGGTATGGCTTTCATCTCTTTCAATGGTGCTAAAAACACAATTGTCTGCAAACACTGACACATTAAATGAATCCATGCTTTGAAGATCCTTGATATTCTTCCAGACCAAATTTAAAATCTAAATTCCAAATCTTAGAGTGAAAGACCAAGCCGTAATCGCTTGAGAACCATAAAAAAACATACATCAATTCTAAGCTTCCTTTTCGCTCCCCCTTTCATGAGTTCGCTTGGGATTAAGGTGTTTACGGCTTATAGCTCCAAGCCACGCAGTGCGAATGTGTTGTTTCTTTGGTAGTTAAAACTGTTTTCCGGTTTATCAAACTACCAATGCACCCAGGAACATTGTGACAGTCTTTAACGGCACAGTATTTTTTCCCCATGCTATTGTTAATAACTGGAAGTGAACAATACCTGCACTCATGAAAGATAACTCTTGCATGACTTGACTATCGAAAATCGGGATTTGCGAAATGGAAATACACCAATTGAATTTACCAGAGCTGTGTTGTGTCTACACTCCTATATAGATAAGAATGTTGGAGAATTGCCGAGACAGACCTCTCCAAATTACGACCATTCCACACGACATGCCTGCTCACAGTACTTAGAATCTTCTGGCCAGAACAAATTAAAAATGAAGAATTACTAAGCAGATGCAACCAAGAGTACATGGGAACCATTATCAAGAAACGCCGATGGAGATGGATAAGACATGTCCTACGGAAAGACCCTTAGTTAACAATGAGAACAGCTCTGGACTGGACCCCAGAAAGCAAGAGAAAGAGGGGGAGACCATGAACATCACGGAGAAGGACAGTTGAGAGCAAGCTTAAAAGCGTGCAGCAGACATGTAGATCAATCACGATGCTGGGCCAGGATACGCAGGGGTTGAGGAAGTTTGTTGCTGCCCTACACACCACAGGGTGTAAAGGACAATGATGATGACCAATTGAATTACAAGAGCTCTCCTTATCTTTACTGATGTACGCAGACGACATGGTTATTTTTCTCAGTCTGCCTCCGACTTACAGTCAATGTTAAATAGTTTAGAAACTTACACAGAGAAATGGTCGTTAACGGTTAATGTAATCAAAACAAAAACAATGGTTTTCAGAAATGGGGGAATAGTACGAACAGAAGATGTGTGATTTTATAAGTGTGAACAAATTGAATTAGTGAACAGTTTTTGTTATCTCGGACTTTTTTTGTTGCGCAAAAACAATTGTCATTACAATGTATTAAGGCGCTTTTTGCACTAAAAAGGAAATGCTGTAATATGAATCTTAAATATACTACGCTCTTGTCCCTTTTTGACACTTATGTAGGAAGCATTGCTTACTACAGTTGTGAAGTCTGGGGCTTTCATTCTGCCCCAGACATAGAAAATGAAATCATCTTAATTATTGTAAAAACATATTGAATGTTATAAGGCCCACCTTTAATGCAGCTATATATTGTTGATTTGGCAGAATGCCTCTGCGATGTGTTAAAAAAGTTCGTATTTTAAGATACTTGATGAAACTTTTATCACCAAAAATTGTTGTTTATTGGGGCTGGTTGGTCAACAAATTAACCATCAGATCTGCCTAAAATTTACAGATATGATTTGTTTAGCTTTCAACTATCATTTAGTAAAGAAAAAAATCCACATATTTTATGTTTAAATTTGGGTATGTTCCTATATCCTAGAGCTTTTCTTATGAAAAAGATCAATATAGTCTAAAAATGGCCACCACTATCGAGTCCTCTTAACTTATACAACATGTAATTCTTATCATAAATCTGTGGATATTATAATATTATTTCTACTTATAATGAAATACTGTGTTTTACCATTCGATAATATGGCAATTCGTTGTTAATGGAAACCAACGAAAATTAAGTCTCCACGAATTTTAATGATTCCAAAGGGCTCAGAGTCATTCAAACCATTGATATATCATTTTCTTTTAAAAGATTTGAATTTAAATTACTTATGTAATTAAGGTGGAATAACACATTGTCACAAAATGGCTGACCTCTGATCGAAACGACATTATGTTTTGTTAAAAGGATTTTAATTTGAATTTTTTAGATATTCATTTTTTATTCCCAATTTCAAAAATTTCGCTTAATTAAGGGGGATGTGCGGCCATCTTTTACATTTGAGCTTAAGAATGTAAACATTTCTTGAACTGGTTTGTTTCTGCCCGAAACTGACCAAAACTGTTGACAAAAGATATAAAAGCAATAAATATGAGATTCTACATGTTGTTTTGTATGCAAATTATGCATACAAGAACGGAACAATGCCTTTTTAATCACTTAAAACAGCTGTGGAACTGCGCCGCTACAGACTTATTTTGAAGATTTAAAAATCTTAAAAAATATGAAGGGGGTTCATTGGTGTTCTCTCTACAACCATTTGTTGAGAAAAAGGTTGAATTTTGCACATAAATGTAGAAACTTTGCCTTAAAATAGGGTAACCTATTTTTATCAGTCAGCATGGGATCTATTTTTAGAACAAGAAAATTCCAGGCTATACTTAGAACTCCCGTGTCTATGGAGGCACATTGACGTTATATTTTCATCAACAAAAATAAATGTCAATTCAAAACAATCTGGACTGAATGTGACAGACATCTCTTTACCAGTTCCAATTGTTTTGTTTTAGTTCATGAGTATAAATTAAATTAAGTTCTTTTTAGAAGTAGGATAGGGGTCCAAAATATTAATTGCCTTAAAGAAAAAATATACATATATTTTTCAATGAAAATATAACTGTAATGTACCTCCATAAACACAGACAAAAATATATCGTGCAAATTGATGGCTTTTGAGACTCATTTTAAGAATGGGGTACCCTCTTTTGAGACAAAGTTACAACTTAAATAAGCAAGCTTTGACCTTTTTCTCAACAAATGGTTGTAGAGTAGACACTTATGGCCTCCTTCATATTTTTTCATATTTTCAAATCTTGAATTTAAGTCTGTAGCTGCGCAGTTCAAAGTGATTTAAAAATGCATTGTTCTGCCCTTGTATGCGTAATTTGCATACAAAACAACATGTTAAACGTCATATTTATTGCTTTTGTATCTTTTGACAACAGTTTAAGTAAGATTTGGGCAGAAACAAGTCAGTTCAAGAAATGTTTACATTTTTCTTCTCAAATGTAAAAGATGGCCGCACATCCCCCTTAAAATATGTATAGTTTATCTATCATAATATCTTTCATAATAAAATAATTTACAGTTAATATGAGTGACTTTTTCCAGGTGTGTTATTCCACCTTAAGTGTGATCATTTTAATTACATGTCGCTTGCAATTGATTACCACACTAAGCCCTTAAACTTAGGAAGGGTTATTGAAAGTGATTTATTCATTTATGTTCTAAAGAAAATAGCAGATAGAAAAATCACATTGAAAAAAATTACTGGTACATGTTTATAAACCCCCAAAATCATGGCCTTGTTGACATAACAAAGAATCGCGAGCTCTGTGTCTTGCTTAAAAATCTACGCCTAGCTGACACTCAAATTTTGTTTGATTATTAGAAATGCATTACTAAAAGCATGATAAACAATGATTAAAAAGTAAAATCGTGATCATGCCCCATTAAGGAATCTGGATGGTCAACAAATTCACCACCAGACCTACGTAAAAAGAAGTTCTGAACTTTGGCAAAAAAAAAAAATCAGGTATGCAATCGGATGTAACGAAATCGAAAGGTTTATATAGCTGGTCATGAGTAATGGTAGTCCTCTTGAACTTAGTGATTTATGGTGTGCATGCAGTTAATGACATTTTACAGTATTAAATGTTCAGCACATGTTATATTAACCGTTTTGTTTAATATGAAGGTTGCATCACAAATGCCCGATTCTCGTGAAAGAAAAAACATGTCACGCAATGATCTAGATTTTCATTTTAATGTAATTTTTTATACGTACTGGATATAGATTTAGTATATATACAAGTAAGAAGGTCGCCCAAAACAGAGTCCGCTGGCGAGGAGTGGTTGCGGCCCTATGCTCCCCAAGGAGCGACCAGGAATAACCCAAGTTAGTCAAGTCATATATACAAGTAAACACGTTCCTTCTCTCACTGTAGGAAATTATAACATAATTCCATAAAGGTAATGTGCTGTAAACTTCCGCACATTCTTATGTCATTTTAAAACTCTTAAATTATCTACTTTATTCTTGAGATTTCATTATCTGTTATATGTTATTATAAGTTTTTTTAAAGATTCAACCTTATAACGCCGACTTAATCAAATGATGGATTTCAAGACAGCAATCTTCTATACAGCTATTTTCTATGTGTTTGTGATTAGTTATACAGCTGCTGTGAAACAAAACTCCAGCAGCTTCCTCAGTATTTTTGCCAATTATCAAGACATCTGCCGAAAAATAGGCTGGGAGACAAAATGTAGAACCGAGAAGGTAAACTGTAATAAGCTTTATTTAACAAATCTTAAATTCAATCATCATAACTGATCAAAAACACGAATGGTTGTAAATAAAACTGTTCTTCTGTATATCGAAGCTTTTTCAAACGTCCTTTATTAAAACCTTTCAGTGAGGTTTTAAATAAATCTCCATGAAAGTTCGAGTGTTCAT
>WFKH01003881.1:16084956-16098270 GCA_016163765.1 Magallana hongkongensis | reverse complement strand
TATAATAGTATAAGTACACAAATATTTGCAGTGCACGTTTACATCTTTATAGAGTTACCTACACACGTTGTACAGGTAAGATTAAAATGTAAAATTGTCTATTTGGCGCGGGTTTGGGGTATCGGGAAAATACAGAAAGTTTAAACTTAGGTATGATACATATGCCTGTCTATACATTATATTATTTCTTGTTGATAGAATGAAATATAACAGTTTAACTAAAACAATAAATTTTGAAATATACGTGCAATAAATTTTAAAGTTTTACTACACATACAATTTTGCACTGTGAACAAATCGGCACTCCATCATCTACCTTTGATCATATGGAATATGTATCCTTCTATATTGAAAACAATGCCAAAAGTTTGTCTCGTAATTGTTTTCAGTTATTGGTTTATAATCGTATTGTCAATAAAACAAACGATATGTAGTGCTTATATTTATTGTTAAAACCGGACTAATAATTTTTATTTACGATAATGAATGAATATTTATTTCTATCAAACCATATAAATAGTACATGAGGTACAAAACACCCCCCAAAAATATTTACAAATGTACAAATCCAAAACAAGATCAGGGAGTAGGGAAATTGAAATAAATCGAGCTAACTTTTTTTTTTTAACAAATATGGACAACTTTATCAATAAATCAATATCTATGGTATTCATAAGATCCCCAAATTTATAAGTGTTAACTTTTGTTGATGGTTTTACTAATAGGGCATACTAATAGTTAAATGTATCTAGTGTAATAAATCATACAAATAACCATTTAGCTAGGGATAAAATAACATTTATTTGTGAATAAGAACTTGTTTTAGAACAGTTTAATGGCGCTAGGGTGCAGGTTTTCAGATCCATAATTTGATGGGGGTTTTTTAAATATTGAATCTCGGATTTCGTATTTCAAGTCTCAATTCTCAAATGAGCCTTCTGGACTTTCGTATGTACATACCACTTTACAAGAACCTATGATATGATCGTAGTCGCTACGAATTAAACGCTTTATATTTGTAATATATCTATTATGATGAATGTAGTTTGCTTTTTAATTTATATATGCATAGAGTTTTTCACTACTGTCCATTTCAGAAGTTTTCTGCAATAAACACTTGTTTGTGTGAACGTCGCAGAGTAGACATTTTGCTGTGTCGCAGAAATTGAAAGATAACTAAAGTTGTTGTTAAAATAAAAATTCACAAAAAACCTAATGTTTGTAGGTCAAATGTCATTTCGATGGCCATAACAATATTAGATTCATAATGCGTTTAATCAAATTTTCAAGATTCCGCATGTGACACAGGCAGGAAGCAAGGGGGGGGGGGGTATTGTAAACACAAACTCCTGTGCTTATGACTTTGACTTTGTACGTCGGAGAGGATTTATACAGGCAATGCCTGTTATCCCATCCGTTTATGTGATTGATGCATAATAAAATACTGCTTAATTTAAGTATACATGAAGATTTTTTACAACCGTATCTTAATTTGCGCGGCGAAAGGATATCAAAACAGAATTTTTCCTAAGGATTCACCCAAAACATATAGCGTAGGACCATTACTATCGAATTCACCATCAAAACGACGGGTGATTCTGCCTGCGACAGATGTTGAATATAATAGATAAGAAAACAAATTAAATGTTAAATATTTGGCCCCTCTGTCACCAACATTTGAAATTACTCAACTCAGTTCTCAAATCCATGAAGTACGAGTGCATAAATCTGAGGAAATATTATTTAATCTTTTTCTGTAATTAGGAAAGTTGGCGCGGGCGATGCGAATATAACTTTTTTTTCTTGATTAATGGATATCAGCCAATCAGAGAGCTAGGAATGATTATTAATCAATTATATTATAATAGCTGCTGCAGACAAGAGAATGAGGAAATTGTCATAGTGATTGTAATTGCACCTCAATTATTCCAATTATACCATATATATTTACATTCCAAATATTTTTGGCTTGTAAAGTGTGTTGAAAGCTACTCAAAGATTAAAATGACGAGTATTTTTATGACGTCAGAAACGTTGAACGCTGTAAACTGCAACGTCACAAGCGAAAATCAAATTTCACGCTTGTGGCTGTTACAGTGGCTCTTCCATTAATATGAACTTACCCTTAGGATAAGATAGGAATTTTAAGGTATAAATCACATTTGCAGACAAGGCAAGAACTTAAAAAAATTAAATATAAGCATTGAATCATTATTTTTTGAAAGATACAGTCTCATAACTGCAGCGATGTGTGCAGACAAATTTTCATAACGCGCTAACGCGTGTAACTCAATTTGTATGCAGTTATAAGACTGTATCTTTCAAAAAAATCATTATTCAATGCTATAAGGGGTTTTTTTCCTGCAATTTTGGCACAACTGTATTAATTGAGCGATAATGAGAAGTCGTATCATTGCATCATTCCTAATCCAACAGTCTAGTCGGGACTCCGGAAACGGAGTCATTGGCTCCATCATGCTTTGCGGTAAAATGGCGTTTCAAATGTAAGCAAAGTGTGAGTAACGCCCCTTAGTTCTAAATAAATCTCTAAAATTGGCCAAAACACGGCAAAAATTAATTTCAAAGTGTCAAAAACACATCTGAACGTTTATGTGTCATCAAGTCAGCAAGTTTTTGTTAGCAATCGAAGCTCTTCTTGTTTACGCACTTATCAATTTGTATGTTTGGTGATTTTAAATTGTAATACAATACGAAAAAAAGTAAAATTTAATGCAAGTTACTTTTAAACAACGATAAAATTCCATTAAAAACACAAAAATATCGCATTTTAAGGATCGTCCAAACATCCAACTCCGAAGATAAATAACATTTTAAAGTGCAAATAAACCCCTATTTCGTGCTAATACGATCGATGGTAAATTATATCTGGGGTCTTTTAAAACATGTTAGAAGTCTGCCAACACATGCAGCACTTTGCTAGATGATTTCTTGTAGACCCTACGTTTTCATCGAAAAATCGCCATATTCTGTAATTATAGTGCGCATGCGTAGACTCCGAATTGCTTGCAGAAATTCACTTCCCTTGACTCCATTTTGGGAGTCCGACTAGACTGTCTAAAGCTGCTTGGTCCGATTTTTTTTAACAAATTTTGTGCACGATTTTATTAAACGATGATTATGCTTAGTACGTGTATAATAATATACATTGCAGTACTTTTCCCGGTCAATTAATCCATATTTCAATGAAAACATGATGTACAAAATATTTTTTTACAAAACAAACGACATAAATAGGGTATCGCGTTATATTAAAATTCGCACCTGACGTCGAGGCGGGGATGATTGTATTTTGACATCGTTTTAAATCGAGTCTAAATATGAGTAATGCTCTGGCAAATCGATACATAATAAGGGTTAATTGAATAAAACCAAACATTCGGGGGACGAAACCAAACAGTTCCTTTCCTAAACATTCCTATGATGCATTTTTTTTTTGGCATTCCCATTAAGAAATTATTTTTATTTACTTTAAATAATTCTAACTTTGCAACGAGACCGATTATGCTGGTGTAAATAGGCGAAAGTTTATAAATTTCTAAGATAATTGGTTTGTATTGAAAATTATTTGATACTGTAATAGCCAAAAAATAGGACGCAGTGTATTGTCTGTATCGCGAATTATTATCCAAATAGTATTTTAATGCTGTTAATATATTTATTGTACCTCAGTGTATTTAATCTGTAAATAATGACAACGAATTAACATGCTATTTGATCAAGTCAGTGTGAACTGTGCGAATTGCCATGGTGATTATTCACAGGCATCATTCGGTTTTCCTCGTGTATGTTCTCGAATCTTCTCTGGTGATATTAGAGTAGCTACGTTAACGTAAAAGTCAGATAACTCGAACTTGTTTACCAATAACTAGACATATAAAGTTTTCCTAGGTTATATATCTACTCACTATTCGGACAATGTGAAACAATATTTCAAAATAAATAGCTTAAATAATATTCACAGAGGCGGATCTAGCGATATGGAAATGGGAGGGGGAGGGTTCCAATCCATGAAAATGAAAACGCGTAAAATTCAATATTCGTCAATAATCAAGGACTTTTTGAACGTTTTTCGTGCGTAAAATTTAAGAAGTATTTCGTCACTATCTTTTTCAACATTAAAGTGCCCTGCATTAAGGCAAGTCCTGCCAATTTTTGTATATCCATTGTTCAGCGTTTTGGTTTTGGTAAGAAGATTTGCATAATTTCTAGCATTAATAAACAAGTCTCCAGCAATGAGAGCGTGCGTATATGCTTAATATAAAAGATCATATAAGAAACAAAAAATAATAACGAGAAGCTATTCTAATAATGGAAATTTTTGGTATTTTTTTTTATATCTTTGAAGTTTTAATTCTAAACTATTTTTCAATTTTGATATTCTATCGATTGCCTTGTTAAAGGTCTAAATGATCGGATATGACCAACGTTTTCATCCGGGTACTTTCCTGTACATTGCAATGCAAAATCCCCGTAGATTTTTTAATTTAGCGGTGTATTGAAACTTGACAAGCTAGAGGAAGCGTTTCAAAGGAGAAATCTTAAGATTTTTTCATACTGTTGAATGAACATCGTTTGAACCGTGAAGTATTTATAAATATCGAGAAATTTAAGAAAATGTGCTGCATAAATATCTTGGGACAGAGTATAGTCCAAGTGATTAAATTCATTCATTTTGTCTTAACTATACATCAACAATAGTAGAAATAAAAAAAAGTTGTCTTCATAAATAGGAATTCAATAAGTTTTAACCTTTTTATCTCATGTAGATTTTTTTTTTTGCGCAAACCATTGTGATACAAAAACGTAAATTGATCAAATACTAGACATCACTGACCATCTCAAAGGACTCCGCTTAAATAATGGACAATAGGGTGAAAGGCATTTTACTTCAGTTCAAGCTCATTACCCCTTCCTTATATAGATTCTAAATAGATCTGATATGACCTTCTTATTTGACCTTGCAACTCGGTTCAAAGTCACTGCACATCTTTACCCATAAACTATGGTTATGTGAATTATGAGCCAGAGATCTAGGGGGAGAGTGTATATGCTCTGTGTGTCTGATTTGACCTTGACACTTGACCCAAAAACTTCATTCAAGGTCACTATACACTCTTTGACCAAAGGCACTCTGTTGGTGAAGTATGAACCTGAGTGTACCGAGGGGAGAGAATACCGGTATTTGATCCGGACAAGGATTTTTCACATAATTTTGCTATGACCTTAACCTTAGACCTAGAAACGTGGTTCAAAGTCACTGTACACCCTTTACCCAAAGACACACTGTGAATGAAGTTTGAGCCAGATTAGGCCCCAGGGAAAGAAGATATTTATGCTTAGAACAAGTGATCTCGAACTGATCACTATTGGGCATCTGCAAAGCGGGACCCTAATTAAATCACAATCATTGTAAATCAAAACGTGTTTTGTAATCAGTGTGTTTCTTTTGATAGTGTTACTTAAAGAAGATTATAATATAAGAAGATGTTATTATGAACTTTTAAACACATTCAATAAAACACAAAATTACAAAGAAATGGCTATCATTTTGAGATAGCAAGAAGGACGGGGAAAATAAAGATATAGGATTTGTAGTTTATTTACGGGTAGTTTTATCCAAAATAGATATAAATGTGAATATTATAATTAACACCCCCCCCCCCCCCACACACACACACACACAAATTATGGTTTTGCCATTTATGTGTTTGTGTTTAAATAGTGTGTGGGTGTATATACAAACTTATTGACGAGATTGAAAGAAGACCTCATTTTAATGTATTTTCATTTAAAACTTGATATCATCATGTTTTTCATATAATACATTCTTTGCATTGTAATAAGTTCAACTTTTTTTTATTTCCAATGTTTAAAGATATTCGGTATTGATAAGTGATTAAGAGTCGAAATTATGTAAGCAGTAAAATAAACTAACGAAAAAATTTGACTGGAAGCATTTAAGAAAAAAATTTAAGTGAGCTAATATCTTTGCGTGTATATTGCCAAATTATTGAAATAATGATATAAATTAAAACTAAAGTTATGAAGCCTTTTGCATCAGCGAGATTTTGATAATTGAATGCAAATAAATTTTAAACTGTTTTCTTAAAACATCTCTTTGTTATAAACTACTTATCATATTTCTTAAAATTCGATTCAAATTTTTATAAACATTTTTATTTTATACAGTAGTGTATAATTATGTAGTACACTATTTGTTCTGCATCTGAGTGTTTTTGATTGATTATTAAATTTGTTGTGTAAATTATTTAATCAACACTTGATTCAGTTGCTTATAAACTCCGCATTGCACCGTGAAAAATTAAGACAAGTATGATCGACATTCAAGAAAAGAACAAAAATATTTTTGTTTTCTGGATAATTAATTGATTTATGAAATAATTGCTATTTTTATCCCGTCAAGATTTTGAAATATTGGTTTAATACCAATTTCAGAAATATAGTAGGTTTTAGCATAAAAATAAATACATGTACAGATAAAACTAATGTTTGGTGCCATAAAAGAGCACTTTACGACATGAAAGGAGAAACACGTCTCATTTGTATGTACTAATAAAACTTCCTGATAATGTGACAGAGTTTCTAATGTATCTTGGAGTTTAAAAATTATATGTAAATAGAAACAAAAAAAAATCATGATCACGTTATGCAATCTTATTTCATGATCAAGCAGAGCTTGTTATGTAAGAGAAGAACTGGCTCATAAAAATGAAAACCGTATAGTTTTTAAAAACTGTAAGTAATATCCTTTGGAAGACAAATATTTGAACAGTTTGTTGATTTGTTTCAGCAATGTCTGGAGACAACGAAGCCACAACTCTTCCTCCGTGTGAACCAGGAATGTGTTTAGTGGGAAATGTCGATTTTAAACCAACAATTCCTGTTTTACTGTAAGTGGAGATATAATTAAAATGCAATAGACAATAAAAATATTGCATCACTTGTAAAGTTTCTGTGTGATTTTAAGTATCATTTTTGTCGGTTCCAGAGAGCTTCGACGTAAACATGGCGACCTTATTACCCTGAACATTTTTGGAAGAAAGGTTATTGTAGTCTGCGGCCATCAAACGCTCACTGAAGTGCTCGAGAGAAAAGCTGATTTTACAGTGGAACATCCAGTCGTTTTCGGATATAAAGAGTTTTTTGAAAGCTCGGGTACGCAATTTGTTCTGATATTAATGTTGTACAATTGGTAACTTTTTGCTTTTCCTGTAGTTCATGGAATCAAATTTGATAACAGATACAAAATGTTTTTAATGATTACCAATTTTCTATACATCTTAGGTCTCCTCGGTGCGTTTGGCCAGGTGTGGAAAAAGCAAAAAAAGTTCGTCATGAATACATTCGGAAAAATTGATTCCGGAAGCGCTCCCCAGGAGATACGTGTTGTGGATGTTGTCGTAGATTTTCTGAAAGGTGTGGAGCTTGCAAACGGGTGTCCAATCGACATCATTAAACTGATAAAGACTAACCACTATAACATCGTCTCCTCTTTACTCTTTGGAGAAAAATTCAATCCCGGGGATGAAACACTGAGTCGCCTTGTTGAGTTGGTAGATGAAACAACATATATTGTACCAGATATGGCTATTCTCTCAATGTTTGAGTGGCTGAAGTATTTGCCAGGTTACATGTTTAAAGTAAGACGCCGACGCCATCTTATCGATGAAATTCTGAAAATAGTACAAGAGTTTGTAGATGAACACAAGGAAAAGGCACATAAAACAGACTCGATCGATTTCATCTACAGTTTTATGCAGGAGCAGGAAAGAATGCGGGAAGCTGGAGAGAACATGGAAGGATTCAGTGGTATGGGTTGCTGGAAGTTACTTCTAAATTATATCATCCATCGAAGTACCAAAGCCAATTAATGATTTAAAAATTGACAATTTCGTAAACAATTTCAGTATTTTTACCATTCAGGATCTGACCTTTTTGTTGGAAGGATAAGAAATAGAATGGTTTAAACGCTTTACTTAGCTGGGCTCTAAATTAAAAAAAAAATGTTTGCCAAAATGATAAAATTGTTACTAAAATATGAAAAATATCAGGGGACCACAACTCTTGAGTTTCTTAATGATATGCAACAGATGGTGCCTTTAAGAGACACAAGACTTGTAATGTATAACAATCTCCTGATTATTAAGGTCTTCCGTTTCCAACGGAAGACCTTATAGAGATTGTAATGTTTATTATTATTCTTTTTTTTTTCTCCTTTTTTGTCGGCAGAATTTCTCAGAGATGACTGAGTAGATTTTTCTGAAATTTTCAGGAGAGGTAGAAAATTATAATACCTCGAGCCGCTTTTTTCATTTTTTCAAAATTTATTTCCGGTCGTCCGTTTCCTGTTCCGCGTCAAAAAACCTTGTCTCCACGAGATCTCAAAAACGATAAGGACTTGAACATTCGAACTTTGTGGGATGATAGACCTTTATGTGTAGATGTGTTTAAACTATTTTGTTTTGTTCGTCGTAACTTCCGGTCGTCGCCGGAAGCACTTCAAAAATCATTATTTTTAAGTATTCAATTCCTTTTCTATAGAATAAAAATGTAAGTATAAATTTATACATATGTTATCTATGCGATGATAAATAATGAAAAAAATTCTACTTCCGGTGAGATATCTCAATTATCTCAGAAAGCTTTTTTGAAACAAAGGTTGTACCCGCGAGATCTTAAAAACTATAAGTGATAAAGGAATGAAACTTACATGGATGATAGACATTTGATTGAAGATGTGTTCAACCATTTTCAGTTTTTATCAACTGTCACTTCCGGTCCACACGGGAAGAGTTCAAACAAATCATACTGTTTATCAGTTTAACTTTTATCCTTTGATATTTAAGTTAGCTTGATGAACAATAATGTACAATAGGCAAGTATACAATAAACATTTACTATAATTTACATTGAGCACTTCCGTTTGTCCATTTCCTGTCCCGAGACAAAAAACCTTGTTTCGACGAAATCTAAAAAGCGGTAACGACTTGAACAACCAAACTTTATGGGTTGATAGACCTATGTATGTACATTTGTTTACATTATTTTGTTTAATCCGGCGTAACTTCCGGTCGTCACAGAAAGTACACCAAAATGTGATTGTTTTAAAATATTTTGGTTATTTAGCATGGAAATGTCAATTTAGCAATAGAAATACTAAAAATCATTTACACATGGTTAAATAAATGAAAAACTTCTACTTCCGGTGAGACATCTCAAATATCTCAAATAACTTTCTATTATAAAAACAAAGTATCTGCAAGATCTCAGAAACTGTAAGAGATCCAGATACAAAACTTATATGGCTCATAGACATTTGATTGGACATGTGTTTAACGGGTTTCATTTGGTCGTCCGCCACTTCCGGTTCTTACCAGAAGCATTCAATCAAAAGAAGTTTTTTACAAGATTAGATTTTATTTCAACATTTTACTCAGTGTGAAAAACAATAACGCCGTAGGTAAATATACTCAGAATATAATTTAAATAATATTACATAATTAAACATAATTTAATCACTTCCGTTTGTCCGTTTCCGGTCCCGAGAAAAAACCTCTTCTCAGCGAAATCTCCAAACAAAAAAAACTTGAACTTCCATACTTTTAGGAAAGACAGAACAATGTATCAAGATATGTTTACTATGGTCTGTCTGATCCGGCGTAACTTCCAGTCGTCACAGAAAGTAGTCAAAAATTGAATTTTTGTCTTTTTGTTTTGTTTTACATAGAATTGATTACAGGGAAATTCCTTTAGAGTATATATTATATCCATTTGTTTTTTACAAGACAAATGAATTTTTTTTTACAGATTAATACATGAGGAACGGAAGACCTTTTTGTTGCTATAGCAACAAGTGTCTAGTTAATAATATTATTGAATCTTATTTTGCCAGAGCTATTAATTAGGAAATTAAAAAGACAATTCATTTATCAAAGCATTATGAAACATTAGAAATTGTGTTATCAAGTGCATTTGAATATATATATTGTTAAGGTCAAATAAAGTTTCATCATCCTGTTATACTCATTAGGACTATCACTTATTTACATATTTAGAGGTGAGGTACTTGTTCAATTATATTTAATAGAGTTTTGGTGCAAATGAAAAATAGTACAAAAGATAGTAAAGTATGGATTTCGTTAAATATTTTAAATATTGAATACTCTGCCATCTTGTCGTATTTTCATCAGATCGGGACATGCTTTTAATGGGATATGGCCTTCTTTTCGGTGGAGTTTCTATTGTCCAAGCCCTCTCGTGGTCTTTCCTTTACCTGTTAAACCATCCAGATGTCGTCTCCAACATGCAAAAGGAAATCGACAATACCATTGGAAAAAGTCGCTCTCCGACCTGGAAAGATAAACCAGCACTACCCTATTGCCAGGCAGTCATATTCGAGATCCTTCGGATATCCTCAGTCATCCCTGTTGCACCGGAACACGTTCTGACAGAGAATATAAAGGTCAACGGATACACTCTTCCAAAAGGCGCTTGGGTCCTTCTTGGATTGTGTACAGTGAATTGGGATGCTTCCATTTTTCCAGAACCAGAGAAATTCAACCCTGGTCGTTTTATTAATGACTCCGGACAACTTTTCGGATTTGAAAAAGTTTACGCCTCCTATTCTTTAGGTAACAACTTGTTTATGATCGATAAAGAAAGCTTTAAGTCACCATGCAATTTTCCTTTGACTGTTGGTGGATTTTCAATTTCTGCTTCTTGTTTTGCAGGACCTAGATCATGTCCTGCCCAAGCTCTTGCAGAGATAGAGCTTTTCTTGTTTATAACCAGCATAGTACAGAGGTATAACATAGCTAACGAACCGGGAAAGCCAATACCATCTCTTGAAGGGACGTTTAAAGGAGCGCACATACCTAGCCCCTACAACGTGTGTCTCAAACAGAGATTGTAAAGATGATTGACACAAATAGATCAATGACAGGTGTTGAAAAATCGTTTTAATCGTAAGCTTTGATAGTGATTATTGAACATTGACTGTTTATTGACTTAAAATAATAAAAACCTACGTTATGTGGTCGTTTTCCATCTAAGACAAAATGTACTAGTATATAATGCTGCAAAAGAAAATTAACATTACCCCCCCCCCCACGTCATTTTCGCATGGAATTAAAGTGTTTAGAACTATGTCTTTCATTAGATATTCCTTACCAGTTGTGTGGTTTTCGTATTTTTTTTTTAAAAGGCGTTTCTACAAATCATTACTTTCAACGTTACGTGCTCGGGTGAATGAAATATGTCTAAATGCGTGAAACAAGAATGGTGCTCTCGGCCTTATATTGGGGGGGGGGGGGGGTAACGATGAGCGTAACAACAGAAATCTTGAACTAATATGACGGTAGTCGGAGATAAAAGGGAGCGTAACAATAGAAATCTTAAACTAATATGACGGTAGTCGGAGATAAAAGGGAATTCAAAATTCGAAATAAATACTGCATATTTATAAACTAATGTCAGCTTAAATTTCGAATCACAATTCCAAACATTGATAGTTACGTTCTTCCGATTCACTTTAAACACTGTGCCGGATAATTATGCCAGTGTCAAGGTGGTGTTTTTGCACCCGTCTAAGCCGAATGTATCGAAAAATTCAAATATGCCATATAATAGACCATTAATTGAAGAGTTTATAACCACCTTTGTTATTTATTTATCTCACTTGTCAGGTGAGATATTTACCTTTAAAAAATAAATTCCTAGGAAAATAATTTTTCCATAGGAAAAACCAATTTCCTACACGAGATTTGGAATTTCCTACAGGAATAAAAGATCTTCCTATAGGAATTTAAATTCCGCTACGATTTGAACAAACTCTTATAGGATTTTAGAATCCGATAGGAAATTTTAAATTTTATAGGAAAACTACCTGTCTGAATCAAATTCCAATCAAAATCAAAATCTTTTTCTCCGATAGGAAATATAATTCCAATAGGAGTTTTAGAAACTCCTATATGATTTTTAATATTTCCTGTAGGAAAATTATTTCTCCTATGGGAATTCTTATTTCCCTTTAGGATATTAATTTTTAAAACGTTAATATCTCACCTGTCGGGTGAAACACATTAAAAACAAAAGTGGTTATATTCTCTCTAGACAATGGTCTATCATTTGGTATAGATGGAATTTTACGAAACTGCATTTTAAGCGGGTGCAAAAATAACACCTTGTCACTGGCATAATTATCCGGGACAGTGTTTATAATAGCTGGTAGCAGAACCTTCATCTATAGTGTACATGTGAACATGTTTTATTCATTTTGTCTGGTGTTAAGATCTGAGTTTGACAATAATGGACGCCAGTACAGTTCTCCAATATTTTTATAGAAGTTATGACAATTGTATAATGTTATACAACTTGTTCCAGCAATGAAATTTTCTACGTTTCAGAAAATAAAATTAACAATTTTCAATTGATCATTCCGTAAAGAATATTATTTCACGTAATAATTTCGAAAGTAATATTGCAACAGACTTAGAGACATACTAGTATATGATAAATAATTTTATCAACTCCAATGCTATAATGTCTCTATATTTGCACTCAACAAGAAACTAAAAAAGAAAACCACAGAAAATGCTTGAGATCTTTTGTAATTTATGTCGTTCTATGCATGTAGTTTCCAATTTAACTATATTATACATTTTTACTGGGTTTTTTATGTACAGAAAAATAGAACGCGTAATATTACTTTTATTTTTTCATTTAAATTTGCTTTTAAAATAAAAAAAAATTGTATAAAAGTTTAATATCTGTTACGTCTGACTGTTGTCCTGGCTACAAGTACCTGATTCAATTCCAGTGTTGTCATTATGATAGCATGATGACCTTCATTGGTTAACTTATGTAATGCAAATTCCATCAACTGGTCTATCACATGTTCCACGTCATTTTTGTGTCTCACAAACATTGGAGACACAACCACAGTGTCCTGTGGGGGTCCAGGACCCACATCACCCATAGAAGAGCCGATGTTGTATAGTGAGACCTCCTCCATATTGAGACTTCCCTCAGAAGACTGGCTATGTAGTGACACCCCCCCCCCCTTCCTCGGGAAAAGAATATAGTAAGTATTCCCCCTTAGGGTGGAATGCTATTTAGAGATAAAAATTAGCAATATTTCTTAAATTTCGCCAACTGAATTCAATTTGTTTTTTTAATGATTGTTTTTTTATTTCATCTCTATACAAGAAAGTAGCGAGGGGTATTATGCTTTTGTTCCCTCCGTCCTTTCAGTCCTGTTTTGATTTCTTTTTT
>WFKH01003881.1:16072026-16084856 GCA_016163765.1 Magallana hongkongensis | reverse complement strand
GCTGCACGAAATATTGTGAAACTTTGTATATATGTATATGGCACATATCCAATGCAGAATATAGAAGTACGATACCCGTAAATGTGACAACATC
The DNA here is from genome assembly GCA_016163765.1 of Magallana hongkongensis. Lineage (NCBI taxonomy): Eukaryota > Metazoa > Mollusca > Bivalvia > Ostreida > Ostreidae > Magallana > Magallana hongkongensis. The sequence continues at coordinate 16,084,762 of WFKH01003881.1, read as the reverse complement.
CATGAAACCATAATCAAGTCAAAGAAATAAATTTTGAAAAAAATCGCTGACAGTATATTTGAAGAAAAAAGATAACTTTGAACAATAGGTTAGAGTATATCAAATTTTGTTATGCATAATCGTTCATTTTCTATTTGGCTCAATCAGATATGTATTATATCATGTTCAACGAGTTTACTTTTAAATATGTGGATACCAGTTTTACTTATTATTTTGGTATGAATATTCATTCCATAAAAAATCAATTGTTATTTGCATTGTGTGTATGACTGTGTCGCTCACTTAATGAACTGATTAATTTTTGCTTCTGAATTATTACAGTTTGAGTGTTCTTATTACTTAATTTATAAACTAACAATTAAATAATGAATCAAATACAGAAAATGGATTATGAAAGACTTAAAACTGAAAAAATGATATCTTTAAGATGCATACTCCTTATTTAAAAATTAATAAATATGTAGAAAGCTTTTCTGACCCTTTATCTGAAGGGGCGGCCCCTTTTCTGCTGTCAAATCAAAACTCGTGTAAAACTAAACAATCTTTGTTCTATATGTTATAACAAAATATTTACAAGAGAAAAGCTGTCACTGTGACAGCAAACCGGTTTTTTTTTTCTGTGAACAGTATCCATAATCCATTTGTCAACCCTGAATTGATGAACACTACCTGTCCAGAGAAATAGGGTACTCTATATGCATTATTTTACCAAAAATGACTTAGTTTAACAGCTGGTATTTTTTTCATAACTAATCAGAAATTAAAATCTAAGCAATATGCACACCTCTGATATATGTACAATTGGTCTGCAAAAGGACAACATCCTATCTTGAAAATTATAGAAGGAGTTATCTGTACAGTAAGGGTGCCCTATATGCAATATTTTGGAAAAAAAGAATGAGAAAGTTCAACAGCTGGTATTTTTTTTCCATAAATTTATATAAGGAATCAAAATCCTAGCAATATGCACACTTCTGATTTATGTGAAATAAATCTGCAAAAGAACAACTTCCTATCTTGAATACTGTAGGAGGAGTTATACGTACAGTAAAGGTACCCTTTGGCTGCCGCCCGCCATTTTCACCATTTCAATAATATGATTTTTCCTTTGGAAAACCCGGTTAAAAAGGTCTAACTCATAGTATCTTTTATGGGCTGACCCTATAACTTTTTATAATAAATGGATGTTTTACCAAAATTTCATGGATGGAAAACTGTCAACAGCTGTAATTAGAACATCTTTTATTCATAAGCCCTTAAAGAATTCTTTTAAATAATCAAGTTATCTAAGTTAAAGATAAATCATTCTACAATTGTAAACTTGTAAACCCTTAATTACGTAATACATGAGAAAAGAAAGGTACTGTATAGGTATATGACCTCGAGATGAATATTGTTGCTGCTTTGATTAATACAAATTTATTGTTCAGTAAAGAGTTATGGTAAGAAGGCTTTAGAGCCCCCTTGGCCACTTATTTAAAAGGTCAGCCCCTTTTCCTTGATATCAAATGAAAGGTCTCGAGAATATTATCATATTTTATTCAACAGGTCTATTGTTCAGGAATTATTAAACGTTCTGGAAATACTTTAAAAAAACAGTGTTTTACGGCATGTTGGTAATAACATTACATGTACTTAGAGCATATTTTTTCTTCTAAATTGCTTTTCAAAATAATTTTCCTATTTTAAGATATAATTGTTCAAAGCATTGGACTTCTGGTCCTCTGAAATCACTAATTAAGTAATAAATGATTCAAATGTTGTACTGTTTAGATAAACAGCTGTACAATAAACATGTGTGCTTTTATAATAATAACAAATTGTTACTCGGTAGAAGACTTTAGATTTCTCTTGGGCCCTAATTTGAAAGATCAGCCCCTTTTTCTTGATATCAAATGAAAGACCATGTAAATTAAAAAACTTTTACATTGATTTTACAAAATATTTACACATTCAAAGATAATACAGGAAATCTGCAAAAAATTCGTGAAAAAAATTGGTGCAAACTTTTGACTTCGAGCTTCGGCGCCTTGCGCATTTTTCAGAATGTCAAATACAGAGAATCTACAATATTTTAATATCTACTCTTCCTGACGTTTTTTACGTTTATATCACAATTAGTATTGGAAAAGACATGTGGACAAAATGGTTCTGAAAATCACTAATTTACAAACGGAGGACCCTAATAAAAAGAAACAATAGAATAACAAGAGGGTATTCTGTCGGAAACAAAAGACCATTATAAACGTTATCATTACAGCGGCATATGCTTAAGGCGCGGATATGAAACATTGCTGGTTTTCAGGGTCGTTTAAATTGTGTGACATTGTTCATGCAAGACAATGTACATTAAAACCAACCACAACGTCGTTACATGTACACTTTGGCAAAACAAATAACCAAACCGGTACATTAGAATAATTCTATTCACAGGATGACAAACCTTAACAGTGTCGTTCTCCTTTTTGCTCTGCATTTAATTTTAGTCCCTGGACTTCTCTCGGATAACATGAACAACCAACCGAAAACCACGCGCGCTAACTAGCTCTTCACATAAGGACGTCTTGATTTTCCTTATGCAGGAAGTGATTCAAATCAAAAATACCATACAAGAAAAAACCAAGGAACTGGACAAACTTCGATCCACAGTCACCAATCAGTCGTCGATGTTTTTCAATTTTACGAAAGAATTAGAATTCATGATGTATGGCAGATTCAATTTGAACTCTGATGAAATACGGAAACAGAGTAGCGAAGTAGCTGTGTTACAATTTACGGTTCAGAATGAAGTCGCTACCCATTTCCAAACATTGACCAGCACTAACTTGACAGAATTGTTTTTTAGACTTCACAACCTTGAAAATAGCGTCGCACATTTAATGAATGAAAACGTTTCAACATCGGAGATGGCCGCCTTAGAGCAGCGATTTTCAGCTTCATCCTTGACATATATCACGAAACTCGAAACTGTTCATCAATCTTTTATGAAAAACGTAACAGAGCGTGTAACTGCTTTGGAACAAGATAAGATTTTACCAGGTAAAACAACAATTTGAAGGTTGATATGACATGTTATTTTTATGTTTAACGATCACTTTCGCTTATATTGTCACCACGATTTTAATTGGAAATTTTAAAAAAAAAAAGAAAATATTATGAGACATGCTGATACAGTCTATTTCCCTGAAAAGTAGTCAGTTTGTCGAGGATCGTTAAATTTTATATTTAAGCTTATTGAGCTCTAATTTTTGAAATGTGTTCAAAATATTATTCTATTTATAACCAAAAACGATCAAAATAGAAAAAAATGTTGTAATTAGTGATATGTGATAAGCTTAAATTGAAAGTAACTGAAAAAGTACTGGATAAACAGGTAGAATCAGATTGGTGAATTGGTCCACACATTGGATGGGAAGAGTAGAGGTGTCTTATCAAGGAACATTGGCCACAGTACCGGGAAGAATGTATGATAGAAGAAACATCTTTGACGATAAGGCAGCCAAAGTTGTATGTCGAATGATGGGATATCCAACGTATGTACACATTTTATATTAACCTATTAACCTAGGGATGTCATCTTCTAACCCGTAAATCGTTTAATCGGTCGGAACGATGGTAACCACTTACAAAATCAGTAATCGGTTAGTCGTTTAAAATATAAAAATTAACTGTTGTATATTTTAAAGCAATTTTGTTACTATGTTTTACGATGCTACCGTTGTGGCGAGCGCAGCAGGAATTACACATACCTTGCATCATTGTCAACTAAGGAATATTTTGACAAATATCAAGTAACATCAAAGAACTTTGAGAGAGAGAGAGAGAGAGAGAGAGAGAGAGAGAGAGAGAGAGAGAGAGAGAATTATATAATATTTCTAAGTTAAAAAAATTCTAAATTCTTACAAAATACATAGATTTATCCCCCTAATAACCTCTCTTTACTTTTGGAGAGAATTGATCAGTCTGCAAAATGCAATTTGTGTTTAATTTGAACAAAAGTGTAAACGATAAATATTATTTTTCTTTTGTACCTTGTTGTTATCTGACTTTTAATTTTTTTTCCTGGTTCATAACGTTTTTGTTTATTTTTGCATTCTAAATACATATGTTGTATCCGTGCCCCCGGTCCCTGTTTGTAGGTGTGTAATTTCCCATTTTCCAATTTAATGGTTTGACAATATGCAATATCTACATAAATTGTTTAACTGTTTATTTTTTCTCTTTATTCTTCTTTTATTTAGTTCAGGATGACGAGGCTGTAACTTGATAGCAATATATTTTTTCATATTTCCTCCCTACCAAAACTTACTGTACATGTATGCAAAATAAGCTTAAAATTGGATCGATATGACAGTAAAGTATGGCTCCTAATTGTATAAATATAATCTCTCTATCTAAGCCAAAAAAATTAAAAATGAATCATCTGAGGCAGGTATCGCAGTTTGTACTGAAAAAACTAGTACACGCATTACAGATGTTTGATCCATCTCTAAATTTATCGCGGGAAGTATAGCGCGAGATCACTGTGACGTAATACGTTGAAATCTATGATTCTTTGTTAACGTATCTCGACTCAATACGAAAGAATAGAAGCGTGTAAAAAATCTTTTAGGTCTCACTAAAGCTTGTGCGATAGTCAAAACGTGTCTTCAAACCTCAAGGAACCGTAAATTACGAGTTAAATGTCAGCCATTTTTGGCAAAGAGCTACGGGAGCTATACTCATTTAGACGGCATTATGGGATGCTGCCAAAAAAAAAATCTTGATGAATCGTTCTTTTTCCCGCGCACTGATTCTTAGAGCTCGCTTTGCTCGCCGCGCGTAGGGCTGCACTTTCTATGAATTTAATTGTGTATCTTTAGAGAATTTGATTAAGTTATATTGGAGAAAGTTAAGGCCCCGAGGCAAATAACGTGATGGAATATTTGTCAGAGGGTGTTAAATAACATGTCTTTCCCCGTCTCTTCAGCTTTTTTTTTTATCATTAATAAATGATATCAAAATCACTGTTAAGTACATTAAACGGAAGACTTAGAATTTTTCATAGGCGAACTTTAATTAGAACTTTAGTTAGATGATCACCTTTTACTTCAAAAGATGAACCGACTACGATATACATGTAGCGGACATGGTGTTAAGCTTCACGACTGTTTGCACGTTGTTGTTTTTTTCTTGAAAATTATTAAAATTATTATGACAAATAATTGTCATATAATATTATGACTTGAATATATCTTGAAAATACATGCATCGGGCTTTCTATGGCAATAATGCGGGAAAATTAAAAAAAATAGAACACTTTGCAAAACTGTTTAATCGGTCGAAACGAATTGCGATTAACCGATTTGAAATGATTGGTTTATGTAAAGTATCGAACCAAAATACTGAAAATTAATTATATATTACTTACAATATTACAATTTCCTTACTGTAAGATAATTTCAAAAAAAAACAAATTATTTTTTCTAATAAATGCTGAATTAGTCTTTACATTTTCTCTATTTAAAAAAAAAAATATCAAATGTTATTTTGTAGTAAAATTCTATTTTTAGAGAAAATGCAGCAGCTATACACGAATCGTCTCTTTCGTATTTTGGTAAAGGCGGTGGGCGTATCGACATGAGGTTCTATGGTGTAAATTGCAGCGGGAATGAAAATACACTCTACGATTGTCTTCATTATTCTAACGGTTCTCATCTGAGAGAGAGAGAGAGAGAGAAACTTGGAGGCATTTAGTATTCAAATACTGAATGAACTTAAAATACAGTCGTTTTATTATCTAATAATAAATTGTTCAGCCAAAAGTAAACATTTAGACAATAACAAACTTTTTAGCTGGTAATATTTTTTTTTAGCTAAATTTAAACTTTTTAGTGGACATACGTCTAGCATGTGGATCATCGCCGTCGAATGGAAGAGTCGAAGTGAACTTTGGAGAGGGCTGAGGAACTGTGTGTGACAATAACTGGGGTGACAACAATGCTCGTGTTGTGTGCAGAATGTTGGGATACCATGGGTATCTGTCTATAGTACTATTATGACAAATGTTTTCATACGTCCGTTATATATAAATAAAAATAGATAGTAAAATGTTCTTTATGCAAAATTGCTCTCTAGATTAACTTCATGTATGCAAAAAATTAAGTTTACAAAATTCATTGCATTGATTATTTATAACTGAGATAGGTCGTAGTGTAAAACACAGCCCGTCTCTTTATAGGTCTGCGCAGGGACTTTAGGGGACATCCACAACTGGAGGACAGGGGATTTTTTGGTTGGATGACGTACAGTGCACTTGAAGTGAAACCTCACTGGCACAGTGCAGGATAATCTATCGCAATATTGGTTTTGCTGGTTGTAAACATCAAGAGGATGCACGTGCTATTTGCAACAATTGATAGCACAATCATCAAAGACCTGCTTTAAATTCAGTACAAACGTCCCCATTGATCAATAAATTAAATTTTAATATGTATTAAAAAAATATTAAAATATGGATGGTTTAAAAGTACATACGTACCACTTCGATTTTATAGGCAAAGATCATGGAAGAGAGCTCCCCTTCCATGTGATCGATGGTCTTAACCCCCCACCTCACCCCCCTCCCCCGCCGGTATTGATTATTTTCATTTTTTCAATGTATATTTCACTAATTGTTTTCAATGAAAAAAAACCCCACACGATTATTTGTTCCCATTTATGACTCTAGATATCGCCCCCTCGCGAATCCAAAGCTATTGCTTGCACTTAAAGAGACCGTTGTTCATATTCTCCCTCACTACGTTCGTCCGAATATAAAACAATAAAGTGCTAAATGAATAAAAACAATAAGTATTATATAGGTACGCGGCTCGGTAGCGTTTATTTTTTTTTTTTTATACAAAAACACATATTAACAACCATCTGTCAGCCCAAAATCAGCGCATTCCATATCATCTGCGATTTTACCTTAAGGTACTTCACTACACCGAGACTTTTACTTTTTAAGATACTACGTCACAAGATGGCGATTTAAATGTTTTGTTAAACTGTTTGTATCAATCGATTCAGATGTATATCGTCATAGCTCAGTGGTTAAAGTAATAGGCTTGTGAACCGCAGATCATGAGTTCGAATCCGCCTGGGGCTTTTGTTCATGTATACTGAAAGAAATGTTTGAAAATATCATTTTTTATCCAAAAATGAAAATTTTTTCGCCTACTTGACTTATATACTTCTTATCCATCATGCTCTCTATCATAATCAAGTAATTTTGCGCTGATTTGAGAAACTTTTTGAAGGTGTAGTGAAGTACCTTAAATCACAACTAGCGAGCGAGCTTAGAGTGCCACGTCACCGCATGGTTCTACTATTTGTATTACCTGATCACGTGACCCGAAACCTATTCGAGTACGTATGAAAACCCATCACGCACATAATTTTAATTATATTCTCCCTTACTACGTTCGTCCGAATATAAAACAATAAAGTGCTAAATGAATAGAAACAACTTGTATTACATAGGTACGCTGCTCGCTAGCGTTTAGAGATTCAAAGAGATACATGTACTAATATAAAGTTTGGCTGACAGATATACAAGCAATACAATTCTATAACCCAATAAACAACAATGTACATGTGTAAACATATGTTTAAATTTTCTGTAACATTTAATTGCTATGAAACAGTATTTTTAACATAAATGTCCCTTGAAAAATCCGATATCCATCGACCATGTATTTTGAATAACCTATCATTTACACCACTTGAAGCTGCAGATTTAGCACCGCCACTGCCCAGACTATGCAAACCAAAAAGCTTTGAATTTAAACCAATACACGATAAAGCCTCAAGCAGACTTTCTCGCGCCCTAGTGTAAGACAAAGGCTTGTTAATGACACAAAGCTTATAACATTTTTCGATTTCAAATAACGTATGGAACGAAAAATATAATTGTCCTGCTTATCCGAAAATTCAGGAAGCTGCAAATAAATCTTTGTCCAATATACAGGGCAGGTAGATTTACCTGTACTAGCAATAAGCACATCATTACCTCGTCTATTAGCATCAGTTTTGCTACTATCAATATGTACAGACATATACAAATGATATATTTCTAACACGTAAATTTGCTAACTCATTGTATCTATACAAAAAATCCTGCAAGTCCAATCAAAAACATAGCGCACACTCTTACACATAACAAATCACGTTTACAGTTGTCATTTCCATACTTCGCTATGATCTGTTCTAAAATTTCAAGAGTAATCGGTTCCCTCTTTGGATCGGCTTGCTAAGAATTCTCTTTCCTTCTTCCACAGTCATATGTAAAAACTTAGAATCACACGGATTATTAACACATACATATAGATCGTGATACCACTTGATATTGTAGAAATATGCTGATAACACCGATTCAGACACTGACTCCTGCACTAAACTGCTAAGAAAAATGGCTTCTGTACTCACTGTAGCTGGCAAATGAGAAACGCAATGCTTTAAACGCCAGTTTTGCAATTTCTTGAAGAAAGAATCATACATTTTATTCAAGTTGTCGCTCTTTCCTCTTCTGATGATATAACGAATGTTCGAGGCTGCTGCTGAAAATCTGCTGTCCTTTTCCAAATCCTGAATATCCATCCAAATATTGTGTATACCATATAAAACGATCAAAAGTAATGTTTAAATTTCTTTTATTTTGCACATGGTGCTTTATAGAAACACATGGTGTCACTATTGTGCAACTTTCGCACATGGTGCCTATATCCAACATCACAAAATGCACATGGTGTTTAAAGTTCTTCATTTCTCCTTGCAGTTTTTCATTAAATTTCAACACCTCTAAAATCCACATTCAAAACTAGCACGTAAATGTTAATTCTTTCTGCAGCAAAAATGCTTTTAATATCTGAACCAGCCTTAAAAAAACCGTTTTGGATTTTTATATTCAATAAACTTTAACACAAAATTGTGAAAGTTATTAGATCCAGCATTCGAAACCATAAGCCAAAATAAATAATAATTAATGTACCAAACGCTTTGCAAATTTTCATATGTACAATTACTCAACAAATTAAAACAGGAGTCGGAACAACCTAACAAATTTCATCCGCCCAATTTTGTGCAAACGAGTTAATTCCTGATGTCCAAGGAGGCCAAAATCTAAGGTATAATTTTTTCACTTTTGTATTTTTTGCTGTCTTCAAATAAACCACAAGTATATTCACCCAACATCTTATTAAAATATTACAAAAATTTATCTGAAACTTCTCAATCATCATAGTCTTACATCTTCCTTAGCTCATCTGCAAACTGTATTCATATTTCTAGGTATCCATGATATTTCCAATTTTATCGAATGTGTCACATAATCAAAACATTTCTAATGCAAGCTGATGCAGCTCATTTTTCATACTACAATGTACCCTTACACACAATTAATACAAAATTCTGATTATCTGTATACACATTTACAAGTCTGCCCGACAGATCATTACAAATTTTCAATGACAACACATATAGCAGCTGCTTTAAATTCTCGCTACGTGGGACTTTTTGATTTTTCACAGTCACTCTACAATACATATAATGTACAGTCTTTGTGTCTTGTTCAAAAGAATAGCCTGCGTCTGCAAACTCACCTGCATCTGAAAGCAAAATGTTTGATGGTGTTTTATTAAACCATGTGATTATCATAACTATTAGCATTAAGTTCAGAATTTGTCCAAAAACAAATATTTTTCTTGAGCTTTGATTTAACGCTAACAACTTTAACATTTTGTTCATATTCATATTTCTCTTGCAAATCAAACATATACTCAACTTCACTATTTTCACTGGATGTTTTGGGACTCCGCTAGTATTTGGTGTTGACAGGGTTAAGGCTGTCGTACGGTCTACTTCTGTAGGCGCGTTTCCTTGCAGCAAGACCCATAGCGTAACGAAGCTTAGCAGCATCTTCAGTACCGTCTGCCAACGGGTCGTCCAGATATTCATGTACTGTGTCCCAGCCATGACGGTCGGCAATTTTAAGGATTTTGCTTCTTTGTTGTAGAGCGGCTTTCTCTTCGTTAATAACGAGCGCGACCTTCGCTAAATTTCCCTCCTGAACCAGTCCTTCAATTTCACCCAATGTTTGGGACCTCTCCTGGTTGAAAGCGAATTGAATTTTGTGCCCCTCGTGCTTAAACTCAAATGCTGGTCTGGTCTCAGCCACGTGCACAGCACTGCTTATCGTGTTGTTTTTGCAAGTTGCTCAGTAAGCCCCGTTATGGTATTCACAATTAAACTACTCTGCTTTTCTAACGCTTTGTTTAGTGATGAACTAAATAATGAAACTACCTCTTCGTTTGATAGTCCAAAATCAGCGCATTCCATATCATCTGTCATTTTACCTTAAATCACAACTAGCGAGCGAGCTTAGAGTGCCACGCCACCGCATGGTTCTACTATTTATATTACCTGATCACGTGACCCGAAACCTATTCGAGTACGTATGAAAACCCATCACGCACATAATTTTAATTATATATACGAGGGTTGTTAGAAAAGTTCGCGGACAAGTTCAATTGTGAGCGGACTATATGCATGATTACCAGCGAAGCTTTTCAGATTTACTTGACGTATTTTCTAAGAAATATGTAAACATTTGATTTTTTAAATGCAACATAAAAATATACAGCTTAATTATTATGATAAGATATGCTTCACGGAGCATGTCAGTTTTTTTTAATTTTTTTTTTTTTATATTTTGTACGCATGCTTCCTTAATAAGAAAAAATGTACCGCTTAAGCGCATAAAAGTGCCCGATATTTCATATGACGTCACAATGAATTATGAAGGTAATTTTGTGAAAGTTTTAATCAAACTGAAGAACTTCTGACTGTTTTATAGCCGAATATGTACGACCAACGCTAGAAAATTGAGTCAAAAACGTTTACGTCAAAGGACATATTGGAGCACTGGGCCGTCATTAAATTTTGTTTGCAAGCAGGAAAATCTCCGATGAAGACCAAAAGGTTCTTAGATGCTGCTGGAAAAGGTCCACATGTGTCTATTTTTATAAGACAAAGGTTTACAATTAGAATCAGAGGTTTAAAGATGGAAGGGCTGATATTTTGAGCTCTTGCAGCACCCCCTCCTCCCCCAATACAGCGCGGATCTTACATCTATAGATTTTGCTTTATTTCTTTACCTGCGTGGACAGAATTTTTTGGACTGATCTACAAAAACTTGACAAATAATCTTATGAAGGTGCATTTTATAAATGCGTTAAACGACATAAAAAATGTGTGGAACTGAAAGGTGTTTACTTTGAAAAAAAGAGTGACAGGTTTACCTTCCAGTTGTTTGACGTCACCTGACGTCGTTGAAATGTGAAATGGTGCTTCGTAAATCTAATTCATGCAGAGTAAAAATCGCCGTATATTTTGAAAAACGTATTAAAATCATATGATTTTTTGCATACTTATTTTGAATGGATTGGATAGTCATTTATTAAAACATACGTCATCCTACAAAATACACAGTGATTTTTCCGTAAATCACTTTGTCTGCGAACAACCCTCGTATAACATTTTCTGAGCTTAAACGTTGCACAAATTTGAACATCAAAACTTAAAATCTCCCCACTTTGATCAGTGGGGGTTTTTCTCGTGCCAACGCCTACCTTGACACAAGACATCGGTCTTTAAGGATTCGCAACTCTAATTGCAAAGACTTGGCAGGAAAACAGGTTTTCGCAACAGGCTAACCTTGGATTTACCACATATCAAGCATAAAACCATAAAATTTAGACTTTGTCGCTGTTTTTATCTTTTTTCCACACAATTAAACGTTTTTATACATTTTTGGGGGGTCCTTGATAAGAAATAAAACATTTAGTATTTTACTATTGTCTGGGGTTTTTTTTTCTAAATCGAGCATACGCCATCTTTGAACTTTATATATACATTTGCCAAATTATTATGTCAGATACGTTGCTTTTGAAAATTTCCATAATATATTTGGTCATTTACGTCACTTTCAATAAGTTTAAAAATGACTATTCCATGCGCAGATCCTGAAAATCTTTCCAGGGGTGGTCCGAGGTATAATTGTGTTTGCCAGGAGGAGGAGGCCGGAGCCAGAGACAAATTTTCGGTACATTTACTATATGACTTTGATTAATTTAAATTTTCCACGGGGGGGGGCCGCCCCCCCCCCCCCCCCCATTTTGTTGTGTTTTATGATTGCAGTTGTGTCAAACCATGTGCCACCTGACTGTCAATCTTGTTTTTGCTTGCCCGCAAAGCCACAGATGTTGCGATTGCCCTTGTATTATTATAAGTATTTCGCCTCCTCTTAAAGGGTCCTCAAGTATTTTCCTACATAGAATACCAATTCAATGCATTCGTGTCATATACTTGAACATTACACTATTAATTGCATCTGTTCAAAAGAATGAACTGAAAGATTAATTTTGAGAAGATAATAATGTGAGTTAGTATAAATCCTATTAAAACGCATTAAGAATGATACGGTCGTGTTTTCTATGGCTCTGTTTTAAGACTATGCAAAAATTGCTTATGCTTGTCCCGCACTCGTTACGTAACAACATTACCTTTCAGTAATTTTTTGTTTAGTTTTATTTGATTTTTAAATCACCCGAGCCAAAGGCTTACATGTTAGTGAGCTTTTTTTATCAAAATTTTCCGTTGTCTGACGTCGTCGGTGTCGTAATCTATTGACCTTTTCATCTTTTTCTCCAAAACCACT
>WFKH01003881.1:16047474-16066192 GCA_016163765.1 Magallana hongkongensis | reverse complement strand
CAGATATTTGAAGTGCACTTTTACATCTTTAGAGAGTTACCTACGTATGAAGTACAGGTATGATAAAAATGTAATTGACAATTTTGACGGAGGTTTGGGGGATCGGGAAAATACAAAGATTCAATGACACATATGCCTGTCAATACATTCTATTCTTTCTTGTTGATAGAATTAAATATAACAGTCAAACTAAAACAATAAATTTTGAAAAATACGTGCAATAAATTTTAAAGGTATTTTTCACATAAAATTTGGCACTGTGAACAAATCGGCACCCCATCATCTACCTTTGATCTTATAGAATATGTATCCTTCTATATTGAAAACAATGCCAAAAGTTTGTCTCGTAATTGTTTTTAGTGATTTGTTTATTATCTTATTGTAAACAAAACAAACAATTTGTAGTGCTTATATTAATTGTTGAAACCGGACTGATAATTTTTATTTAGATTAGAACATTTTAAATAATAATCTCCATGCGCGTATCTAAAGGTGGTTCGGGTAACAGACCCCCCCCCCCCCCCCAAAAAAAAATAAAAAAATCAAGCATATTAAATCCACATTATAGTAAAATTACTATAAATAGGCCGCCGATCCCCCTCCCCTTGGAAATTTTATCTGGATTTGGGTATGAATCTCCCTACAATAACCGCGTTTTTACACAACAGGGGTGAATAAACCCCGGATTTAAACGTACTGAAAGTAAAATATACCGGGGTGCCAACGTACCGTGAGGGAATACAGTGGAGCCTCACTTATCCGGACAATTGTGTTCTCATGTGAATTTGTCCGGATTAGTGAAGCGTCCGGATAACTGAACTGTACAATTGTATGTTTTTTTCATTTTCATAAAGCTCATAAAATTTCATGAAAACATATGTACATTTGATGTCACCATAAACAATTTGTTGGAGTGTTAAAAGAAGCACAATCACTTACAGAAAAAAGTGTACAGTTGATGTCACTGAAAACACTAAGCACAATCACATGGAGAAAAAGTCTGTCATTTTCTTCTGTTGGAATTCGCGAGCTTTTCTTTTGGCCACCATTTTCTTCATTCTCCAGAGATACTCCAGCGTCGTTTGGCACAGCTCAACGTCTACTTCTGTTGAATTTGGTGCCGTCTGCTCAAGGAAGCTGATACACCCGCTGATGAACTCTGATCCTTCTGTTAGGCAAATGTCTTTATGTTCTTCTTTTTCCTCTTCCTCATCGGCACACTCTAACACTTCTTCTATTGAAACTAGCGTCATGATGTCGTCAGTCATGTGCTGGCCAGTCTCCTCTTCTGCATCCACATTGATGTACTCCTCCGCTGTCATTGGGGCTGTGTCTGGGAATTCACGGATCTTCCTCTGAAGCTCCACCAATGGGATGTTGTCTTCATCTTGGTCAAACTGGAGGCGAGAGAGGGGCACATCATCATCTTCATCGGATTCCTCTGCAGGGGGAAGGATCTGTACATGCCAATAACAGTTGACTATGGTTGACACTTTATCATTGTCCCACGCTGTTTTCACAATGTGAAGAGCCTCTCTGTCTTCTTTCTTCTCAACTTGCTCGATATAATGCTGTACCAGTCCAAAACTAGAGCAATTTTTTGTGAGCCGTAAATTGCAACTTTTTAAGATAACCTCCTATCGATACCTGTCAGACCCTTACGAGTGCAAGGAGAAGGGGGTGGTTTTAATCAGACTGTCTTGAGATATATACCTACCTCTACATACATGTATCCGCAATTTAGTCTATTGTTTGTATTTTGTACAATCTTAAAGTGTGACCCTGAATATTGATTTTCAAAAAGTTCACTTAAAAATCATATTGCAAAAAAGAATACATGCAACCTGTATACTTTTGCAAGTTTATTACCGTAATGTATTGAGTTGTTCCAGAAGGTGATCAATTCATTTGATTAAAATCACACTTCGACTGGACGCAGAGCTCCGTGTTCAGTTTTTCTTACTCGCTTCGACAAACAGCGCTACCCAAAACTGTACACTTCCGTTCCTGCACTGTGAAGACATTAGGTTAAATAAACATTATATACGTGTATTATGTAAAAATGGGAATGATTTGGTTCAGAGACGAGCATAATTTATATAGGGTAATTACACAAGATTAACTATAAGACCTCCTACAGTATGTAAACCGTAAAGTACCAAAGTACAAGTATCAAGGCAATAATTATTATTGAAGTTAATATTGAAAAAACAAAAACAGTTATCTTTACAAAAGGGATGGGTGTAAAATAATTTTTTTTATTACAATGGAAAAGAAATTGAGATTGTTAAAAATTATTTACATCTATATTGTCCAAACGATTAAACACATATGCCGATCAACAAAATATTTTGAATGAGAATCAAGGTGGTTTCAGATCAAATTATTCTACTATAGATAACATATTTACTTAACATTCTTTAATTGAATTATCTTTGATGTTAAAAAAGAAAATGTATTGTGCATTTATAGATTTTAAAGCTGCTTTTGACAATGTATGGAAAGTAGGTCTATGGCAGAAGCTTATACAAAATGTTTTGATGTAATAGTTAAGATGTATTCTGAATGTAAGTCGAGAATTGCTGTAAATAATAATTTTTCTGCAGAATAGGAGTACGACAAGGGGAAAATCTATCGCCATTTTTGTTTCCTTTATTTCTTAATGATGTAGAATCCTTTTTGATAACATCTAACAATATTGGTGTTTCTACTATATCAAATGAAATTGAACATAAGATATGAATATTGTTAAAATTGTTGATTATTTTGTATGCTGATGACACAGTTTTACTCTCAGAAACACCTGAAGATCTTCAAAACCAACTTAATAGTTTCCTATTATATTGTCAAAAATGGAAACTTGAAGTTAATATTGAAAAAACAAAAACAGTTATCTTTACAAAGGAACGGGTGAAAAATATTGTTTTTTATTACAATGGAAAGAAATTGAGATTGTTAAAAACTTTAAATATCTTGGAGTTATATTTTCATCATCCGGTTCCTTTATTCAGACAAAAAAATATGCAACTGAAAGAGCTACTAAAGCTATGTATGGGATTCTGAAAAAGGGTAATCAATTGCATCTTTCTTTAGACGATCAGTTACATTTGTTTGATAAGATCTTAGTTCCTATACTGTTATATGGCTGTGAAGTATGGGGATATAGTAATGTTGATATACTAGAAAGAATACATGTTAAATTTTGTAAACTTCTTTTTCATCTTAAGTCTTCTACTCCCAATTATATGATATATGGAGAATTAGGGAGAGTACCTTTAAGTGTACATATCAAGACAAGAATTATTGCATATTGGTTAAAATTATCCATGGAAAACAGTCAAAATATTGTTATATAATGTATAGTTTACTCTATGCTAAATATGTAAATGGTAAAGAATCTAAATGGCTAAAGAACTTGAAATCCATTTTAGATGACAGTGGGTATAGTAATATTTGGATGAATAACCAAGTAGTTAATGAAAATTGGCTATTTAAATGCTTAAAACAAAAGCTAACAGATCAGTTTCAACGAAACTGGGAATCAATTTGCAATAATTCTTCAAAAGGTGTTATATATAAGTTGTTTACTAATTTAGACTTTAGATGCCAACCGTACGTTAATTGTAATTTAAGTAATTATATGAAACAAATTTTAGCTAGATTTCGAACTTCAAACCATAAATTACCGATTGAAACTGGTAGATGGAATGATATAGAAAGAAGTAACAGGTTATGTAATTTATGTAAAAGAGACATTGGAGATGAATTTCACTATATTTTGTGTTGCACCGTGTTGAAAAACGAAAGAGAAAAGTATATACCAAAATTTTATCTTTTTAGACCAAATATTGTCAAATTTAACGAGCTTTTTTCCTCAAACAATGTGAGCTTATTAAGCAAGTTATGTAAATTTATCAGTATTCTTAACGAGAAGGCTAAACCTCCTGGTTATTAATTCCTATATATTTATCTACATAAAAACTGTACATTTATACTTCATATATATTATGTAGAGAACCATTATAATTGTTTATTTTTTCCATTCTACTCACGCATAAAATGTAAATTGTGTATATGTTTGTAATATTCTCTATGTTGTAAACCACAACCAAAGAGATAAAATAAACTGTTCAACTGTATACTTAACAATGATAAGATAATTATCATGGAAACTATCTAAACAAAATATTATCTTAAGCTTTATACAAAATTTTCTCCATATTTCTATATTCAATGTGATCATAGATTATACTTAAAAACAATATTTGATGTTATTCTCCAATTTGCTTAAACTACTGGTAACTCTTATAGTTGTCAATAAAGGGAATAAAGGGAATTGCATTTTAGTGCAAAAACGCCATAGCTACGTGGGATGGGCACTGCCCGGCCCTTTTATTTTTAATTATATTTTATACAGTAATTAAACTACGTTTTGTATACATATTTTGACAACGATATAGTTTTTCAAGACATTCTTGTGTTGCAACCACATTAAGGAATAAGATGCACGTATAAAGAGAGCTAACTCTCTAGGCTAACTAGTCTTATTGTCTATAAGATTCCACTGTTTTCCCCTAGTTCATTGGATTATGTTTGTAAAAAAAATTTTCAACAATTTAAATGCAGTCAAGAGAATGATGATTGTAATTGCACCTCAATTATTTCAATTATTCCTCAGGTTTTATTTTTCTTACAATTTTGGCGTAACTGTATTGAGCGATAATGAGAAGTCGGATTATTGCATCATCCCTAATTTAACAAATTCTCTATTCTATAGTGTATTGTCTGTATCGCTAGATATTATCCAAATAGTATTTTAATGCTGTTATTATATTTATTTTACCTCTGTGTATTTTATCTGTAAATAATGACGACTAATTAACATGCTATTTGATCAAGTCAGTGTCAACCGTGAAATAGTGCCCGTGCTAATTGCCCATCACATGCACCTGACGTTATATATTTTTCTCATAATAAAAATAAATACCCTATATCTAATAATACACAAGGTACCCATCGCCGCCATCTTGGATTTATTTCAAACTGGCACATCAGCTGGAAGTTTTGCTTGAAACTCATCGGTAAAATTATTTTGCGATCCTCTCCGTCTCCCGATCGGTCATTCAACATCTAAGCTTACAACCAATTCAACCAAAACGGTGCATTACACCTGTCTTTAATAAAAATAACCCCTCGATCTGTATCTACGGCCTTAGATATGCGATAAATGTCTAAAGGGTGGACGGAAGTTGTCACCTATATGTAAATGAGATTTCCCTGCACCGTGTGTTTGTTTCAATATTTCAAAATATATGCATTTATAAACATGTTTATATAAATTTTGTGTAACAAAAGTTATAATTGACTGTTTATAGTATCCCTTTTCTTGATTTTAACTTGTATGTTGATCGAATTCAAAATTGACGCCTTTTGAATATTCGTATCAGTGCTATATTTGGAAGGGATTACCCAAAGTATGACGCGATTTATGTCAACTTCCGTCCACCCTTTAGCCTTTTGTCGCAGATAACTCGAACTTGTTTACCCACAACTAGACATGTAAAGTTTTCTTCGGTTATATCTTTACTGACTATTTGGACAATGTGAAACAAAATTTCTACATAAATAGTTGAGATAATATTCACAGAGGCGGATCCAGCAATATGGAAAAGAGTATATGATCCGGACAAGGATTTTTCACATAATTTTGCTATGACCTTAACAAGGTTCCCATCGCCGCCATCTTGGATTTATTTCAAACTGGCACATCAGTTTTGAATTTTGAATTCGATCAACATACAAGTTAAAATCAAGAAAAGGGATACTATACACAGTCAATTATAACTTTTGTTACACAAAATTTATATAAACATGTTTATAAATGCATATATTTTGAAATATTGAAACAAACACACTGTGCAGGGAAATCTCATTTACATATAGGTGACAACTTCCGTCCACCCTTTAGACATTTATCGGATATCTAAGGCCGTAGATACAGATCGAGGGGTTATTTTTATTAATGACAGGTGTAATGCACCTAGATACCTGATTCAAGGTCACTGTATACCCTTTACCCAAAGGCACTCGGTGAATGAAGTTTGAGCCAGATTGGGCCAAAGGGAAAGAAGATAATTATGCTCAGGACTAGTGATCTCGAACTGATCACTATAGGGTGTCCGCAAAGCGGGGCCCTAATTAAACGTTTTATGTAGCCAATGAAATAGAAGTTGGAATTTCCAACTTTTAAGTTGATTTTTCTACTTTAAAGTTGGATTTTCCAACTTTAAAGTTGGAATTTCCAACTTTAATCTTGGAATTTCCAACTTTAAAGTTGATTTTTCCAACTTTAAAGTTGGATTTTCCAATTTTAAAGTTGATTTTTCCAACTTTAAAATTGGATTTTCCAACTTTAATCTTGGAATTTCCAACTTTAAAGTTGGAAATTCCAACTTTAATCTTGGAATTTCCAACTTTAAAGTTGATTTTTCCATCTTTAGTCTTCTGTTGTTATTACAATAAGTTTTTATAATTTCAGACGAATTTCTCTCAATAAGTGATTTTTATTAACGCCATGTAGATACAAATTCCAAGGCTTTGTTTTGATCTTAATTTTCTCTTAGTGTGCTTCTTTTTAATCCTGCATTTAATTAACGACACCCTCTTGTTTTACATATTGAGATAACATTTATTTGATTCAAAATTATTTCGATATTTGATATCTGATACTGTATACATTTAAACGCTTTAATCTTATATATTTATATGAAAACTTCTAGTTCAGACATATTATAATTACTATAAGTTCATGCACAGAGTGCTTGTAATATAATGTATACTGTTATATTTATATTCATGTATTTGATTCAAAATTATTTTGATATTTGATATCTGATACTGAATGCATTTAAACGTTTTAATCTTATATATTTATATGAAAACTTCTAGTTCAGACATATACAACAATAAGTTTATGCCCAGTTTGCCTGTCATATAATGTATACTGTTATATTTACAAGAAATAAATTCAAACAAAAAAGTTGGAATTTCCAAGATTAAAGTTGGAAAAATCAACTTTAAAGTTGGAAATTCCAACTTTAAAGTTGGAAATTCCAAGATTAAAGTTGGAAAAATCAACTTCAAAATTGCAAGATTAAAGTTGGAAATTCCAACTTTAAAGTTGAAAAAATCAACTTTAAAGTTGGAAATTCCAAGATTAAAGTTGGAAATTCCAACTTTAAAGTTGGAAATTCCAAGATTAAAGTTGGAAATTCCAACTTTAAAGTTGGAACTTTAAAGAAAAAAAATTATAGTGTGGCACTAATACGCTTCCGTAGATAACACTTATGTTTGGTGCCATAATAGAGCACTTTACGACTTGAAAGGAGAAAGATGTCACATTTATATGTAAGTACTAATAAAACTTTCTGATAATTTGACCGAGTTGCTAATGTGTCTTGGAGTTTAAAAACTATATATAAATAGAAACAAGAAAGAAATCAAGATAACGTTATGCAATCTTATTTTATGATTAAACAGTGCTTGTTATGTAAAGGATAGACTATTTAATAGAACTGGCTCATAAAAATGAAGATTATGTAGTTTTTAAAAACTGTAAGTTATATCCTTAAGGAGATGAATATTTGAACAGTTAATTGATTTGTTTCAGAAATGTCTGGAAACAACGAAGCCACAATTCTTCCTCCGTGTGAACCGGGAAAGTTTTTAGTGGGAAATGTCGATTTTAAACCAACGATTCCTGTTTTACGGTAGGTGGAGATATGATTGAAATGCAATAGAAAAAAATCATTACATCACTTGTAAACTTTCTGTGTGATTTTAAGTATCATTTTTGTCGGTTCCAGAGAGCTTCGACGTAAACATGGCGACCTTGTTACCCTGACCATGTTTGGAAAAAAGGTTATTGTAGTCTGCGGCCATCAAACGCTCACTGAAATGCTTGAGAGAAAAGCTGATTTTACAGTGGAACATCCAGTCGTTTTCGGATATACAGAGTATTTTGAAAGCTCGGGTACGCAATTTGTTCTGATATTAATGTTTTGCAATTGGTAACTTTTTGCGTTACCTGTAGCTCATGGAATCAAATTTAATAATAGATAGAAAATGTTCTTAATGATTACTTATTTTCTATACATCTTAGGTCTCCTCGGTGCGTTTGGGCAGGTGTGGAAAAAGCAAAGGAAGTTCGTCATGAATACCTTCGGAAAAATTGATTCTGGAAGCGCTTCCCAGGAGTCACGTGTTGCGGATGTTGTCGTAGATTTTCTGAAAGATGTGGAGCTTGCAAATGGGTGTCCAATCGACATCATTGAACTGATAAAGACTAATCACTATAACATAGTCTCTTCTTTACTCTTTGGAGAAAAATTCAAACCCGGGGATGAAACACTAAGTCGCCTTGTTGAGTTGGTAGATGAAGCAACATATAACGTACCCGATCAAGCTATTCTCTCGATGTTTGAGTGGCTTAAGTATTTGCCTGGTGACATATTTAAAGTAAGACGCCAACGCCATCTTGTCGATGAAATTCTGAAAATAGTACAAAAGTTTGTAGATGAACACAAGGAAAAAGCACATAAACCAGACTCGATCGACTTCATCTACAGTTTTATGCAGGAGCAGGAAAGAATGCGTCAAGCTGGAGAAAACATGGAAGGATTCAGTGGTATGGGCTGCTGGAAGTAACTTCTAAGTTATATAATCAATCTAAGTACCAAAGCAAATTCATGATTTTAAAATTGAATATTTCTTAGACGATTTCAGTATTTTTCATTCAGGATCTAACCTTTTTATGGGAAGGGTAAGAAATAGAATGACTTAATAACTTTACTAGCTGGGCTCTAAATTAAAAAAAGAATATGTTTGCCGAAATGATAAAATTTTACTATGGTATGAAAAATACCAGGGGACGACAACTCTTAAGTTTCTTTATCATATTCAGCAGATGGTGCCTTTAAGAGACACAAGACTTGTAATGTATAACAATCTCCTGATTATTAATAATATGATTGAATCTTATTTTGCCAGAGCTATAAATTAGGAAATAAAAAAGACAATCCATTTATCAAAGCATTGTGAAACATTAGAAATTGTGTTATCAAGTGCATTTAAATTTAGTAAAAGTAAAATGTTAGAGTCAATTTTACTTTCATCATCCTCTTATACTCATTAGGACTATCACTTATTTGCATATTTAGAGGTGAGGTACTTGTTTAATTATATTTAATCGAGTTCTGGTGCAAATGAAAAATAGTGCAAAAGACTGTAAAGTATGGATTTCGTTAATTATTTTAAATGTTAAATACTCTGCCACCTTGTCGTTTTTTTCATCAGATCGGGACATGCTTTTAATGGGATATGGCCTTTTTTTTGGTGGAGTTTCTGTTGTCCAAGCCCTCTCGTGGTCTTTCCTTTACCTGGTACACCATCCAGATGTCGTCTGCAACATGCAAAAGGAAATCGACCATACCATTGGAAAAAGTCACCCTCCGACCTGGAAAGATAAACCAGCACTACCGTATTGCCAGGCAGTCATATACGAGATCCTTCGGATATCCTCAGCCATCCCTGTTGCACCGGCACACGTTCTGACAGAGAATATAAAGGTCAACGGATACACTCTTCCAAAAGGGGCTTGGGTCCTTCTTGGATTGTGTACAGTGAATTGGGATTCCTCCATTTTTCCAGAACCAGAGAAATTCAACCCTGGTCGCTTTATCAATGATTCCGGACAACTTTCCGGATTTGAAAAAGTTTACGCCTCCTATTCTTTGGGTAACAACTTGTTTATGATCGCGAAAGAAAGCTTTAAGTCACCATGCAATTTCCCTTTGACTGTTGGTTGATTTTCAATTGATGCTTCTTGTTTTGCAGGACCTAGATCATGTGCTGCCCAAAACCTTGCAGAGATAGAGTTGTTCTTGTTTATAACAAACGTAGTACAGAGGTATAACATAGCCAACGAATCGGGGAAAGCGATGCCATCCCTCGAGGGGACATATAAAGGGGCGCACATACCTAGCCCCTACAACGTGTGTCTCAAACACAGATTGTAAACATGACTGACACAAATGGATCAATGACAGATGTTGAAAATCGTTATAATCTTAAAGCGTTAATAACGATTTTTCAAAATTATTAAAAATTGATCTGTGTAAAGAGATGGGTTGGCAAAGAGGGTAAATTGTATAATGTTAAAGGATCGAACTTTAGAGAAGTTGGACAGATTAAAAAATCGAAAGCTAACTGATCAAAATATGGGCAGCGTCGACTAGCGTCGGTCTTATCGTCATGAACGATATCACTTTTCTAAGTTTTTATTTTTTTTTTTCTGTAACCACCGAGTCAATTTTATTTAAAATCGACTCGCACTTTCATCTATAGAGGGACCTTTTTTTCTCCTAACAGTTGCATTAAATAAAATAAGTTTTATATTATTTTGTTATCTATTATTTACTTACTAGCTTACTTTCATGCAGTTTAGAAGTAGAAGTTGTTATTGAAGTTCCACTCCCTCCTTTTCTGTTGATGCCATAATTCACCTTAATATCATTTTTATTCAATACGACTCATGGAAAACCATGTTTTGTAAACATGATAACAAGTGGTATTCTATATATCCTGTATAGATGATCAAGGATATCTGCAACGACCATAGTAAATTCTATTTCCATTTAAGTGATTAAGCTTTAAGAAAAAACAATACTTATAAATAAAAAAAAAATTTCAAGGTCTATTTCAGTGAAACTTTACATGAAAACTTCTATATATATCTCCAAAATGACGTACTATATTGTATTGCGCAAGGTCACACTAACCGCATAGCACAACGTTGCATCATCGATTAGGTTCAAATCGTGTCATTTAAGGGGCTGTCTCAACAGCTGTATGATATTAATCAAATCGTATGAGATAAATAGAACATCTATAATTGTGTAATTTTATATTTGCATTATCCAACTCGTTGAAATGGTTATATAATATACAAGTAAGATAAGACTCTTTTGTAAGCTATTGAACATCGACTGTTTATTGACTAAAAATAATAAAAACATACGTTAGTTGGTCGTTTTCCGTTTAAGAAAAAATGTCCTACATGTGTAAATAATGTTGCAGAAAAAAACGACTATTTCCCTCCTACATATACGTCATTTTCGCCTTGATTACAGTGTTTAGAACACTGTGTCATTCATTGGGGATTTCCTACCAGTGACGTGGTTTTCATATTTTTTGCAGATTTGAACTGATGATTTTTGTGAGTTATGCTCTTTATCAATTTAGTGCGTGTATTTAATGCATACTCTGCCATTCAATACGTGGAGCATTGTCAAGTAATGGGGGGGGGGGGGGGAGCGTGGGGTACATGAGCTTGGCAATGTTTACTTTTTTCTTCCATTTAACTAGACGATGTATATGTGCTTAGAAATTGTTTTATATTAGCTTTACTGAGTACCGTAATAATAGACGCATATCAAAAATGTTTCAGTACTGACATCCTTTAATATATAATATAGGACTGCCTCATGTACATTAATTATGCAATAAACTTTAATGGCAATTTTTTAAGTACTATACATGCGGATTATATAACTGTATTTAAAAAATACCAGAAAACGTTTTTGGCCCTACCTTACATTTTTACAAAACTTATATATGTATCGTCTATATGGCATATATCCAATGCATAATAGTAGTACGATACTCGTACTACTGTGACAATATCAGGAAACCATGACCTACTCAAAGAAATAAATACTAGTACGCAAAACGCACTGAGAGTATATCTGGACAAAAAAAAACAACTTTGAATAATACAGGTTAGGGTGTATCAGATTTTATAATGCATAATAAAACCTGATATACCCTAGCATAATAATTATAATATATTTGGCTCGATCAGAAAATATTTTATAATTATCATGTTTAACGAGTTTATTTCGGAAATAAACGGCAAGTTAAAAAGTTCACAGGGATATGAGCTTGGTTAGTCACGTAATCAAATTCTGTGAAGCCCGAGTTTTTTACTTCGAGCTTCAGCGCTTTGCGCATTTTCACAATTTAAAATACAGAGAATCGTCTACAGCAATTAATCTACTATCCCTGACGTTTTTTTTTTTTTACGTTTTTATTACAATTAGTTTTGGAGAAGAAATGTGGACAAAGTGGTCCTTAAAATTCACTAATTTGCAAACGGAAGACCCTAATAAAAAGAAACAATAGGACATGAAGATGGACTTCCGTAGGAAACAGAAGACCCTTAAAAATGTTATCACTAGAACGGCGTATGCGTTATGAGCGGATATGAACATCGCTGGTTTTCCGAGTCGTTTAAATTGTGTGTGACATTTTTCATGCAGGAAAGTATACATTAAAACCAACACAACGTCGTTTTGCTTTGGCGAAACAAATAACCAAACTGGCACATTGTGACTCTACAGTAATTCTATTGATAGGATGACAGTCCTCAACAGTGTCTTTCTCCTTTTTGCTCTGCATTTAATTTTAGTCCATGGACTTCTCTCGGATAACAGTAACAACCAACCGAAAACTACGCTAACCAGCTCTTCACATAAGGATGTCTTGATTTTCCTTATGCAAGAAGTAATTCAAATCAAAAATACCTTACAAGAAAGAACTAAGGAACTGGACAAAATTCGATCCACAGTCGCCAATCAATCGTCGATGTTTTTCAATTTGACGAAAGAATTAGAATCCATGATGAATGGTAAAAACAATTTGAACTCTGATGAAATACGGAAACTGAGTAACGAAGTAGCTGTGTTAAAATTTACGATTCAGAATGAACTCGCGAACCATTACCAAACACTGACCAGCACCAACTTGACAGAAGTGTTTTCAGAATCTAGACTTCACAATCTTGAAAATAGCGTCACACTTGCAATGAACCAATCAGTTTCAACATCGGATATGGTCACCTTAGAGCAGCGTCTTTCAGCTTCATCCGTGACATATATCGCAGAAGTCGAAACTGCTCTTCAATTTTTTTATGAAAAACGTAACAGAGCGTGTACTTGCTTTGGAACAAGATAAGATTTTACCAGGTAAAACAAGGGTAAATACGTACCGTATGTTAAAGGGGCATGGTCACGATTTTGGTCAAATTTTATTTTTCTGTTTTTATTATTTACAATGCTTAAGGAATGCATTATTAGTGATTAATGATCTTTGAGAGTCAGCCATAGAGTTATAAGCAAGATACAGGGCTCACAATTCTTTGTCATGTAAACAAGGCTCGTGCCCTGTTTTTGTTTACATAGGTTCAATATCCTAGTAAAAATCTTTTTCAGGCTGATTTGTCTATCTTCTTATTCATTTTAAGCATATATAGACAGTTTCTAACATTTAACATTCATTTTAAGTCTAAAACTGGAATTTTCACTTCAACATTCAAAATGTAAACAAAAGGTTTGTTTACATTGCAAAGAATTGTAAGCTCTGTAACTCACTTATAACTCAACGAATGACACTCAAATCGTGGTTGCCTTTAAAAATGCCCTAGTGAAGCATTGTAAACATTAAAATCGGAAAAATAATTTTTGACCAAAATCGTGACCATGCCCCTTTAAAGTTTAACGATTAAATTTCGCTAATAAATGTCACCACGATTTAAATTGCAAAAATTAAATGAAAGAGACATGCTGAAAGTCTTTTTACTTCTGCGGAAACATTATGTGTGTCAAGAATCATTTATATTTCAGCTTATTGACTCTAGTTTTTGAAATTTGTTCATAATCTTATTCTTTTTATAACAAAAACGATTTAAATAGACAAACATTTTGTAATGAGTGATAAGTTTAGCTTGAAAGTAAATAAACTTGAGACAATAATCGATAAACAGATCGAATCAGATTGGTGAACGGGTCCACACATTGGATGGGAAGATTAGAAGTGTCTTATGAAGGAACTTGGGCGACGGTATTGGGCAAAATGTACAGAACTGTCAACTTTGACGATAAGGCAGCCAAAGTTGTGTGTCGAATGCTAGGATACCCAACGTATGTATTTATAGGTTTTTTTAAATATTGAAATTTACGTATCTGAGATTCCCATGTTTTTCCCAAACTTATATAGGAGTAGAAGTAAAGCACCACTAGCAGCATATAATATACATAATTTGTGCTTATTTATACATTTAACTTAAATGATAAGGCAGCCAAAGTCGTATGTCGAATGATGGGATAATTAAAGTATGTTTACATGTATACATTTAATTTTACCCAGCAATAGTTAATAGGAGATATGTGTGTTAAATCATGTAAAATAAAGTAATTTCTATTTAAAATTGCATTTAAAACATGATAAATATGCTCTTAAATAAACGTTTTGGAGCCTCATTCTTTCATAATCTGAAGATAGACACATTGTTACACCACTTATAATCAATGTTCCACGACTGACAGAAAAATGCCTTGTAGATGTTTGTCAATGAATTCACTCATTCTTTGATTTTATATTTTTACTATCGGCATTCACACACTTTTATCCACCTTGTACCGCGTTCCAACTTTCTTTGGCTCATCAATCTCACAAACGACATCATCTATACTATACCAGCACATATCAATCATACATTTTGGACAATAAAATTGAGAGTTCTCCAATTTCCTCCCAAATCTATGCATACAACGCACATACACTTTCTCTTTGTCTATATTTTCGTTGAAACTCTGCTAGCATTTGTTACCTTTAAACTTTTGAAAGATTTTAGTATAACAAAAATGGGAGTGTGAAATGTCAGTGGAATAACACATCTTATAAGACAAGATAAGTCATTAATTTTTTTTTGTAAAAATAGAATGTATATAATTTTATTTCTTTATTTTAAAAAAATTGTTTTTACTTTGATCTTTTAATTAAGTATTTAAATGGATATAAAATAACTACAGCATACAAAATGTCGATGGTGTAACAAATAATGTCTATGGTGTAACACTTCTTATTTTCCAGATTTAAGAAAACACAATTGCAATCAAATGGTCGAGCTCTGTTTATTATGAAAGTGTCTGACTTGTAAAATTGATATTATTATGACAATTTCTCAAAATGTTTAAATTTGAAATATAAATGAAATGAAAGAAAAAGTTATCCCACTGACACAGTTTGCTTTGTATTTTTCTGAGCATACTAACATTTTCTGTCATATTCTCTCACAATGATGTCATCACTGATGCGTTTATCTTTTTAGCAGGAGTGAATGATGTCACTATGATCTGGGAAATTCCAACTTTAGTACAATATCATTTACATGATATATTTTAAGATATTTTAAGCCCCTTTCACAATTGGCGCACGAGCAGAGGCGACAAAATATTCGTGCGACCGTAAAATATAGATATGGTTCGTAAACTGTTGCCAAAATAATCGCATATGAAAAAGTACTCGTACGAAACTCGCACGATTCAGAGCGACCGTTGTGCGATGTAAACGCATTGAATCTTGTGTGTGTTGTAAGCAAGTGTTGTAAGATAATGCGATAGGAGCGCACGAAGGACCAGATGATCGGACGATTGAACGTTCGCTAATTCAATAGGATGAGCGGTGCTCGTCCGATCATGCGTTTCATCGTACGAATGCTCGTACATGTACGAGTCAGAGGGGAAATATATACCGCACGTTTCCGGCGCTCTTCAGTAGAAATAGTTGAATGAAAGAGAAGATACCGCCCAAGAAGATGACAAAACAACAGCCAAAATCAAGGTCAATTGTGGCCTGAAACAGATATGCTTATACAGTGTATACTGTGTAAGGGAACTATTCGCCCCGTTTTATTTTCGCTCATTTCGCTCTTTTTGTCAGTTAGCGGATTAAGACTTGGCAAATTCTAAAGTATCATATTATCTCTCTTTTACCACAAGATTGTTGGGGCGAATTCAAGACGAGACAAAACCGCAAGTAGAAGCGAAAATAACACGGGGCGAAAATAACCCTGTATCCAGTATATACTAGTGGCAAAGCATGGAAACTGAAACTGGTAAATCTTGCAATGATAGTAAAACGTTGCAAGATTACATGAGACAGGTTGATCAATAGTCTCATGGTCGCACAACACACGCAAAAACAGCTGCGATTTATCTTACGATCTTTAAAAATCGTGCATCGCTCTTGCGAGTACACAAAACCTTTTAAATCATTCGTACTAATGTTCGTGCGTTGCATTGCAATAATTTGGATCGAATTCGGTCCCTTCTGAATAGTGTGCATGTCCACAATTTTGAGGAGACTTGATGCGACCACAAAAACGCATGCAACGAATGTGAGAGCTCGTGCAACGTATGCTCGTGCGAAGCCAAAAAATTCCGATCGCAAAGTGTTGTAAAGTGCTCGTGCGCCAATTGTGAAAGGAGCTTTAGATAGTTTGCTTTGTTACGTCAATGACATTACTTTCGTACGTACATATATCTCATCATATGTATTTTTTGTAAAAGAGAATTTGTTAAGTAGCATAGCAGAAATTAAAATATGAATGTTGATTTGAATATTAACGGTGATTTTTTTTTTTAGTAAAACTTCAATATTATTGATGATATCGTAGGTTAAAGACGTTGGCAAAATTTATTGACAACATAAATTCACTGATATCTCTTAACAAATATTTTTTTTTATAATTAAAGCAACAAAATTGTCAATTTATGTGTTCAACAATAGTTTTAGAATTCTAAAATCCAATGGTAATGTATATTTTCCCAAAAACCTTTAAATTGACACTGACGCAAAAGTCTGCATATTTAGATAATGACCTATTATATATTATAACTAGGGATGTCAAGTTCTAACCGGTAAACCGGTTAATCGGTCGGAACCATGCTAACCGGTTACAAAATCAGTTATCGGTTAGTCGTATAAAATATAAAAAGTAACTGTTGTATATTTTAAAGCATTTTCGTTATAAATTGAATTTTTTTATCTTTAGAGAATTCGATTAAGTTATATTAGAGAAAGTTATGGCCCGGGGCAAATACCGTGATGGAATATTGGTCAGAGGATGTTATTTATAATGACTGTTTAAACAACATGTTTTTGCCCCGTCTCTTCAGCTTTTTTTATTATTAATGAATGATATTAAAATCACTGTTAAGTACATTAAACGGACGATTTGGAATTTGTCATAGGCAAACTTTAATCGCCATTTAGTTAGATGGTAACTGTGACAGCTCAGCTGTCAAATATTTGTAACACTCGTTATACAAAAATTATTACGATAATAATTGATATTCTACGATCAACAAATGTCTATAGATTGATAGACATCACTACTGGATGATTACGTGTGCAATTATAAACATGTCCATCAAATTTAACAAAACATGTTCGAGATCAACTTTCCATGTGATGGTCGCCATTGTTGTTTACGATGTCGCATGTGGGTCAAATAAACATGCTGATGGCGGTTTTTAATCACGAAAATAATAAACACCACCTTCCTCCATCGAAGTTTTTGTACTTTTTAATGTTGTTTTTACATAATATTAATTACTGGCACACGCTAATATTACTTAAAATCCATTATTTAATTCCACTTTATAATTCGATTGGGGATGCAGCGTTTCCGGTTTGGTAATGTTACCAATTCGACGTCATCTGTGTAAAACGTCATCAGATCATATTGGTGATTCCGCATATCCGGTTAAAATACTATATATATACGCGCATTCCCGCATTTTGACATTTAGGGTTTGGGCTTTCACGGAAATTATACCTACTTACGAAACAGTAAGTCTGAGAAATAATTCGGGTGCCAGTTTATTACTTGCTGAAATACCACTAAATGATTTATTTGGGCCCTGATATCTATTCACTTACCAATTCTATTTCCAAGGGGAGTCTATGTATTTAAAATTATAACCTATGATTTATTTATGAAATAAATTCATCTATTGGAATTAGCGGTCTTTGTCTTCTCTTTTCTTCGTTTATTATCATGCATTAAAATTCATTTAAAACCAACTGCGCTCGGGTACGTTACAGTAACCTTTTACTTTACAAGATGAACCGAGTTCGATATAGCGGGCATGTTAATATTTTCACGATCATTTGCTCGTTGTTGTTTTTTTTTTTTCGTGAAAAATATTATGACAAATAATTGTCATATGATATTATGACTTGTAAACATATCTACAAAATACATTTATTGTGTTTTCTATGGCATTAATGACAACAAATAAGAAAAACAATAGAACACTTTGCAAAAATTAGTGTATTTTGAGTAAACCGGTTAATTTGTCGGAACGAATTGCGATAAACCGATTTGAAATGTTTGGTTTATGTAAAGTATAGAACCAAAATACTGGAAAGTAATTGGGCAAAAACCAGCAATTTCTTTACTGTAAGACAATTTCAAAAAACAATTTAATTTTTGTAATAAATAATGAATTAGTTTAAAATACATTTTCTCTATTTAAAAAACTATCAAGTGTTTTTGTAGAAAAATTCTATTTTCAGAGAAAATGCAGCAGCTATACATGAAACATCTCCTTTGTATTTTGGAAAAGGGGGTGGGCGTATCGACATGAGGTTGTATGGTGTAAGTTGCAGCGGGAATGAAAATACACTCTACGATTGTCCTCATTATTCTAACGGTTCTAATCCGATATATAACCACAAATTTGACGTTGGAGTCGCATGCAGTAAGTAGAGAGAGAGAGAGAGAGAGAGAGAGAGAGAGAGAGAGAGAGAGAGA
>WFKH01003881.1:16000338-16039091 GCA_016163765.1 Magallana hongkongensis | reverse complement strand
TTGCAGTTACGACCTATAATTACCTTAAACCTATTATATAGAATTAGATAGTTTTTTTCTCATTGGCATGCCATAATATTATATTAACATATATTAACTTTTTAGGTCACCTGAGTAAACTCAGTTGACCTATTGCTATCCTTTTTCGTCCGTCGTCGTGCGTTAACAATTTTACATTTTTAACTTCTTAAAAACTACAAGGCTGATTGTTGCCATTTTTGGTGTGAGGCATCTCTATGGTAAGAGGAATCTAAAATGTGAAATCATGGCTCTACCATCCCCGGGGCGCCACATGTGGGGCCAAATATGCAACAACAAAAAAAGCCAAATTTTCAAAAATTTTCTTCTCTACTCCCACACATGTGAGGAGAAAACTAATTGCATAGTTATAATGTCCATGAAGCCCTCTATTAAAATGTGAAATTCATGGCCCCTGGGTCAGGGGTTCTTGCTCTAGGGTGGGGCCTATATGGCCATATAGTAAAAATGTATTAAATCTTAGAAAATCTTCTTCTCTATTCCCACACGTGAGGAAAAAACTGGTTGCATAGTTATGATGTTCATGAAGCCCTCTACCTAAATTGTGAAATTAATGACCCCTGGGTCAGGGGTTCAGGCTCTAGGGTGGGGCCAATATGGCCATATAGTTAACAGTTTTAAATCTCAGAAAATCTTCTCCTCTACTACCATATATATTTGTAAAAAACTAAATGCATGATTATGATGTCCATGAAGCTCTCTACCAAAATTGTGAAATTCATGATCCCTGGGTAAGGGGTTCAGGCCCTAGGGTGGGGCCAATATGGCCATATAGTAAAATGTATTAAATCTTAGAAAATCTTCTTCTCTACTCCCATATATATTTGTTAAAAACTAAATGCATGATTATGATGTCCATGAGGCCCTCTACTAAAATTGTGAAATTCATGACCCATGGGTCAGGGGTTCAGGCTCTAAGGTGAGGCCAATATGGCCATATAGTAAAACTGTATTTAATCTTAGAAAATCTTCTCTACTCCCATATATATTTGTTAAAAACTTAATGCCTGTTTATAATGTCCATGAAGCCCTCTAACAAAATTTTGAAATTCATGACCCCTTTGTTAGGGTTTCAGGCTCTAGGGTGGGGCCAATTTGGCCATATAGTAAAGGTGTTTAAAATCTTAAAAAATCATCTTCTTTACTCCAACACATGTGGGCAAAAAACTGAATACATGGTTATGATGTCTACTAACTCCTCTACCTAAATTGTGAAATTCATGGCCCGTGGGTTAGAGTTCAGGACATGGGGGGGGGGGGATATAGTGTTAATGTATATAATGTTTAACAATTTTCTTCTCTATTCTCACACAGCTGTATAAAAAAACTGACTTATAATTATGTTTACCAGGAAGTCCTATACTGAAATTTTAATTTTCATGTCCCCTGGAGTATGGGTTTTGACTCTAGGGCTGGGCGAAAATGGATGTATAGGTGTTAATGCATATAATGTTAAAAATTATCTTCTCTACTCCCACACACCTGACAGGAAAACTGAATTCGTGATTTTGTAGACAAGATCTTTAAGTTTTTCGCCAAAATTATAGGTTTTACAGTTCTTTTTGAAAGATTTCAGGCAGGGAGGTGGTCGTTATTACTAATTTATAATTTTTCTACTCCATAATGAAACCTAATTAATTAAATGCATATATGAGACTCATCGACAAGTTTTGTATGGGTTATATGCTACTCAGGTGACCATTAAGGCCAATTGGCCTCTTGTCTTTGTCATATTTTATTTTTAAGACAATTTACTTAAGAAATGAACTCAATGTCTACCCAAGTTATACGAGTATAACCTGGGTTGATGTAATTTTCATTTTTTATTATTCAAACAATTTTATTAAGAAATGAAAACTGTGTCTACCCAGGTTATACGAGTATAACTTGGGTAGATATTGAGTTCATTCCTTATAATTCAATTTTCTGTAATTTGCTGTACAAATTGAGTCCGTTTTACTTTTAAAAATGATATTAATCTGTTCAAAATTCAAACGTCACGTCAAGCGGATTAGTAAGTTTTTGACCTTGGTGCATTGTGACGTGTCTTGTGACGTGCAAACCAGGTTATACAAATTTAACTAAATTTTTCTATCCAATCAAATGCCACGTTACAACTAGAATTAAATTATATAAGGTTAACAACTAAATTTTTTGTCTAAGTCAATGTTACAATGTTTTTTAATGAATAAAAAATTTTAAATTCTTCATTAAAATCAAAGATAAACAAAGTGGTATCATTGATTTCTTACAAGTTTAATAAAGTACAAAGGAATGGAACAGCAATAAAAACTATAAATATTTAACAAAAAATAATTTCAACAAAAACCTAAAAACGAAACTAACAATATTACGTATTTTACTTAATTGATGTTTAACTGTCAAACTGTTACAGTTCAAATAAATGAATTTACTTAACATGACAGATCATTTAGTTTTATCCACAGCATTTTAAAAGTAATAGAACGATGTTTTGAGTAATTAACAATTACATGTTAATCAATTTGCATATCAACATTTTACTTTCTCCTGAATACCTATAAATTGCTAAATATGACCCCTGTAAATATTTATATTTTATAGTTTTGTGATGTTAAACAATTGCAATCAGTAAGTACTATATTCTGAAATATTTAGGCATTATGCCTAAAATGTTATTTGAACCATTTATTGTTTATTTGCCAAAAGATTTTTATGTTTCTAATTGCTTTTACTGGTCTCCGTTCAAAGTTTCAAAGTTTTTGCAACAGAATTATCTAAAATATTTGTTTTGTTTAAAACTTTATACAATATACCTGTTGATAAATAATATATGCAAATTCTTTCACAAAAATTTAATATTTCATTTACCAATCATATTTTTTATTTCTTTTCCCCCTCTTCAGCAGCATGACATGTCAATGTTTTTATTTGTGATTATTAATTATGAAACGTCGTAACTGTCACTTACGACGTAAATAAATTATAGTTTGAAGCGTTAAAAAGTCGTATCTGTCACTTACAACCTTTCATATTTTTATCATACAGATACGACCAAATGTTATTTTCCCGTAACCATGGTTATATATAGAATATGATTTTAATATTTTGATATACTATACAACATATAATATATTTTTTATTTTGTTAAAAAAGTCAATTTTGTCGTATCTGCCACTTACGACCTTTCAATACCACAGCGTCGAATTGATGAATACTTATGTTTAACCATATTACGATGATAAAATTCCACCAAAAATTTTACCACAATAGATAAGGATGAAAACTCAGATTGTAAGAACAATATGCGACGTGTATTTATCTTATTTTCACGTCTGTGGAAGTAGAAGTCATTGAAGGTCATTTATATTCCTACTAAATAAGCTCTAGCCTTTGAAATTTGTTTAATAATTGAATTCTATTTATAAGTAAGAATATGAAAAGGAAAAATAAAATGTTCAATAATAAGTTTAACTAGAATGAATTAAAACGGATAAACAGGTAGAATCAGATTGGTAAACGGGCCCACACATTGGATGGGAAGAGTAGAGGTGTCTTATCAAGGATCATGGGCCACAGTACCGGTCAGAATGTACAGTACTGTCAACCTTGACGACAAGGCAGCCAATGTTGTGTGTCGAATGCTAAGATACCCAACGTATGTATTTATGTTTTTTAAGATATTGAAATGTATGTATCGGAGATTCCCTATTGATTTTTCCAGGCTTATAGGAGTTGAAATAAAGCGCCCCAAGCAATTCCCATTATAAATAATTTGTGATTATTTGTCTTCAGATAATGATATGTGTCATTATTCTAATGAACCCAGCATGCCTGAAACTCTTTTTGATCACTTTTGCTCACTTGGTGATGTAGTACTTAGGGGAGACTTCATCGCAGCTTCATTGATCAGTCCTATATTTCTGGTTCTAAGAAAAAAGCCTTAAAACAAGTTATTTCAATAGCCGATTAAGGACTACATGGCATCGACTTCTCAACCTCTGGTTCATTTACTTCAACTCAGAATACCCTAGATTAATATATTGTGTGCAACCTTAGTAACTATGTAATGCAACATCATGTATATGAAGATGTTTTCTTGAGTTTCAACTCTGCTCATCTGTCTATACTTATGGTTCTCTCTGTAAAAAAATGGGTGTCTTCTGCTTCAATTTCAATCTTATATTACACAATTGTGCGTCTCGCTGTATAACAGTGGCAAAATACAAACCATATCTCAAGCTTCAGTGGACCCCGAGGGTCAAAGATCTCCATGATGCAGGGCATAAAAAGGGATATGGCTAAGGGAAGGCTGTCCTCGTGGGATGAGTCCTTCACAGACTACAAATGTGCAAAGAGAGACAAAATCAGGAACTTATCCAATGGTTTTGACTGGAATAGCTCTTTTATCAAATCCGAGACATGAACTATTCCCCGATCGAGGCTTTGAATAAGTGTTTTATTATACTGATGTAAATATATTTTTATCGTCTTAATTGCCATCACATTTAGTGTAATTATCGCACTAACAGCAACAGGGTTACTGTTTTGTTATGATGTATATATCCTAGCTACTGAGTTGTAATTTGCATAGGAACAAAAATCAACATGTTCAAAATAAATTTTTTTGAATTTAATTGATCAACACAGTAACTAATATACATGTATAGGACTTGTGCTTATTGCTCTCAATGGTTAACATCATTGTTGTGGAACTCTTTAGTGTCATAGAGGAAAGTCAACCAGTGAAATTACAGGAAACAAAAATGGGCGGGAAATTTGAGTTGTATATATTATTCCGAGGGGAAGAGAGCACATTTTATACCCCGGGATATAGCTTTGCTATACATGAACAAGCTTTAATTTGAAAAAATAGCTATTTTACCTTCTGAACTTCATAAAGGAAACACCTAAATAAAATATAATAAATCTTTGTTTTCATGAACGAGATATTTTTTCCACAAAATTATAACTATTTATGGTAGAATATCACATCTGTAAAGAGAACACCATTTTGTGCTGGTTTAAGAAAGTTTTCACAAATGTTAGGATATTTAAA
Organism: Magallana hongkongensis; assembly: GCA_016163765.1. Lineage (NCBI taxonomy): Eukaryota > Metazoa > Mollusca > Bivalvia > Ostreida > Ostreidae > Magallana > Magallana hongkongensis. Next base: position 16,034,014 of record WFKH01003881.1, on the reverse strand, counting down.
AAATAGATTACTGACATCTTGTAAAAGTGTATCGGTAATTATAGACAAAATATGTAAACTAGAAAACTGAACTGAAATTTAAACAGCCTTAAATATATATATATATATATATATATATAGAGAGAGAGAGAGAGAGAGAGAGAGAGAGAGAGAGACACAGAGAGAGAAAGAGGACTAAAAATAACCAACGACACAAACAGTAAAATATTGTCAAATTTTCTAGACGACCCGTCCCTTCTTCAGGACAACAAAATAACAACTGCATATGGAAGGAGAAAAACGCACTAAAACTAAAATCTAAATAATATAAAGGAACACTGGATTTAAACGTGGCAACTACATCTTTGTATTAAAGGTCAGAAGCCGCAGAAATAGAACTCACGTCCGACGCAGCGGACGGTCTGTGTAGTAGTGCTGAAAGATAACGCGAACGAATTAATTAGCTGATTAGGTGTTGCTGTTAATTAAGTTGTACTTGTAGGGTAATCCGTAATGAAGGTTTGTAGGGGAGACAGGCTCTGTAAATAAACAAATAAATATTCACAAAAGTGTAAAAACCAATAGGTGTTAAATAAAGAATAAAAATTGTGTAAAATGTTGGAAAACATTTAAAGTTAGATGGTCACAAATGGGAGGACATATGGTTTTGGTTATTGATCACAACCCTATATATTAAGCATATATACATATAACTTAGATCAGAGTAAATATGATACAAGTATTCATCTTCTTAAAAACCACTTTGAATTCATAATATATCTTGTATCCCTATCCCCAAGCTTTTTGGTGTATACTTTGGGGGGAGGGGCTATATTTACGTGGTTGTATACTTCCTCCTAGCAGAAACACAACACATATGCTTCAAAGTTTTTTTCTTAAAAGAATTTAGCTTCATTTAGTGACATACATTAAGCATACATAAACGATTCGTGTAAGCAAATTTATATCACAGGGGCTCGGTTGTCGGATTGGGGAGTTCTTTTATTATTATTTGTTCCCGAAGACAAAAATGATTAAAATTGGTAATCTGTGTATTGCAATAAAAACACTCACTGAAAACCCCTGTTTCAATCATGTTAAAAAAAGTGTATTCAATATACATTAAAAAAAAGTTAAGGGACGGCACTCGCCATCTTGGATTTATAGGGGGTTCTCGGCTTACGCTATGTTTTAAACAAGTTCTCCAATTTCTCCAACGATTTCTGAAGAGATCTAGGTTGGAAAATGATGAAATGACTTCTCCCTATCGTCTGATTACATCTGTGTGCTGCATAATAAACCCATCATGTCGAAATTAAATGTACTAGATGCTCGCCAAACTTATCGAAATGGTCCGTTTTAAATGTTCCTGTTACTATCGTGCGTTCCTACGTGCCTCTTCAATGACATTATTTAAACTTAAATTGGGAATTTTTTTTAATCTTAATTTCTTCAAGTCTAAAAAATACAGTCGGCGGATCCAACTAATATTAAACTGTCACCATGGCAATGATACAATTGCTGTTTTTGGTACATGTACATGGTGATATGAGATCATGTATTGGATATATTTTGTAACGAGGGGATTGGGTCTCCGAGTTTCAAAAGGATTATGCGGTTATGAATGGCCGCCAGAAGAGGGTTGGTTATATCATATGACCACACACTCTTCACGTTAAAAATATTTCTTCTTATAGTAAGAGTATTTATTCTAATATAATAATAGCAACAAAGTTCGTCACGGTCGCCATTATTTACTGGCTCATCTGCCACGATTCTCTGTTCCAAAGGTAAACTCATCCAAAATTGAAAATACACAAATATCTCCGTTCATAACTTATTACTTTTAAGTGTAATTTTATTCATCGTCCATTTAAATTGACGATACAACCGTTCAATTTATCAAAAATAGTATTTAAAAAATAATAATAATATTTCCTCTACAGTAATAATGACATGATTCATTACGGTCGCCATTTGGATTTTTTTTTTTTACCGGCTCATCTGCCACGATTTTCTTTCTGTAACAAATTATCTCTGTTTGTAACTTATTTTTTGTGTTACATAATACGTACTATATGCATATCAATCTATTTCTTTTAATGATAAAATCGCCTCTTTGATAAAAATTGGCCGGGGAGGGGGGGCGGATTCAAACCCAGTATAATATTGATCTAAGGTGTAAAGAACTTTTTAGATTTGTTGAGATGCGATAAATCATAATTTATTTGATGCTTATTCAGTTTTTATGAAAGTCGCTCAGGATAAAAAGGACACTAGTATTTATATGCCGACCTATTTTGAATTAAAATAATTATTCTTTTGAAGTTTTGGACACTTTGATATTTTACACATGCACATATGACTTACATGTATACACGTATGTAATGACCTAATGCTGGCACCGCTTTGTTCATATGTTCCACGATATACAATAATCTAAATTTTCATTTTTAATCTATTAATACATATTTTGTTTCAAAAAAAAAGTATGTGGCCGTTCGTTTGACTTTGTGTCAGTTCGTTTCTTATTCCATTAATGATATAACTGATTTGTTCAATGGTGTCCAAACCCCCTATGGTCTTGCAGAATGCGCATTTACATGTATGAAAATATTGTTGTCATTTCAAACTACGGAAATTTCATGTTTGGAACTCTGATACAAAATATTATCGTGAAGACACACTCGGATGCACATTTATTTTTGAGCATGCATTGTCGGCATTGCGCATATAAATATATGCTTGCTGAAGAGAAAGATTACTTATAGCTAGACAGTTTAGTGTATTTAGTGAAACTGATATTGTTGCTTTTTTAATATTCATAAACGACAGGAAAAATGTGATTGCTTGGTTTTGTAGGGAAAATTCGAACTGTTATGCATTTTATCTGCTTTATGTATTTGCTGCTTTATGTATTTGCTTTATGTAAGTTTAACGGATGCACTTTTTATATATCTGTAAACGAACAGGTAATTTATGATTGGCCGAAGAAATAGAATAAGATCTATTTCAAGATGACCAGTCAGGTGAGATAGGATGAAATAATTAATATTCGCAAAAATCTCATTTTCAATAACCAACATAATATAACTGCGTGCGATATACAAGCATCAGTCAAAGAAATTTACAAAATACCGTTTTATAGGATCCGATATGAATGATTACGACCCATCTCATTCTAGATAATGTAAAATGCATATACATTTAGCCATATTTAGAAGTGCATGATGTTATAAAGGGTCCCTTAGTCTGTACAACTAGTAATGGCGCATTTTGGTTAATTAAACAAATCAGAATATTTGCAATAAAAATGGGTACGTATTAAGCTTAAGGTATGCATATTTTCATCACAAGTTCACACATTTTTACCCTCAAACTAAACTCTACTGCTTACAGACCCAACAAACAAGCTTTAGTTCCTTGTATGATACAATGTACATGTACCTTGAGAATACTTTTACTCCTAGACAATTTCTTTAAACTATACATGTAGCTACTGATCAAGTTAATTGAAAATGTTTTCTTTCAACTTTCGTTTAATTATTACACTTTCTACACTAAAAATATATTAGATGTATGACTCATTGAAAAAAGAAAATCCCAACAAATAAGGATGATTGACATTTTTCGTAGAAATATATTTCACATCCAAGTAACGCTTTCAGTACTCTCAGAACTTTGATTATTAGCTTATTAAGAAGGAGGATCAAGTAAATCAATTAACTTTGAAATTCTATCTTAAAGTAGACAAAAAAATAAAACGCGTATTCAAGTTTCCGGAAAAGTCAGCACTGATCATTTTTTGCATTTATCAGCTACATGTTCTTCTCAAAATCATGTTGCATCCGGCTGACTCGATACGATTCTGGATATTATGCAACAAAGACCGACAACCTTTAAGAATACTTTAAAGGCGACAAAAATTACATCACACAAAAGTACGTATATCCGCAATATAAGTTACGGGGATTGTATACCAGACAGGCTGACACATTACAATGTACAGCTACAGGGAGGGTCATGACAAATCAGTAGCTTGAAGGGTACATGTAACCTTTTCTTATCAAATACTGGACAATCAATTAACCAGATAGGAGATATTTTATAATAAACAATGTATTAGTTTTAATGTTATTTTATATTTCATGTTTTATTTTTTTTTTTTATCTAAAACAGACAGTTAACTGACGTGTTTAAAGATAAGATGTAATCAAATAATCAAAATAAGCAAATAACATAGCAAAAACGGGGTAGATTGGATTGGTTTTATTTCGACTGCTTTTCAGTTTCCAATTCACCGCTTTCACGTTGTACTGCAACGGCGATCTGTGTTTATTGGAGCGGCAATGATAACGGCGATCTGTGTTCAATGGAGCGGCGAAGTGTGAACTCTAATGTTTACACAAGCAAACTCGTTTCTGGTGTGTGTTGACAATTAACAGGGCATTATTTAGACAGGTTCGGCTTGCGTTTTATATTTGGTGTTAATCAGCTCCTTTATGCATCAAGATATTAATAAATCAGTTGAAAATTATATAATAAACCAATTGATCTTGTGTAGGCCTCTACCTCTACCTTATTATGATTACATAACAAGTTGTTAGGAATTATCGGAGAATATGATATTACAATGTACAATCTATGAGCATATAAATAAGTGCAATGTACTGAAAATAGTTGAAATATCTTAAAAAGTTTTATCTTTATGCTTTTAACCTTCCCGCTATCACAAACGACTTTGAGTCAGCGCAGGATTCATTCCATTTTGTACGTTTGTGAAGTGCAACATAAACTGATAATAATTATACCCCCCGCAAACGAAGTTTGGGGGTTGTATAGGAATCACCTTGTCCGTCCGTCTGTCCGTCTGTCTGTGCAAAATTCGTATCCGATCCATATCTTTCTTATGGAGAAACATTGGAAGTTCTTACTTCACACAAAGATTGCTTATGACCTGAGAGTGTGTCATGACCTTTACCCAAGGTCATTTGGGCAAGGTCAAGGTCACTGACAGGAAAAGTGCAAAATTTGTGTCCGGTTTATATCTTTTTATGTATAAACATTCTAAGTTCTTAATTCACACAAAGATTGCTTATGACCTGAACGTGTGTCATGACCTTGACCCAAGGTCATTTGGGCAGGTTCAAGGTTATTGTTTAAAAAATCCTTAATTCCTGTCTGTGTCATGTCTTGTATTAATGGAAATGATTAGAAGGTAAAATTTGACACAAAGCTTGCTTGTGTCAGGCCACATAAAATTAATTGTTAGATTCTCATCCACGCCCGCCCCTCTGAAAATGGCCCGCCCTGATGTATTTTATCTTTTTTTTTTGAAAAAAAGAAATTGTGTGGAAAAAATTTTTCGGGAAAAAAATCGGGCTAGGTATACCAAAAATTCAAAACATTTAATGGCTGTTTGACATGTGGATTATCGTTTGATTTCAGTCATGTTTGTTATCTTAAGGATACAAATCTCTTTATGCATTAGCAGTTAAGTTGAAATAAAATGTAATTTAAAGAATAGAATTGGTTTTTGTACTCATATTAGCATTAACAATTTTAAAATAATAGAGCATTGTTATTGATAGAGCATGGACGGTAGATAGCATCCATCACTGTCTATAATAGAAAAATACTTGAGTTATGATTTTTTTCTTAGCGGGGGGTATCATTTGTGAGCTTGCTCACACTACCTCTAGTTTGAATCAGTTTTACGTGGACAATGGGCTTATACATGCATATAAACTTCTTTAATATAGATGTAAGTTTTGTTATCTTGATATACATTTTATGAAATGTAAATAAACAAATATTGAATACACCTTTGCTTTGTTTCTTTTATAGTACCATCGTGTAAGTGACAATATATTATATACAGTATATTAATTCATTAATTAAAAATATTGAATTCCGCCGAACATCTTAATTTCAAGTCAAATCCGGTTCAATCCACCCCCACCAACCCTTTCTTCAGTATCGACCAAATTCGCCGCCCCAATAGGAAATACCTTCCGACGCTCCTGCGTTATACTGTGCATTCGCAGTGGGAGTTTTTTCTACCGACTAGAAAAAGGATCAATCTTAATAAGGTCGTTTTGCGGCCTACAATCGCTTTAAAATTTCAAACAGTAATTCCCCCATTAAAACTATACGAAGCAACGGACTAAAGATCCAATTAATTAATAAATGTATAATTATATCATTTTTGAAATCAAAAAGAATTTATCTTTGTATAATTGGGATAAATATAAGCCAAACAATTCACATTTGGGGAATCATCAGCTTTAAGTATAATTCAAAGAATTGAAAGGAAGTATCACAATTTATGGATCCTTGGAATGAAACGATCTTTGTCTTTTTCTATATAATTGTGTGTGTGTGTGTGTGTGTGTGTGTGTGTGCGTGTGCGTGTACGTGTGTGTGTGTGTGTAAAGGTTTTTCAGGTTTCTGGCATGAAATGTAATTTAATTATTAGGTCACCTGAATCACTCAGATTTGTTCAATTATGTCACCGTATGTTATGCTACAATTTTTAAATAATTTTTTTGGAATTTAAAAAGTTTATTGGATTAAACAATCCCGGAGTATTAAAAATGATTTCATTAGCCCTGTTATTATAATGCACATGAATATACATTGCAAAAGCCACACTGCAGCTACTCAGGTGACCGATAAGGCCCATCGGCCTCTTGTTTTGTTTTACTTTCTAAATCATCTAACTGTTGAATTGTGTAAACTTGGAAGTTATTTCCCGGTGTTGTAGCATAGACTTTCCCCCCGCATAGTTTTTCCCATCGAAAAAAAGGGTGTGGTGTAGATTTTTCCCCGTAGGGGAAAAAAGGGCCCCAGCATACATATTATTTCCCCCTAAAATCAAAATAGTGTAGAGCTTTTCCCCAGGCGGGAAAAGTGCCCTGGTATAAATCCCCCTCCCTCCCTCTCCTGTTTCCTGATTGCATCGAAACTTTGACATATTTTTACTATTAGTGTATTCAAGAATAACTAAACTTTGGGCTGATAAATACTGCATTTTTTACTGGCAAAGATATAAAACGCCAATGGGCCATAATATGTACATTTGCAGTGATTATGTCTTAATATACATGAAATCATATGACGTAATACCTCTCAAAGAACTAGGACCATGTTGCAAACTTGAAAATATAATCTATAAAGGAACAATCCAATAGATATTTACTTCATTCATAAAGGAAAATCGAAATATAAAGGTAAATTAAAAGTGTATTTTCGTTGTACACTATAAAATTTCACAAATCTTGTAAGTACTCTCGTTACTTTAATTATTACCGGTTTAGAAGGAAGTTTTATCCAAACAATCATTTATTGTAGCCAGCTGACTCGATATTAAACACTGTTTTGATAACTATGCAACAAAAACTTTGACAACCACTTCAACGTTTATGGCGAAAACAATTAGATCATAGAAACTGATCACAAAAAAAAACAAAAAAAAACAACTGACGAACATCCGCAAGTTAGCTGGATTGTATACCAGACAAGCTGAAACGTTACAGCTACAGGGAGGGCCATTACAAATCGGTACGTAATCTTTTGTTAACAAATACGATACTCTTTGCTTTACAATCACTAAAACAGATATGATATAGTTAAAAGTGATTTATTAGTTTTAACGTAATACTCTATATATATTTATTCTTAAACATTGGTAGTACGAAACACCCGTGGAATTAAATAGTTGAAATGTTTTCTCAATTACAAAAATAATGGCTTAATACTATGTTAAAGTTAATTTTAATCCATTATCTTAAAATATAAAATAAATAATATATCACCCATAAATTACTCAACGCAGAAAAAAAATTGAGGTACAGCGTATTTTGATAATTTTGAAACCTACCTTTGAATGCTGTTCATTTGATTTTTGTGCAATTTAGCCTTCGATCATTTAAAAATGTGTAACTCGAAAGACCTGAAATTTGAACACAACCATCACTAGTGTTCAGACTTAATGCCCATCAAATTTCAAGGTCATATCAAAAGGTCAAAGGTCAAATATGATGAAGTCAAATATACTTAACGAGGCCGAGTACAGTTCGAGTACGCACGCTTTCGCGCAGCGTTTTATTTGCATTGTGACGTCATCTTTTTGCTTGGTTTGGCGTTATGGTTTCAACTGCAGATATTCAGCGAAATTTGTTAAAACATAGCTCGTTCGAGGCGTAAAATTGATATTATATTGTAGAATAAACATAAATGTCTTGAAGTACATGTATAAGCTCTATTTGGGCTCGGGTCGAAAACGTGAAGAGGATTCAGCAAGCCTAGCCCTCTGTCACGTTTTCTTGCCCCTACTTTAAAATATATTTGTATTTCAATACAAAATATGTATTTCAAGACAGTAACCATGTATTTTGTATTTATGACCCTTAATATGTGATTTTATATATTTTTGATTACTTAAATATGTCTGAATGTTTTAATAACACTATAAAGATCACCATTTCCGCCTTTGTAAAATACAAAATAGCCATTATCAGACAACTTCTGAGAAATTGGGCATACAAATAAAACTTTGTTAAGACCCCAAGGAACAAACCAGGAGGTAAAAGGTGTTTTTTTATTTGATCATTTGATGTCTTCTTGCAATAACCTTCATATGTAGAACAGGAAAAAAAATCCCTAGGGCAGAAGTTTGAAAAAAGGGAAAAAATGTGCAAAATTGATACATTTCAAGCAAAATCCCATAGGGTCCTATGTTACTAATTAACAAACTTTGAGATGACCCCCTAAACAAACGATGTGGTAAATGTCTGATTTTTTTGTTTTAAAATGATAATTATTTCAGTAGAAATTCATGTAAGAAATTTCATTAAAAAATCTAGGGCAGAACAAATTAGACCCGGCCTCGTTAAACCTTAATTAATCGAAAACACAGGGTCAAATTTTCATTATTTTAATATATGTTTATTATATATTTGATATAAAATACTTAAAAGTTAAGCATTGAATCATTTTTTTTTTAAAGATACAGTCTCATAACTGCAGCGGTGTGTGCATACAAATTGAGTAACGCGTGTTATGAAAATTTGTATGCACACACGGCTGCAGTTATGATACTGTATCTTTCAAAAAATATGATTTAATGCTTATATTTACATTTTTTAACTTATTGCATTGTCTGCAAATGTGATTTATACGTCAAAATTCCTGTTTTATCCTATGGGTAAGTTCAGATGAATGGAAAAGCCACTGTAACAGCCACAAGCGTGAACTTTGATTTTCGCTTGTGAGGTTGCATTTTACAGCGTTCAACGTTTGTGACATCATAATAAACTCATTATTTTAACCTTTGAGTACCCTGTCTGTGTTATGGTGCTATTTCTGCAGTAGCTTTCCACATACTTTACATGCAAAAAATATGTGAAATGTAAATATGAGGTTTTTGCACCCCTGATATGAACAGAGGAAAGCGCATTTATCACACCCCTCGTATAATCACCCTTTATTTCACCCTTTATCACACCCTTTTATTAAACTTTTCCGGAACACCTTTGCACTTTGCCTTCTGTCCTCGGGCTGATATTGGAGTCCTGGGTTGATATGAGATGTGATAGAGATTTTGCCATGTATTATTCTCTAGGCCACAATTAAAAATATTTCAGTTTGTCCAAACCCGACCCATGATGACTGGGTGTGGGTAGGTAGGTAGGCAAATTCTTTTTTTTTTCAGAATTTGCATGAAGATATTGAAACACTGAGTATACATTTACCACGACTTCGTCCGTTTTCCGCATGCCGATCTCATCAGGATCGGCAACCTCGTCAAACACATCATTTCATGTCTTTTTACTGTTGAACCGATAAAGCCTATTCGACACAATGGGCTTTATTTTTTTGTTTACTTTAAGAATAACAGACGATGACAGCGTAAAAAAACTGGCTGCCATCTTCACATCGACACATGTTTACTTCAAATTAGTAGATAAAAACCGAGAACATCGAATATCGATTTACTGCGTCTCCTACACGCTTTCTTTTAATCTTAAACACTGTCACTTTCAAACGCAAAGATGACAACATATAAATGACGGAGCGGACACGAAAATTATCCGGAAAAAAAAATTCTTCCAAAAAACGGCAAAAAAAGAATTTGAGTCGGCGGCTTTTTTTCGGGTCGGTCGCGTTTGGGCAAACATACAATCTTTTTATTTTGGCCCTATATATTTCCTATATCATTTAAGAAATAAAAAGCATGCTTAAAAGTTCACCGGGATATGAATTGATTAGTCACGTGATCAAATCCTGCGAAGCCCGGGCTTCTCAGAAGATTTGATCACGTACCAACCATATCTTTGTTTGTCCTCTTTCCATTCCCAATGACGATAGATCGTATGGAGGGTAATCGTGTTCAAAAATCCAGACATATAACCTTGTAAATCCGACTATGCAGTCGTGTTGGTGTGTGAGCCTGAGTATGAATGTGTGTAATTCTGATCGTGTAACCTATAAAACTCGGGCATAAAACACTTAAGATTTGACTCAGTTCGTATGATGCACATTTTGCAGCTTGATTGTTTTTTGTTAGTTAATTTAACCTTGAACTTTGCACAATCCGTAGTTTCTGCATTTGTATGTTCATGCTCGGAAATAGCACATCTGACATGTTACAAATCGACAAATTTAAAGTCTACAAGTTTCGAGAATTTGACATGCCCTTATATGGCAAATGCTTGCTGCGGGGAAAAGCATGCCGTAATCGCCGGAATGGACCAAAATAATAATATCAAGTTAAACTGTTAATAATAAGCTTTTAATGAACGACACTATTTCTTTGGATCGAAAATTTTATTTTTAGAAAAATTATTGAGGTATGATTGAAACTGGACCAAACAAGAAGAGTTGCATGTATGTAAAAATCGTTGCCGGTGTGACGAATGCGCTAGTTTCTGTAATTTAATTCCAATGGTATTATACGATAAGGGTTAACTTTACTACAAAAAGAAATGCATAATATCTTATATCTCTAAAATTATTTGACATGTAATTTAAACTGGAAAATATAAGTTGAATGCGTACTCTTTTCTAGAAATGAGACGGATCAAGAAATTTCCGATGGGGGTGAATATATTTTGAGCGGCATGGGGGTTTGAAGACCGACGTGAGGCCCCATGTAGCTCCATTGCTTCTGAATTGTACGAATTTTGAGAGAGAATTTTATTTTCCTGAATTAGTCAGAATTAAACGACCTGCAAAGAAATTTGGTAATTTTTCGCTGAAAAATGTATGTAGCTATAATGCTATATATGTATATTTTTAAATATCAAAATGATTTTTTTGCGCAAGTGCATGATAAATAATAAAACAATTTGAAACTGTTATAAAAAGAAGTTTCATAATAATTAATTAAAGCACAAAATTTTGTCAACAATTGAAAGGTTTTGAAGAGAAAAAAAGGAGATACAAGTATGTTTATGTTTTTATAATTATGTTTTTTTTTGAAAATTGGATCTCTGAAATTAAGGAACGAATTTGATCGTATATGAACTTTTAATTATAAAATTTTATAAAAGATATACTGTATTGACAGTAATTTTATAAAACTAAGTAGCTGCTTTATGTAAACAGTACATGTTCACAAGTGGCTGTAAAGCTGTATGGCTCTCCGGAAATTTTTGATTAACCAACTACACTAAGTGAGTCTGTACTGAATCGACATTCAGGACGCTATACTTATATCCCGTAATAATTGCTTGAAATCAAAACATTTTTGCCAAGTTTCACTTTAGGCTTCTTTTTCTATTTATTACCGACAAAATGACCCTTTTTTTTTTAATTAAACACATTTTTAATTTCACGACAATAAATCTTATCTTTGGAATTTTTAATTTTTGTTTTTGAAAAGGGGTTGGGGGTATCACTACCCATGTCTCATCTAAATCAAAATCTTAAAACCAATGTCTTTAGATAGTTTGTTTTTCTTGTTGATAACTTTATAACTCAGTTATTTAATTGATCAGAAGAATTAAATTGAAGGCCTGTGGAGTTAACTCTAGAGTGTTTATGCCCGAGTTTTATAGGTAACACGATCAGATACTAAGATTCACACACCAACACGATTGCATATTCGGATTTACAAGTTTACATGTCTGGATTTTTTAACACGATTACCATCCATAAGATCGAATGTACCACTCAGTCATACTGTCTTCTATCTGAAAACAAAGTCAAGAGTTTGTGGGTTATACATATTTTGTCAAAGTGCATCAAGTGTTCTCCATTAAAAAAAAATTGATGTACAGTCATAACGCATAGCAAAATTTGTTTCAAACAACAATGATTTGATACAAAAATTTTGCGCACTAATAAAGTACATTTCAAAGTTTGTTGACCTGGTCTTAAAATTAACGTCCATTAAAACAATTTTAAAAATGCTTTTTTTCCAAAGTGCGTTTACACAGTGCATGTTTATGGTGAAATTTGAGTCTTGTTTCTATAGGGTTGTTTTTAAATGAAAAAACAAAATTTAAGCCGGAATACTAGTTTGCTAAAGTACTTTCTAAAGGCAAGCATATTTCTAATGTTATTATAAACAGCACAGCAGCAAAACAGCGTCAAAGAAGAACCCTCCTCTATGAAAAACAATAGTTACACAGAGATCGAAATGTTATTATTTTTTCGAGTTATTAATACCAAAGGGATTTTCAAATACTGAAATCAATCATCAATTCAAAAGAACAGTGTACTTTATACATCAATCATCATCGATTGAAAAAGAAGGTTTCGTCAATAAATTAACTTTCTTATTGTAATTGGAAAACAAATTAAAACATTTATTCGAGTATAGATCCTGCAAGTCAAAAACTGATCATTTTTGCGTAAATCGGCACTTTCTCAAAATCACGATGCATAAAGTTGACTCAATATTAAACTATGTGCTGCATAATTATGTAACGATGACTTTGACAGCCTCTTCATCTTTTAAGGCGAAAGCAATTATATCACAAAAAAACTACTGACGAAGATCCGCAAGTTACCGGGATTGTATACCAGATAAGCTGACACATCACAGCTACAAGAAGGGCCATTACGAATCAGTAGGTAATCTTTTGTAAACAAATAAGATACTCTTTACTGAACAATCAGTATAATAGATAGGATATATTTTATGATGATCAGTTATTAATTTGAACGTAATTATATATTTTATGTTAATTATTTTTTGTAAAACCAACCATTTAAAGATACAAAGTAAGAAAAAATTGTCCTTCACCTTAAAAATATTTTAATTGCTTTAAGGTAATCTTTATATAGAAATAATCATACATTTATTTTGCCTATAACAGTATAATTTTAACTATAAAAGTAAACGAAAAATGTTACTTCCCCTTGTTATTTTTATTTGGTCATCCCCAACAAATCTATGTTGCTCGTGGTATTCGGCCATATAAAAAGCTAGGGTAAGGATTCCTCTTTGGTTGCTTATTTCCATAGGTGGTGTTTAATTCATTTTTTTAAGTACCCCAAGAATACTCGTCATTTACAAAACTCAAAAGTAAACGTATTATTTAATTCCGTTGTATTTAAAAACGCTTGTGTCGATATTGTTAAAATTGTTTTTAGCTTCATTATTATGAATATGAAATACTGTTGAAAAAATAAGAAAGCTTTTTTGGGGTCAGTTCGTCAAACTCTTTTAACAAGTGAGCTATGCAGCTCAATTACATTTAAGATATACATTATTTTTCTTGTTTTGATGTTTGTTAAAATGAACTGGCGCCATTAACGCTGAGGTGTGAATTTATACAAATTTCTTAAATATTGATCCAAAGAAACTGTAATATATTTTAGTTAGAATCTAACAGACTTAAAGATTTCCAGAAAGAGAAAATTTCCTCTTAAAGATATCAATGTCTAATTAAAAAGAATGAATTGTATTTTTTTTTCTCATACAATTGTAAGCTTAAATAGTACGAACGATTATTAACAAAAAATGATTGCCAGCAGTTGTATGGTTTGTTTAGAAATGTCCAAGAACAACGGCGCCAGAATTCTTCCTCCGCGAGAACCCGGATCCTTTTTGGTGGGGAATTATGATTTCAAACCAACGATTCCAACTTATCTGTAAGCAAAAATGTTCTTGATATTTAATGATACACGTATATCTGACGTATTTGTGAGACAATTACCGGTATACTATATTTCATATCCAAATGATACATGAACATTAAATCTATTTATTAGTGGTACCCAATTTAATGTGCTTACCATACATGTATGTTTTGATTTGTGTAAACTATCCGGTCTGTTTCAGAGAGTTGTGGCGTAAACATGGTGACCTTATTACCCTGGAAACATTTGGTCAAACAATGATTGTAGTCTGCGGCCACAAAACGCTCACTGAAGTGCTAGAGAAAAATGGCGAATATACATATGAACATCCATTTGTTTTCGGATTTAGAGAATATTTTGAATGTTCAGGTATGTTATATTTTTTTTTTATGTGAGTTAAAAAAGTAATGTGTTATATTATAACAGTTGATGCATTGTTTTTGCAATCAAACATCAGTTTCTCACAACTCAGGAATGCAACTTTGTTGATAGAAAGCAGAAAAAAACTACTATTTCAATGCTCTCCGTAACTTAGGTATGATAATTCGAAAACAGTTAGGTTGCGTAATTATATATATAATTATATATTTTCTCTTAATATTTCTTATAAAAAATACTTATTTTCTGAAATCCTAGGTATCCTTGGTGCGTTTGGGCAGGTTTGGAAAAAACAAAGGAAGTTCGTCATTGATACCCTCAAAAACATTGATTCAGGAAACTCCAACCAGGAGTCACGTGTAGCTGATGTAGTTGTAGATTTTCTGAAAGATGTGGAGCTTGCAAATGGTCAGCCTATTGAAATGAAAAAAGTAATTAATACAAATCACTGTAACATTATATTTTCTTTACTTTTTGGGGAAAAATTTGAGCATGGAGATGAAACACTGAGCCGCCTTGCTGGTTTGGTAGAGGAAGCAGGGTATGCAGTGTCCGATTCAGGGGTGCTTTCATTTTTTGAGTGGCTGAAGTATTTACCAGGAGACCTATTCAAAGCTAAACGCTTACGTTATCTCGTTGATGAAATTAAAAATGTAGTAAAACAGTCTGCGGATAAACACAAGGAAAAGACACACAGTGCAGATGCTACTGACTTCATCTACAGTTTCATGCAAGAGCAAGAAAGGATGACGCAAGCTGGTGAGGACATGGAAGGATTCACAGGTATGGACCATTTGGTACTTGCAAGATTATCTGTATCTGAATTGAATGTTAAACAGAGTTATCAGTGCAAATGAATGACTTTCTCCTTTATTCTTTTTCTGTGACTCCTGTAGTCTTTTTTAGTTAAAAGGATAACGTGACATGGGGGGTATTACTGTATCGAGAATTGCAGAAAAAATACAAAACCTTCCGACGTGGGTTACATGTACATTTATGTATTTTTTCTGAAGCGATCGCTACCTTTAAAGCCTATAAGAACACCAAAGAAAGCATTTTACAGTTAATATTTACATCTTTTTTTGGATCTGTCTTTAATCGTTTCATAAAAGGTTCGTACGTTCGTACGTTCAGACTTGCCGTTACGCCGGCGTAATGAATATTTGGGTTTTATAAAAGGGTGCATCTTTACGCCGGACTAAAGTTAAAATTTTACGTCCACTAACAGGTAGGCGTAAGTTCGGTTATAGATATGAAATAAGCATATTTATCATGAAAGGCGACAATTTTCATCTGTTAATAGATTCAAGTGATTTTTACTCTCATATACCTGGGGAAAACAGTTATAACTGGAGTATTAAAATCTACATGCCACTGGTATTTCGCATGTATTACTGAGGCTGAGAGAGAGAGAGAGAGAGAGAGAGAGAGAGAGAGAGAGAGAGAGGTTTGAGAACTTCTAAAAATTTATTTCTGTTGAAAATGCGCAACGACGAAAGGGGAATATGCATGATGTATCTTACGAAGATTTTAGTTGGAAAAATAACAATATTTAACATCTAACCGTATTTTGGCGGCTTTTCAATTACATTTCATGTTATATGTACTTCAATGATTTCAAGAAATGTACACTACTTTTACTAAAATACATGTACTATAATATGTATGTCGAGTAGGAACCCATCTTTAGAGAAGTAAAATAAACCTTTCCACACACTGCAGTAGCGGTGTAAATATGCATAATTAATGTAAATGGTGGGATAAAAATCAATCTATTATGGATAATCCTAATGTCTGTTTGACATTGTAAATGGAAAACCCTGCGTTGATTGCTCGGTTAAAATGTTTAATAAAAAGTATATAAGTTAAATCATTTACATGTAATCACGATAATAATGAATGTGTGTTTGTATATACTGAACAAGAATAATCAATAGATAGATTAATTGTTAGTTTTTTGTTTTGCTCGATTATCGCAATTATTGCAATTATTGGTTCTTTCAAAATCGATTCATGCAGGTTTACACATGCTACACATATCCGTACTACAACGGTGTAATATAAACATCTTTGTTCATGTGCACTGCTGCGTTGTCAAGGACTAATGCCATAGCCAAAGCCTAAAGTTTACGTCTTTTATTACGCTGCTTTATGAAAATAGATGCAGATTACGCCCAACTAGTCCTTGGGCTATACTAAAGTTAAGACTTCTTATGAAACAAGCCCCAAATCTAACATGTATTGTTACGCGCTACCTTTTACACACTATAAAAAGCAACCACGTGTTCGACAAAACTTGCTAGATTTATCAACCTGCAATAAATATATCAGTAGTGGCTAGTGACCAATGGAACTATTTTAGAAGGCTGACCTAAATCTGTGGAGTTTCTGCAGTCTGAGTTGACATTGTAGCTAAAAATTCGATTGATAACGATATCGATGTTAAGGATAAAATAGGACAGCATTTTATAATGTTAACACTTTTTGAAACAATGTTGTCACTTTATAAACTAAACACTTCTAAATAAAGTGTTTGAAGTCGCGTCAAGAAAGTCGTATATACGAGATCATCATGATAATAGTATCACGTCGAGTTGCCAGGCGCGGATCATCAGATCAAACGAGACGCAGACAAATGGAATTTAAACTAGTTTGATCGTGATTTGGCGGTTAATTTGGAAATATGAACACATTCAGAATTTATTTTTAAAAAAGGAGATAACTCAATTAAATAACTTGATGTAAACATGTTTATATAAAGATACAAAACATTTTTTTTTTTAATTTCATATAAACGTTAACATTTGGAAGCAGTCTGCGTTCAAAACTTGCATACTTGAACTCCCTACTACTTTTTATCATATGAATTATACATTTTGAATTTAAGTCATAAATATAAATAAATTTGATTACTGAGTGAATCTGTTTTATTTTCATCAGATCGTGATATGATTTTATTTGGGTTTGGCTTTCTGTTCGGGGGAATTCCTGTCACCCATGCACTGGCGTGGTCCTTCCTTTACCTCGTACATAATCCCGATGTCGTCTCAAATATGCAAAAAGAAATTGACAACATCATTGGAAAAAGTCGCCTTCCAACCATGGATGACCGACCATCTCTTCCATACTGTCAAGCGGTCATTTACGAAGTCCTCCGAATGGCTTCAGTGAGTTCTGGTGCGCCAGCTCACGTTCTGTCAGCTGATATAAAGGTCAACGAGTACACGCTTCCAAAAGACGCTTGGTTAATCCCGGGGTTGTCTACAATAAATTGGGATCCTTCCATTCACCCAGAACCAGAAAAGTTCAACCCTGGACGATTTATTAATGATGAGGGTAAACTTTTCGGATTTGAAAAAGTCTACACCTCTTTCTTTATAGGTAATACTTTAAATTGTGTCTGATACTTTTATTATACTAAAACTTCGGTTACACTATAAAAAGCAATTTTATTTTTGTAACAAATGTTAGATAATAAGTAAATGTTTTATTTTTGTCACATTTTCAGGACCTAGAACATGCCTGGGCCAAAGTCTTGCAATGATAGAGATGTTTCTTATCATAACAAGCGTTGTACAGAAATACGATATCGGCAACGAACCAGGGAAACCATTAGTGTCCCTCGAGGGAATATACAAAGGGGTCCACATACCTAGTCCCTACAATTTGTGTCTTAAAAACAGATTGTAATTCTGATTGCAATGATTTAGGTCATTAAACCGATTTGTTTATTGAGATGGTCACAGGAGATGATGAAGAATCTTAGTGACTTATAGTTTATATCAATTTACAAAATTGTTCATAATTTTATGAAAGAGGTATATGCTGAAAATGTTTGGCCCAAATATGCATTTATTGTTTAGTAAATACATAGTTTTAAAAGAGACTAATAGCTAGAGTATTTTCTGGCTATAAATGTGGAACATTAAAAAGATATGCGGATTTATTATATTTTATCTAATTAAAAATGTTTGCATGCTTACATAAAACAATATTGAAAGCGCCCCATGGTTTATGCAACATCTAACCCTAACCCTATACAATCACTTGCTAAATTTACGATTCGAAAATTGAATTCTAACATTTTTCAGTCTCCATGTTTGTTAAAGAGTTCTACTTTACATAAAAAATGGGATAAACTTAAATACGTATCTGGATGAGAAATGAAACGTAAATTGAATTATTGTAAATGAAGGCATTTTAAGTTATCTCCACATGCCATTACAGTTTATCTCTTGTTTATTATTAATGGAACCATGTTTAATCTGTATTTGCGCTTTGTAAAATGCATTTATGTACTCCATAGAATTATATGTTGTATATATTAACTGGTATAGAAATAATTTGTATATTTCCATGTTATATAATTATGCTTTTTGTCAAATTGATTACATGTATAACAGATTTAATTCGCCATAACGAATTGCAAAAATGTTGTCTTCTTAAATTAAATTGTTTTTATTTTAAAAAAGTTGATAGATTCTACATTGGCTTATCTATGAAGCAATAACATTGGCTAAAGATACATACTGTATACAGGGAAATCTCCGCCCCCGTTTTATTTTCGCTCCTTTCGCCCTCGTTGTCAGCGGGCGAATTTCAGACTGGGCGAATTCCATTCTCGCAAATAATACACCTTTTAACACAATTACATCTGGGCGAATTTAAGACGGCACGAAACCGTTTGCAAGTGTAGAAGGGCGATAATAACACGGGGCGAAAATAACCCTGTATACAGTAGTTGTACAGGTGAGCGATGTTGCCTACGAGCCCCGTGTGTTATAGTTGACCAAAGAGTTTTTGTGAGTAACAACTATGCAGAATTATGGTGGCATATTTCTGCCCCCTACATGCAAGATAATTTATGTCAACATGCAAGAAAATTATGTTAACATGCAAGATAATTATGTCGACATGCAAGATAATTATGTTAACATGCAATTACAAATCCTTTTAGAGAATTTAATTTTATATGGGTAAAATGACTTACAAATGCCTTACTCTGACACCATAGATGCAAGATGCAACATAATTATGACAACATGCGACTTACTTATGTTGACATGCGACTTATTTATGTGAACATGCGAGTTAATTATGTTAACATGCAATATATTTATGTTGACAAGCGAGTTAATTATGTGGACATGCGACTTATTTATGTTAACATGCGACTTATTTATGTCAACATACAAGTTAATTATGTTAACATGCAAGATATTAATGTCAACATGCAAGTTATCTCGCATGTTGTTATAAATAACTTGCATGCAAACATAATTATCTCGCATGTTGACATAAATATCTTGCCTGTTAACACAATTAACTCGCATGTTAACATAAATAAGTCGCATGTCAACATAATCATCTTGTATGTTGACATAAATTTCTTGCATGTTAACATAAATAACTTGCATGTTCACATAAATAAGTCGCATGTCAACATATTAAATAAGTCGCATGTTGTCATAATTATGTTCATCTTGCATCTATGATGTCATATACGGGCGTAAGTAAGGGATTTTATCCATATAAAAATCAGGTTCCCTTTAAAGATTTGTAACTTGCATGTAGACATAATTATCTTGCATGTAGACATAATTATCTTGCATGTTGACATAATTTATCTTGCATGTAGGGGGCAGAAATATGCCACCATACAGAATAAACGTCAGCTCATCTGTATGTTCTTTGAAGCATAGCTTTTTGTCCTTTTTTAGTGCTAAAAAGAGGCACTTAGCTTCGTCTTGACTACATCTTGACTAGCAAATGAAAAAAGGACACAAATCCTAATCTTTGGGAAGGGAGGCACACTTTTTACCTCCTTTCTTTGTGGGGAGGGAGACACAGGATTTTAAAAAAAAAATTAAAAATTGATCTATTTGTTAAATCTTTTTATGATTTTTAACACTGTCCCACAAAAGCGGGCGAGAACTTGATCTTTAAAAAAAATCATTTTCATCATTTTTATTACATAGTTATTAAAAAAAAATTAAGTCCTTTAAAAAAAAGGGGGGGGGCGTTTCTACGTTCTTGTGAAGACTTACTAAAAATATTTTCAGAATTGGATTGCAAAATAATGTCTTTACATACAATATGTAGCTATGTACATACATTTGTAGTTGTAGCGGCACGTATGTTTGCCTCTTTATTTTGACGTGAAATTCACTCACTTGTATGGGCTTTTTTTCATGTAATCTTAGCTGCATCTTCCACAATAATACTTAAAAAAACAGGAAGAAAATAAATCACAAAGTAAAATACAGCGATGTTTTTGTACAGCACAGTGCAGTACAGTTTATATCAAAGTTCTGAAGGTTCTACTACAGGTATCATTTCGGAGAAAATTAAACTAATAAAAATATATGAATTTTTTTTTAAATTTTAAGGTATAGTGCAGATGTAGGTTTAAAGTTTAAAGTTTTAACTTTGCCATTCCAAATACTATAGGATTGAAACTACTTTGATAATCTTACATATTCTTGCTCTAATATGGAATAGACAGACACAAATATTGTATAAAACATGAAATATTTTAACAGTACGAATATAATTAATGATTCACAACATGTACTAAAATTTATGCTAAAATAATCAATACTAACTCTTGAACAGCGACGTATTTTTCATCTACGCCCCTGCTTGGCTTGAAAACCCCTAATATTAAGTATAATGATCTCAATCTCGCAGAGTTAATTTTGTTGTAGGATTATTTTTAACATCTAGATGTAGATCCGCCGAGCATTGTCATGTTCCTTCTTCGTCAGGTGCCTTATTTTAAATAGCGTTCTGAGGTCGTACCAAGTTTAAGAAGTTCTTAACATTTAGAGTTCTGACGCTTTAATTATCATGTGCATGATTCTGTGCATGAATTATTTTCACTGCCTGTTTATTTCTATAAAATTGGTCAATTCATATAAACCTCCAATTCCATTGACAACTGCTGTCATTCAAAATCGAGTGGTGTAAATAGAATTTTAAAGATATAAATTTTGAATTCCGGACAATCTTCAACAAGCTTATTATTGCAGTAAAAAGATTCAATCTTTCAGTATATCTCCAACTTCTATTCTTTTATCGAATTATGTTTAAAAATGGAAATAACCAAGATGAGGAACAGTAGTTTTTAAGTCTCCTTAAAACTAATTTTAAATATAATATAGATCTTGCATGTAAATGCATTATCTCATTTATAGTCTTTCATTCAAGTTTGCTTGTGTGATATAATATAAATATACGAATTTTATTTATGTACATGTATATAAAGGAGTTTATGTGATCAAAATACAGTTTTTATTTATCATGTTTTACTATGTTTCATGTAATTACTAATTACTCATATTATGATGGTAGGGGGGCTGGAAGGGTCTTTTGGGGTTTTTACACTCTTCCAGCTAAGAGCGTTTAAACGCTATCAAACGGACCCTAAATATATCAATTTTGGCTCCAAATCGGTGTGTGCCCCGCAAGTTTTGCCCACCCCCACCCCTTCTATCCTCCTTACTATATGTTATATGTTTGTTTGAGTTAAATGGATAATTTCCTTTTGTTAAGGGTGTGGGATATTTTTGGGGTCTCACCTTCTGCTGCATTTTTGATAATTTACCATATGTATGCAGTCTCACTTTTTCATGTTTATATTCAGTATAACTTCATCTGACATTTTTAATAAATGCTCTTCACACAAGCCATTGTTTTTCTTAATTAAGGTAGCAGCAGAAAAGAGCTGCAAATGTGCTTCAGGTCCTATTCAACAGTAATAGTAATATAGGGCTAACCTGTATTTATGAGAACATAATACCTGTTAACCTTTCAAACCTACTAACTTGACTAAGGGGGAGATTGTGAGTAAACGATATTTTCAAACGTAAATAGTGATTTCAATTTTTTTTTAAAACTTGATTTATTGCATTTCATTTTTAATATAATTAAGGTCTTCCGTTTCCAACGGAAGACCTTTATATTATTGTGCAGATTAAGATTATTCTTATTTTTCTTTTTTTTTTTTCTTCCTAGACGCGAACTTTGAGGCTTCATATCTTGCTCATTTCTGAACGGTTTTTGTTCAAATTTTCAGGGCTTATAGATTTTACAAAACACTATCTAAATCATTTCATAAATTTTAAAAAATCCTCTTCCGTTAACGAGTTATTCCCCTTTTTTAAAAATTTAGGGCCTTTCGTTTCCAGACAAAGGCTCCGAGACTATGATAGCAGGGAATGAGAATCCAACGAATTTGAATAACAGAGACATTGAAGTTTTGCACATCGGTTTTTGTTTTTGGATTACTTTCTTTATTTAGAAAAAGGTAGGGGGTCAAAAAACAGGGTTCCAAAAAGTGCGAAAATTTAGACATATTTTCCTTTGTATCTTTTAAACAAAAAATATTTTGTTAAGACATGTAGAATAAAAGTTGTGCAGAATGTCAAGGACTTTCATTTGACACCAATAAAAAAGGGCTGGCCCCTTAAATTAAGGGCCAAGGGCCCTTGAAAGTTTTTGCTAAATAACTAAAAAACGGCTAGGATTTTGATATAGCTGTCGCTGGAAAAGTTGTTTGTTGAGATCCTATAAATGTCGTTACAATGTTATTTTGTAGGTGAGTTGTGTAGTATGAGTGTAAAAAGCTTTACATCTTAACATGTACCTGTGTTTATTTGGCAAGTTAACGAAAGTCATTGTGCGTACAAATGACATTAAGTTACGACAGTCAGTATGCCTGTTTAAAAAGGAGGCTTTAATTCATAAGAAAAAAATATTTTTTTTAGGATACATGCTTTTATGCGAGGAATTTATTAAGTCATCTTCGTAAATTCTGCACAATCCTAAAAAACGAGAAACAGAAAATATAAACATTCTTTTTCTTTTCTAGTAAATCACACAAACTACCGGAAAAAAATAAATCTATGTGATACATTTTAGTTATCATGCTGCGTGCATTTAAAATATATCTGGAATCAGAGCTGTGTGTGTGAACCATTACGTAAGCTATCCCTCGCTTGCGGCCGAGAAAGTCGGTCGCCATGGTCGCGGCTGGACTACCTAGCGGTCAGCGGTTATCTAATACACCGGAGTCACGTCTCTCAATTTATGAGTTCATTTAGCCGAAAACAAGAATTGTTTTAATTTTGATCACACATAGACGTTTATTCTTCTCAAATTGAATTAAATGATTGAGTGTCAATTAAGAAAACGTTCTGTTAATTTATAAAAGAAATGTCATTCTCAATCGGAAGTAATATCAGGCATAGATCAATTGTGGGTGTTAAGTAAAAAAAAAAATAACTTCTATTTGGTAGATTTTAGTCATTATTATACTGCAAACATTTCAAATCTTCCTGGGTTCTGAGCTGTGTGTGTTGTAACTTTACGTAACCTATTCCTCGTCCGCGGCCGATCTCCTCGGCCGCGGGTGCACTACCAAGCGGTCAGCGGTTATCTAATACACCAGATTCTCGTCTTTCATGTACTTGTTTTGAGTTTATATAGCCGCAAATACAGGAACTGTTTTAATTTTAAGTTATTAATGTTTTATTTAAAATGTAAATTAAGAAGTCATTCTGAAAATTATAAAATCCGATATTATTCCTAATCCAAAACATCGGCAGACATAAATCAATGGTGGGTTTGTAAGTATAAAATGCTCTAAGAACTGTACTAATAATGTTTTAGATCAACAACAAAAAACCACAAAGATTACCCCTTTAAATGATGATCATCCCTCGCACGCTCGCACATGGCCGAGAAGATCGCGCGCGAGGGGACATCTACATGTACATTATCACACGTGTATGTTTATTGATATTTTGTACGAACACAAAACTATTTGTTTATTTTATTTTTATTTATATTGGTTTTAGATGAAAGATGAACTTATCTCCCTTATTCAGTTGATTAAGCGCGTTGATTTAAACGTTAGGGCGAAAAATCTTATAAAAACCTCTCATTAATTGAATAAAAGTAATCTATCAATTCGATTCTACATATGCAAGGCCGATTGTATAAATAAAAGATTAAATATAATAAAACTCCGAGATATTTACCGGCATATGTAAAATTGATATGTGTTTAACTTAAGATTAATATACTGCAACGTCGGAACCCACGGGTTTTCTATCCGTTACACTGATTTCAAGCAATGTAACGGATGGAAAACCCGTGGGGTCCAACGATGAATCGACTGTAGTTACTCATGATCATTTCCGTTAATTATTGCTTAGACTTTTTACAGACTTTAACACTTTTAAGACAATATTCAAACTTTGCCTGGCCAACGAGTCATATATGCACATGGATATATGTATATATACTGGTGTAAGAATTAATATTCGACCAACACAAAAATTAAATGGTGTAGAAAGTAAAATAAGTTTTCTTAAGAGTTGTATCAAAGAACGAGGTACGTTATTGGCCGAAATATGCCGTGTTTCAAATATGCACAGCACAAAACATTTTTAAAAGCCTTGAATTTATCAAATCTAATGGTATATAACTTATATGTGTGACTTAAACATATACATCATGGAATTTATGCTGAAAACTGTTCCGTTTTTTAGCAAGACGTCACAATTTTAAACGCGACGCCATGCATATTTATGCGAGTAGTTTATCTGTGTTGTAAAAACATACCGGTTTCTGTGCATGAGTTTCGGGCTTGTGAACCGCAGATCACAATTAAGTTTAAATCTGCATGCGGCCTATTTCATTGAACTTTTGAAATTATAAGCTTCAAATACAAAATTGTATATATTTTCGCCTACATGTATATGACTTACATTTATACATATTCTTTGATGTATTTTGCTACATTGTATCTTTTATAATCAAGTAATTTTCTGTTGATTTGAGAAACTATTCCAAGGTGTAGTGAGTCAGTTAAATACAAGTACCTTATGGCTTCCATTAGTTATTCACTAAAGTACAGGAAGCCAAAAAAAAAAAATTCTAAAGCTTTCATAACCTTTCTGATCACAATTTTTTAATTTTAAATGCATGAACAATGAACTCGAAAAAGGTAAGAAAAAGGGGGAAGGGGGTCCTCGACTGTCAGCAAGTTTGATAAGCAACCTCAAGAGAGAGAGAGAGAGAGAGAGAGAGAGAGAGAGAGAGAGGGAGAGAGAGCGGGGGAGGGGGCAGGCAGAATAAAGGGGACGGAGATACGAAGAGAAAATATTAAAAACGTTTATGTTAGAGATTCTTTTTTAAATGGCTGAAAAAAAATACTTTGATAAATCGTCTTTTCGTGTAATCAACCAAGAAGTATTCTGTCCCTTTACATTTTGATTTTCTTTTTAATATTCGGTGACATCAAAGCAAATCTGTTAAAAAATAGTATACATCAGCGTTTTATCATGGAGACCAAATCACTTTGTAAATAAAAATGAATAATATATATACCCTGTTTTAAATGAGTGGACAATGAGAGAGAGAGAGAGAGAGAGAGAGAGAGAGAGAGAGTGTGTGTGTGTGTGTGTGTGTGTGTGTGTGTGTGTGTGTGTGTGTGTGTGTGTGTGTGTGTGTGTGTGTGTGTTACACGTGTAGTTTTCTGTTTAAACAACGTAGTATATATACAAATCAACTTGATTCATGTTATACGTTAAAAACACTATAAAATACTTTATTGTGAATGTCAAACATATTTCTATTTTCTTCGGACTTGAAAAACATGATGGAAGGAGCACGTAGTGCAGCTCGCAGGCTGATTTGATTGACAGGTTTAGCACGTGGACTCTGACTGAAACTGCTTTGTTGGATTCTATCACAATGTGCATTACTTTAAACGATAAAAGGGTTATTTATTCATGGAAACTGAATTAAAAACAATGTCTCCTATAAGTGAATTACAAATGAAATTTCTCTCTCTCTCTCTCTCTCTCTCTCTCTCTCTCTCTCTCTCTCTCTCTCTCAGTTTCTTCAAACAGATGATGTCTAAAAAATGTGTCCGATAAAGATGAAGTCAAAAATGTTAAGACAAAATCACGGAAGAAACTCTATCTAAATGTAAAAAATGTCTGATAAAGATGAAGTTTTTAAAGATAAACTTTAAGACAAGATCATGGAAGGAACTTTATCTATATGTTTAAAGTGTCTTATAAAGATTAAGTCAAAAACTTTAAGACAAAATCACGGAAGGAACTTTATATACTGGTCCACTGATTCTACGCGCTATAAAAGTGAAGATACTACATGCACAGTGTAGAAACGGAAGTGTACAGTTTTGGGTAGCGCTGTTTGTCGAAGCGAATAAACAAATAGAAGAGGTAGCTCTGATTTTAATCAAATGAAATGATAAATAGATGTAAAAAAGAAAAAAAACTTCCTTAACAATGATAATATTTTATGGTACTAAACTGGCATAAGTATAAAAACTTGTATTCCTTTTGCAACATGATTTTCAATGAACTTTTTGACAATCAATATCGAAGGTCACATTCCAAAATTGAAATGATTATTAAGTACGAAATACAATCATTACGACTGAATAGGGGACATGTAGAGGTAAATATATACCTCAAAAGAGTAATCTGACCTGGAGTTTGATATAATTGCAAATAAAAGTAGAAAAATTTCTCAGAATATCATGAGTTGTCATTATTTCATTCTGTACGCGTAGCGCAATTTTAAGCATATATTCAGAATTTTACTGTACACGTAGTTCTATGATTAAGCATTGGCTTCGAATGGTAAGTTAACTCAGTAGAATGACCATTGTATGAATGGACTCATTGAAAAAAAATTTCAACGATGAAAAACTAATATTTTTGCTGCGATTATTTTTGTAATTAGTAGTTTTTTAATCGACCTTGCACATCCTTTTACATAGCTGTCATATACACGAGTGCTAAACTGAAAACAACTATATAGGTTTTGGATTAAAGAGATTTAAAAGCGGAGTACTAGTACAAATATTTGGATACAAGTATTTATATTGACAAGTGGACTAGAAACTTTTTATACAATATACTTGCAATGTACGCAATTGATATCAAAACCCTTAATATAAAAATAACTTGATGACATCCCGCGCAAGCGCGGGAAATAACACTTTACAAATTAATGGGGTTTGAGTTTTTTGTACACATTTATTTGTGTCCGATTTTTTTTCTTAATTGGTTTCTTGACCTTATTTTAAAAACGAATTACGGACGTAATTTCCGTCAATAGAAATATCTTAGCTCATTGTAATGTTCGAAGTTACGCATACAGATGTGCATCTGAAAATCAGACCTACCCGTACATACTTATAAGAGCTACGCGTACAGTAAACAATATCAGGGCATGGTAAAAAAAAAACCCATTTAAAGAATGCATTGCTTCCTTCATATATGTAGTATTTTTGTCTGAAAGATATCGTATTGGGGAAATATTTTCACAACAAGAAACAAACTTTTTTTCTCAAAGAAATGAGAAACACTTCTCTAGAAATTTTGATTCGATTTCTTATTGAATATTTGCACTGTTTTGATACAATAAAATATTTTCCGAAGAGACATTTTAAGATTTCAAGATTGAAATGACGAGTATAAACTTATTCTAGTTTACTACCGTATAAAAAAAATCGCGATACTGTCCCTTCAGAGATTAGTTATTGACGTATTAAGAGTTGTACCAAATTTTAGCAGGGTTTACATAGTAAAAAAAAAATCATTAATTTTCGAAGCGTTCTATGAAGTTTAAAAACAAAGTCATCTCTGTGCTGCTCCGCCCCCCACCCCCCACCCCCACCCCCAAGTGCTCGAGCTGAATTTTAAAAATTGGCGAACAAAAATCGAAAATTTATATGTGTCGAAAATCAATTTTTGGTGACTTCTTATTTGTTAACGTTCTTCCTAATGTGTTTCACTTTGCAATCTGTGTGTTTATTCAGCCAGTCTGCGTGTTAATTCAATCACCCCGTGCGACCGAAAAATAAGCACCGCCTTCAAATTTACCTGGTCAGTGTAACCCTTGTTAATCAACTAAATCGAGGCCCCAGTTTGGATGTTAGAAAATGATTGGCATTTGTTTACTCGTCCTGTGTATACCATGCCCAGCGCTCGCGACGACGGTGCAATAAACTTTTTTCTTTTGATTTGATTGTATACCGTGACGATAAATCGCTATCTTTTAGCACTTTAAACAAAAGAAATATTAAAAGATATGAATTAAAAATTTACTCGTACTTGGTTATGTACCACACTAAATGCGCTGATCACCTATAGTCTGTCAAAATCATGTGGTGCCGATCATGTATCCATGAAAGACGTCGTTTATCAATAAAGATGTTTGTGAATAATTGAGAATAAATAATTAAATGAAATCAAATATTGCGTTCACGATATATATCGTTAGTTATCACATTTCTTTGAGAAATTTCACGAGCTGAAACCGGAAGAGAAACAAGTACAGACAGCTGTGGTGCATGCGCAGCTGGTAGAATTATTGTGCACTTTAATTTAGCAGCTGATCGGAAAAGATTTACAAGTAATAGCTTTCCAAAAAGCTTGCCTGACTAAACATATTTATTTCATTGCAAGAACTTGGTTCTATGAATTTTAATCTGTCTTTGATTTGTAGTTCGTTCTTCTCGCAGTCTTCCAAATGCGCGTCTCTAAAGTTTGACTGTTTCAAATTATCTTTACTAAGGGGGGGGGGGTTACTTTAAATAAATTTTACAGAACCTAAAATATTTTGCGTACATGTAATTTTCTCTTAAAACTTTATTTGCTACCAACAAAATAAAAATATAGCAATTAAAACTTAATTACGAACACAATACAATTGTTAGAATAATGCTTAGCTTCCCATCATGGATTATTCCACTATAGTGGCGCGTAAAATTATGGACTGCTCCTAAGATTTTGACAATATGGCGCGGAGTAGAATTAATCCTGTGCCTCGTTTGATACAGATTGGAATTGCACATCGAGTTTACACCATAAATGAACTCTTCCATAGAGGGGTGCATTCCATAATACCCGTATCTGTGGAGTCAATAAAACTTTTTTGGCATTTGTTTCGTAACAACTTTTACTTGTTATATATTAATTTTACTTTAGT
Source organism: Magallana hongkongensis (assembly GCA_016163765.1). Classification (NCBI taxonomy): domain Eukaryota; kingdom Metazoa; phylum Mollusca; class Bivalvia; order Ostreida; family Ostreidae; genus Magallana; species Magallana hongkongensis. The sequence goes on along the minus strand of WFKH01003881.1, from coordinate 16,004,524 downwards.
TTAGCAAGAATCAATCGATAATTATGCACTTATTATTTACATTGAGTAAAACACGGAAGTTGCACCCCTTTTACAATGAATGAAATCCCTCAAAGCACAGTAAACGACCATGCCCGCTTCGTTTCTCTAATGAATATTTAAGCTAACGTAACAATACTTACTAAATACTTTAATACAAACTGGCAATTTTGTTTAGAAATGATAACCGAACACAATTATAGTTTACATTCTACCGTGTAATATTATAATCATTAGGTACAACTTGTAAAAAATTGGGATCCCCCCCCCCCATTCACCGTTCAAATGTAGGGGTCTTTCTTTTGGATTGCACACGTGTACAGTGAACTTGCTCAATGCTGCTTTTTACATCCAATAAAACATTTTTGTTTTTCTTTTAAACAAAAAAAAAAAAAATAATATCAACCGATGCATGTTTAATGTGCCGGCTTTTAATTGCCTCGTTAGGTAATAACTTGTTGTGATGACACCCCCTCCCCTTCAACCGTTCAAACAGTGCTATCTATTTTTAAGCATGACAAGGTTAGCTTTTTAAAAAGCTAAGAAAGTCAGCCAGCGGAATTTTAATTTCAGGGCAAAAGTGAATACACAATCTTTTAAAATACTAGGTAAATAGTTTCCAGAACAATATAATAATATGCGGGTGCACATTTAGTTTGCAGCCTTATTTTTATGGCTGTACATGTAGGTGACGAGATAAGCGTGTAGCGGTGTACATGCAATGTATGACTGCACACCTACTTAATACTTAAAGTTGTAATTTTGTTGACATAGCTCTCTGATTTTCATGGTTTGGTGGCAAACTACTTCCAATATATTTACTTTTCAATCTCACTAAGAGAGTTGGGAAGATATACGCGGACTCCGGACTGTGGCTGCAGACGATTCCCAATGACAGTCTTCCAATACATTGCTGCGCAGTTTGACCTAGAAACTGACCGGTTTCATAACGTCTTCGAATATTTCTAACACGAACTGTCTAATTTCTTCCCAGAATTCTAATTTACGCAAGCGCAATTGAAGTTTCATCTAACTTAATATAGTCAGCCCGAATTACACACGTGCACAGTGAACCTCCTTTTTGCTTTAAACACTTGCTCACTATTGCTTAATTGTTACATCCATTACGACGTTTTCGTTAATTGCAAATTTGAAGGTCGTCACATTATTAATATGCATTGATAAATCTTTTTTTTAATGAAAAATGATATTGCTAGCTTCTATTGTTGACTGCACTGTTTCGGATGTTGTAACTTTTAAACCTTAGATATGCCTGACGTCATGACGTCAGGCAACAAGCATTGGTTGCAAAGTTGCATTAGTATTTGAGTACGGTGGGGTGATTGTATAATTCACAAAACATCAGGATATATTCTCAGTTAATCCCGACAGAAACTTGTTCAAGCAAACGAAAGATTTTGCACATGTCGCACGCGGTTTTTCATGCGTTTATATTCATTTAAACGAAGAACAATTTGTTTTATAAGTACATATAAATACGATATTCTTTTTACGTAAACGGAAAAACTCTTTTGAGAGCACTTTAATACTCCGTGTATATAGACATGTATACACAAGCGAGCGTGTTTCCCTAGGGGTTTCACACCTATTTCAATGTAGGCTCCACCCCCACCTGAACTTACCTAAGGTAAACTGACCGGTTAAAAACCTCGGCTTAAGTGCACACAACCCTGGACACAGATAGCCATAGGTATTTTATGGATGCAGATCATCAATTGTTATGTAATTAAAATACACTTGGAAGTGAGCTATCACTGTATTGGTCAATTGTTGAATATAAGTTTAAAGTTTTAAGTCAAAGATGTTAAAAAATAATTATTTGTCCTCACGTTTAGAAGTTATGAAATACGTTATTCAATGCAGTCGGTCGCCATAGAAATCATCAAAGTACTGCAAGTACAGTACAGTTTCTTATTTCTTTAAAAGACCTTAGGACATAATTCACTTGACTTACAGACTAGCGACACAGTTGCCTCCCAATAATGTATGCACTTCTCAAAGTTACAATTAAATGGTATAGATATGTGTTGTTCAACGGATTTTATTAATTGTTGTAAATGTTAAAGTTAGAGAAATCATATTTTCTGGAGGTTGACATTATGTAGAACTCTTTTGTTTAAAAAACAAAAACAAATTGTTTTGACGTCACACCATCTCTTTTGGTTTGGTTTAAATATACAATGTACACAGTGCTCTGAACAAAACGCTGGTTTATGCCTTTCTGTTACTCAAGTATGAAACTGAACAAAATTGATTACTTTTAGGTTCACACGTCACATGTTAATACATATATGCATAAATATATGATTTTCATCAAGTAAATGACATTGTATCTTTAAAAAATTCCAAAATATTATAACTAAAACATGTATATGTGACATGATAGAAATAATTGTAAACCAGAGGTCTCTCTTCCTGTCACACAAAAGTGACAAAATGGATTTTTGATTTAGTTGGAGTTCTGCCCCCACCCTGCCAACATTTTCTGAAATTTACATTTAGAAAATTAAATTATGGGGTATTGACACCCCCACCGCCACACACTTTCTAGATGAGAGCTCAAGGCAAAAAAAAAAAAATATTGGGATATTTAAAACAAAATCCTATTTGAAAAAAATCAAGTTAGAGATGCATCACAACCCCTACCACTGCCGCGGATTATGATTTTGAAGATTTGTGAATTTCTTTTACTTGCTTGTGAAGATTTCAGATAAATATGCTCATCCTTTCAAAAACAATACTGAGGCCTGTATGGCCAAACATTATACGGATAGTTATCCCTACCACTGAGCACCTCAGTCTCGTATACTAATAGCGCACCCTCAGATGGGAGAAGGCATTATTGCTTATTTACAATTGGTGTTCTTTTCAATCTCTAATTATAACACTGCACTTTACATAAACTATTCCATGTTTTAGCGGTAGAGGTTTAAGTATGAATATAGGGAATCAAAATGTTTATGAAACATAACACTTTTTTCCATGCATCAGCGCAGTGGATTTTGTGTTTATTACACTATGATATAGGCATACCAGTAGTTTGAATCCTGTCATCAGTTGTACATACATGTAAACGTATTTATCGATTTTCTGGTTGTAATAATTAAATACATGTACATATAAGAGATGTGTTTTAAGTTATCATAAATTGATATAACCGTGAAATAAGTTAAAAGGAGAGTTTGTCTGGTAGGAAAATAATATTTTGAAAGTGAGCCTCGTTTTCTGAACTTACTATTATCATATTGACAATCCAGTTTAATGACAGCCCACCCTTTTCTCCTTACACTCAACGGGGTCGGATAGGTATCAATAAGAGGTCACCTTTCTATGACCTTTAAATTTGCATACAATCTAAATATATACCCCTAGCTTATCACAGACATGCCTTTATCTGTTTTATGAGAAGTGTAACTCTTCAATACTATGCAGTCTGGAGGTTGCAGTAATATATAGAAATTAGGCATGAATTAATTTTTCTGTCTCCTTTTGAAGAGTTCAAATTGATTTTCTAAAGCCCTGATTGGTCAGAAGTTAAGGTAGTGTGAAGATGACCTCCTATCAATAACTGTCAGACCCTGACAAATGTAAGAAGAGGGGTGGTTTTATTAAGACTGAATGACAATCCTTTCTTGACTTGCAATCTGATTAAAATTTCTATAGTCGCTATACGATGATTTGAAGAAACCCCACTTGAGGTCACCTCCTGGTGAACTTTGCTTTGACCAATGAAATCGTCGGTTCCATTCCTCAGTTACATGATTTGGAAGTTATGCCAATACATTCTTTAGATTCCCTAAGGGCGTCTAATATAAACTTATGCTCCATCTCTTACTTGCTGATACCGAAAGATTCACGAACATGTGGCATCATTTCGTCGTACAACTCCATTTTTGTTTGTAACCCGAAATTACCGTTTCTAACACTTGCTCTGATTGCTAGAATAACTCATGTATATTTATAAACAAACGTTCAACAGGGGTTGACCTCAAGAGGGGTTTCTTCAGATCCTCTTGTAGCGAAAATAAAAAAACAAGGAGGGGATCAAAGATATGATTTTAATCAGATTGTCTCGACTTGAAGCTGTAACGGAAGACCTTCTCGTTGCTTGCAACGAGCTCGACTCTAGTTTCTGCTTATTATTGTA
>WFKH01003881.1:15957489-15994619 GCA_016163765.1 Magallana hongkongensis | reverse complement strand
CACACACACACACACACACACACACACACACACACACACACACACACTGCATTCGTTTCATTTTAACAGCGTTTATACTTTGAAGTGTTATTAAGGCATATCATACAGGTACATGTAGCCCCATGTACATAAAAAATACATCTCTCTCTTTCTCTTTCTCTCTCTCTCTCTCTCCCTCTCTCTCTCTCTCCAAGCGTCAGTGCGTTTATACTTTGATATGTCGGTAATAAGTTCTTAAGGCAAATCATACAGGTACATGTAGCCCCATGTACATAAAAAGTACATCTCTCTCTCTCCCTCTCTCTCTCTCTCTCTCTCTCTCTCTCTCTCTCTCTCTCTCTCTCAAAAAGTCTGACTATTAATCAAACCAATTAGAAGCATAAAAGATATTAGAATGTACATCAGTTATTTACATTATTATTTTTTTGCAAATACCAGGGAAGCGGCTTAAGAATTTACAACGGCAATCTGAAACATACTGAATGTTATATTTATGGTTCAAAATTTATTTTATTTCAATGAATTTATAATTGATTTTAAGTTTTGTTTGGTTTTGTTTAATTCCGTTTCGTTTGTTTCGTTTCGTTTCGATTTAAATAAAACAGTTATTTAACAATTGTTTTAAATTCTCCCAGTCTTAAATTCGCCCGCTGACAATGAGGACAAAAGGGGCGAAAAAAAGGTGGGCGAATATTTTCCTGTTTACAGTATGTACAAAAACCATTTGTAAAATCACACATATATGCATATTAAGATGAGTAATCGCCAAAAATTGTTTACATGTAAATACCTTTTCATAGGCTGTGTCAACACAGAAAAAAGGTTTTAATTTCACAAGATCAAGATTGTAACACTGAAACAGGATAAAGATTTCATAGATTAATTATTTGTGTACAATCCATGCATTGTACATATGAATATTCATATATACAAAGCACACAATAGTGTTTAAATCATTTAATGAAACAATCACACACGTTATGAAATTAACATGTAATCGCTTGACAAGAAATCAATCGTACACAATTGTTTTAAGGTAATTCAGGGATTATGGGTTTTTAGTTTAACTTCTGTACGTTTCCCGCTGTTTTACAGATAAACAGTTACTTGTGACGGTGTCTGAGTTTTTCACTGCTGGCATGGAGACGACTTCAACTGCGATACGATGGGGAATCCTGTACCTCTTACACAATCCGGATGTACAGAAGCGCATGCGCAAAGAAATAGACAAAGTTGTAGCCTCTGGAAGGTATCCATTGCTAGAAGACAAGTCCAAACTTCCGTTCTGTGAGGCAGCTTGTTATGAAATTTTGCGAATTAGTAACGTTGCCCCAACAACAGGCCCGCATGCACTGAAAGATGACGTCATGGTGAATGGATACGTGATTCCGAAGAATGCCACTCTATTTATTGATTTGGATTCAATAAATATGGATCCAGAGTTATTTCCTGATCCATTCAAATTTAATCCAGATCGTTTTATGTCAAAGGATGGAGCAGTGACGGGGACAGAGAAAATTGGCTCGTTTTCAACTGGTGAGAAATGCAAGAAAACATATGTGTCTTTACTCCGTCCCAATTAAGATATTTATGCAGCACATTTTATAAAAATAATTCAAGGTTTAAACAATATTATTGAATACTAAGGAAAAATCTCAAGATTTCTCCTTTGAAACGCTTCCTCTAGAGTGTCAGATTTCAATACACAGTTAAAAATAAAAGTCTAAGGAGATTTTGCATTGCAAGCGACATGAAATATCCGGATGATAACGTTTAAAAAATTGTGCGAGGTGTTACGAGTGACTTCCGATAATAAAAGATGTCAACATTTACGATTATAAATCTCCCTAAGAAATTTGTTTTCGTTCCCTTGAATTTCTCTGAGTGAAAATAGATGAGAGGTCAATGAAGGAATCTTGGATTTTATCCCATTTATCGTTTTCAATTATACTTCTTTGACATGTATGTTTATTTTCATTAAAAATCGTAAAAAATGACGGAAACAGTAACCTGGGACAGACTTAAACAAGACAAGCTTATCTTTTAAAAAAGATAGGTGAGCTAGCGCTGTAGCCATTTTTATACACACAAAAGAAGGTTCGTGATCACCTGGGTTATTTTGCTGAAATTTTCCCAAGTGAATGTCGTTTCTTTGCTCGGATTTTTCCGTATGATAGACTCAAGCCAAATTGACCAATAAGAGATTATCTTTGTGCTTCGACGTAAAATTTTCCCGCTTGAATGTCGTTTCTTTGTTTATAACAATGGTTATTTATGAGCTTGCCGGAATTATCTAGGAAGGTGGTTTAACTGTAAAGAAGGCTAGGTTTTACCAGTTGATCTCCACAATCTTGACATTAAGACCTAAGTTTTTCTTGTACTTTTATGTGTAGGTTAGACAATAAATTAAGAAACTTCAGAATCCGGACCATATCAGTCTATTTTGTATGATAAAACGAAATTGTCATCGTACAGTCTATCTACAGTAGTTTTCCCAGAATGCCCGACCGTGAAGTCGAGCATGCGTATTCCAGAAATATAGACTAACGTAGTTGCTAGCGAGCGCTACCAACAATATTATGCATGTAATTCCAAGAAAAATTTTAAAATAAGATTCTTAGTTAGATCTTAAAATTGATGAAAGTACACATATATCTTTGTAAACTTTTTCTGAGTACTAAGATACTGTGTGCCAATCGATGCAAAGGACCAAATCGAACGACGAGGAAAATGCTAATTAAATTATTTAGTTCATGTTTTGATATTTTACGAAGCAATAATCTGTCAGTCTTTCTACAATTCTTATCTCAAAAACATCGTAAGATTATAATAGTTTATTATATCTCTAAATTGTAAGGATGACAATATTTATGTAGCTTAATCCTATTAATAGAGAGTGTAAAATAAGAAATGATGCAATAAGAGAATTCAATATGAATACTGAAATTGATTTTATAGAAACCTTTTGTTTTTGATTGTCATTTAATTTTCATTCTAGGACGACGAGTTTGCTTGGGTGAATCTATGGCAAAAATGGAACTATTTTTGTTTATGACGGCACTAGTTCAGCGCTACGAAATACAAAACGATGCGGGAAAGCCACTACCATCGTTGGAGGGGATATTAGGATTAACTCACAGTCCAAAGAATTATGAAATTTGTTTCAGCCGAATTGACTAGCTGTCTACCTCTATGAATTGTTAAAGAGAGTCAATAACGTTTCCATGCATGCTTTGTTTTATGCTGTAGTAGAGTATACCATAAACCATATTTATCTTACCCTAATCGTGTTGCATATTTTATCGATTGTTTCATTTATTTAATTACTGAAAAAATGACAATGTATATAGACACTTTGTATGATTTAAAATGAATCTGATTTTAAAGTTCTTTAAATAATTATTCAATTTCTAAAACTAAATAATAATGAATTATGTCGCGCTTTATGAGATGTATGTAGCAAATTCAAGAATTCTTTGAATTTGCTTAAAGGATAAATTATTGGGTGTTACAAATCATTGTGTTTTGGTATACATTAAATAAATCCTATTCATAGATTTAAAGATAGATAGAAATCTGAAATTTATCTTTTTTTCAAAATTTTAGCTTTTGGATCCTCTAGATTTTTTCCATGGAAAATATATAAGATATATCTGTGTATAACTATATATTTTAGGCTGAAGTATACAACTTAATTCATATGTCTGTGAGCGGATTTTTAATGTAATGCACGAACTTTATCTTTTTCATTTCAAATATTTTTTTCCAGAAAAACAGAATGCTTACGGCCGCGTGTTTTTGACTTTTGTCCATTTTTTTCCTTGTTCAACATTGAAACAAGTGTTAAGCTTTAAAATAAACTCGCCAATATAATTTTTCCACCTTCTCTGGACACCGAGTGGATGAAAATGAAATGTCTCATACTTTATAGCTCATATACAGGATGCCACAAATCATGACCCAAAAGATCATTTTGCTATAAATAACTGCAGTTATTGAATTCAGCATGGCACCCGTTACAAACTTCAAAAGTCAATTGTTTATTGCTTAGAATCAGAGACATAAATAACAGAGATTTGCAACTCCGCCATTAGCGTGATTTGTTGTTGAAAAATGTTACGGGACCAACCTTACTTTGAGAACTACATATTAGTAAATTGATATATCGATCTAAAACCAAAAGTATATTGGATATTTTTAAAAATGTGCAAATAGGATTTAGACGTTTTTGAAACAAAAAATTGAAAAATAAGATTAATATATAGAAAATATATAGGCCAGCTATAAAACATCGGCGAAATCTCGGACGACTGGTAGCCAACTGCCTCCTAAAACCCCTCTTTTAATATTGTTTATAAGATATAAACTCATGAAAATATAATATTTTGAATGTTTTGGTAATAGGATTTAGCTGTTTATATTTCGATATATTTGTTTATTAGAAAAATATACTGATTTAACTGGGAATACTTTACAATAGGGACCGCGAGATTTCGATCAGTTGCCAATCTCTGTTATTTATGTTTCTGATCGAATATAACAGAAGTTTGAGGCAGGAAAAACCTTGATGATGACACATACACGAATAACAATCCATGTCACGTACATTCTGAAGATTTAATTAACTGTCACAAAATTACTGTTTAACAATATTCCTTTTTCAACCCACATTTTCCCTATATATCTGTAACTGGCTTTTTTACTAAGTAAGTCGATCATATATATACTCGTTGCTTTAGGTTAAACATTAACTGATTTTTTATTTACTTACACTTGGCTCTTATTCTTGGATATGGTGTGTTTCAATCAATTTGATATTAGCGGGAACTTATTGTCGAATGTACGTGTAAAACGTGGGTAACATCTTACAAACATATCTTGAAATTGAATCAAAAAACCAAATTGAAAATCATGTGGCAGCGATAAAATCACAAACTTTGAAAAAAAATATGAGATCTGTTTAATAAGAAAACACCTAAAAATTAAATAATCATTCAGACTTCTATGAAACTTAAGGCAAAGAAAAACAAAGGATTTGTAGCTAAAAAAAAATGCAAAAAAAAAAAAAACCTTTAATGGTCTACAAAATTGATTTAATGAAAATATTTTTATTTTAACTTATAGTTTTAGAAAGACGGGTTAACATGGGTTGATATATAGCAAATACGAAATTCTTTCTTCTTGTTCATGGCGTCACTTGTTTAGCGCTACGAAATACAAAACAAAGCGGGAAAGCCACCTCCATCATTAGAGAGCGGTATAGGCCTAGTTTTGAGATTTGTCAAGATAAGTCTACAACTGTGATCTATGAATAAAATACTTCCTTTTAGAACAACAAAGGTTAAGACGCGTGAGGTTTTCATAGCATGATTTTACGTCAAAATTTGCCCCCTTTCTAAATGCGCATAGTCACGATTTAAGCCGAAATATACTAAAAATTTAAAATGTTTTTATAGCCATATATAATCATAACATGTATTTAAATGTTATTTGATTCAAACGATCCAGTAAAATATTTTGATTTCGTATACACGATATCGTTGATATCAATATCGCGGATAATCTTTGATTTGTAAGTACATTGATTTTTTTTAAAAATTATTTTACATGTTTATAAGATATCAAATACATAGCGATATCCAGATTCATATATATTTAAGAAAATGTCAAACTTCAACATTATCACCTTGATATCTTTAATATGATTATATTATGTATCTTTTAGCTGTACAGATTTTTTTAGTAAAAATAATTTCCAGTTTCTTCAAAAAAGTGATATTTTTATCAATTAAAGGTCATATCGGTCGGTTTAGATCGCATATCTTATTTCATATGATATATTTGATAATATATACATGTATTAACATGGTTTTTATATAGATATCACTAACATAGTTTTTACATGACGGGACACACCCTCAGGTTGGCAAAATTACTTTTTGCACATCGTCAGGACACGTCCTACCATATTCTGAGAGCTTATTTTGTTATGCTATAAAAATTAAGTGCTGTGGATCAAAATGCCTGTCCAGCAGAGTGGGCATTCGCAATCACTCGTCAACATTCCCTATCAATAAAATACAGGTTCTGGTGAGAATTTACTTGTCCAATTTTTCGGACCCATCAAAAGTTCCGATGGATAAAAAAAAAAAAGATTATTCGAAACGCTTTCTCGTCAAAATAAAATCACAATCAAATTCCAAGAGATCATTTTGCTTTGTTTTTTTACTTGTTCAAATTTTAAAATGTGTTTTAGCTTATGCACCATGCATCAAATACTCCCGCTAGATTTAAACATGAAATTTATAATGACTTATCTTTCGACTAAAACAACTTTCCCTTTATCTTAGGAAAAAATCCAGGAAATTATATTAAATGATAAGAATTTTACCCTGTATATTGTGATTCATTACAAAATGTTTTTGTGTTCTATTTGTCTAAAGCAAAAAGGCTATATGTCCTTTGTGAAGAGAATGATATTAAAAACAAAATTCTTTACAAAACACACATTTTTGTTAAGTCTTGGAATGTCAGGATAAGAAATATTTTTTTGCTATGGTACATTTAATTTATTTTAAAAGTTAACCACTGAGAGAGGTTAATTTTATTATGTATAAGAATGTTCGCGGGTCAGAACAAAGATGGAAAACAAACACAGAATACAATATCCTTCACTATGGGCAGGTATATGTCAATTTGAGAGTTATTGCAATGTTTGTGCTTATTATATGTAAATATGTATGCAATGTGTATCGTTCCGATCCTCTCAAATTGTCGTTTAACTGTATTCCACCTGTATCTCAAACGACCAGCGCACTAGGTTTCGTTCGTCATCGAAAGCAAGATTTTTGTCTTACCTAGATGGCCGAGTGGTTAGCGCGGTGGCCGCTCACTGCTAGGAGAGTGGGTTCCAAAGGTCGTGAGTTCAAGCCCCGGCCGGGGCGGAGGTGGAGCTCCAATAAAGTGGATATCCCTGTGCTATATATATATATATATATATATATAGTCAGACATATTGTAACGATCTAGCCTTCCACCTTAAAAAAAAACTGTTTACAATGTCAATACAAACCCGATTACATAACTTAAATATTAAACTCAAAATTTAACTGTAGTTAAAGTTTTAAAATAAACAGAAAGAATAAGGACATGAAAATGGATTGGAATTGCGGCAATAACTTTTACAGAGAGAAAAATACAACATTTCTATGTCATAAAAAGGTATAAAGGCCATGAACTATATATTGGACATGTTCATTCAAAATGTGTCATGCTTTTGAAACTGGAGACTCTTACACTTTTTTCAGAGAAAGTACAAAATAAGTTTGTAACATAAGTATATAACTTAAAAATACAGATACTAAGTTGATGTTTTAGATTTTAAAAAGGTCACAATTTTGTTAGCATTTCGGGAGAGAGTGCATTTATATAAATATCTTTAACACCCCTGCGAATGTTATTGTCATTTAAATTTTATACCACGTGGTTTCATTTGACCCTTTCAGTTTCGCAGTAAAAATCGTGCCTCGTGTTTATAGTCTATTTCATAGAATCTACGTACTTGTAATCAAATATAAGATCTATAGACGTTTATTGATTTTAAACTTTATCTTCATTAATTGGTGGATAAAATGAGTTCTGGAAATAAATGTGACAATAGAAAAAAGTAAGTTTTTTCTGCTGTTGCAACAATTAACATGTTTAGTGGCGATCCCCCCTAAGGATTAATTTTCGATCCGCGCCTGACCTAGTAATAGCATCAATAGTGAAACAGACTATACTATTTTATGCAGAATGGTCCTTGAAAATAGCTCGATATACTAAGTTTTCATACAAAACAGACATCCATTCTTTTTTTAAAAAGCATGGTATTGCACACCACAAGCATCAAACATGGCTATGATTTTATTAAGCAACCCAGTGTTTATATTTTCAACCACGTGTAGAGTGGTTGAACACGAACGATAACTCTGTTCTGAATATCATCGTTTAATTTGAATAACTGCTAGATGATGAAAAAAGACATACATCTTAATAGATTTTCGTGTTTTAACATAAATCAAAGTAGGATATGATATGAAAAACGACCAGTACTTACATATTTTGAGAATATTATCCGAACACTTATACTTCCGCTCGAAATTTCACAGGAACTGAACAAATCTCGGGGAAGTCTCGTGAACTTTCATTCGAGCACCTTTGGATTTATTGCAATCTTATCAACGATAAAGAAAACATACCGAACACATTCGCAGGGGTGTTTAAAGAGCCATGTATTCGTCACTGCTTGCAAGAAGCATAGAACCCTAGGGAAAGTTTGCATTCAGGTTTGTATTTTTAGTGTTTTTTGTGTTTGTTTGTTCCATATTTGCTTACTACTTATGGCTACTTTTCACAATATATTCAATAAGAACATGAAAAAAAATAGGTAGCTTTACTGATCACATTTCATTAAACAGATCCAGGATTTCTAAGGATGCCACTTTAGATTAGGTTTTAAAAGCAAAGAATCAAACCTATGTCGAAGGATGATGTCAAGTCAATGACTGCTAAATTACTGTACTTTTTATTCAATGAATATATATGGAGAAACAAAAATATCACGATTCTTTTCTAAAAATTGTACATTTTTGAAATAAAAAAAGTTTTAAAAATTAGCAAAACGCATGTGCTGTTTTAGTCGAAATAATGATCCTACTTCTATGATCTAATGCTTCAAGGATCATGATTTAATTAATACAATAAAAAGATGATAGAATTAATTAATGCTTTTGTTATTCAAAACATTATTCCAAAACGCCTTTTTCAAAAGTTTTTAGAAAACGGGTAAACGCACTAATTACAACATAATATTTTTTTCAATAAATCATATATGTCCACGAGTTGATTGTGAAAGAAGTAATTTATGCATTGTTGTTACAACCAATTCATGTTGAAAAAAAATGTTTTTATTGATAAAATATGTCATTGCCAACAAATATTGTGAGGAAAATAATATTGAAACAATGTAATGTATCATAGTTTGACAAATCACACACTAGTATCCTTTTTATCAATATAATAAAGAAAGAAAATTAGGGGCGGGGGGGGGGGGGGGGGGGGGGGGGGCTTCGGCGCGTTCCTCCACGTTTTATAAATAAAAAACGCACTTTTTACTTTTAACTACAATAGAAAAATTAAAGTCGTACTAGCTAATTGGCGACCAATTATCTGGTATTATATTTTACTCCTTTTCTGTGAAAAACAATGATTCATGTCGAATAGACACTTTTACTTGTGTTAGTGTGACTTGAAGCTACTTTTCACAAATAATTTTTATAGAGTAATTTTTTTCATTCTCTCAGATACACAGTTATTTGTGACGGAGCGCAGCTGGGATGGAGACAATTTCAACTGCATTTCGATCGAAAATTTTGTACCTCTTACAAATTCCGGATATACAGAAGCGCATGTGCAAAAAATGGACCAATTTGTAGCATCTGGGAGGTTTCCTTCACTAGAAGACAAGCCAAAACTTCCCTTTTGTGATGCAGTTTGTTATGGGATTTCGCGAATTAGAAATGTTATCCCAACAACGGCCCAACCTGCTATTAAAGATTACGTCACGTTGAATGGATACGTTATTCTGAAGAATGCATTCTTCTAGATTCTATGAACAATGATCCAGAGTCTTTCTCTGATCCATTCACATTTAATCCAGATCGTTCTTTGTCGGAAGACGGAACTTTGACTAGGACTGAAAAAATAGGCTAATTTACAATTGATGACAACTTAACTATCATGATAGTATACATTTCAGTAAAAAATCATTAAAGCTCTTGTATTGTAATTTGTAGATGTTTAAGAAAAGGTTACAATAACCTTTATTAACGTGTTTATTTTTGTAACTACATAATTTAAAAAAATGAATTTAAGAATAAACAAAAAATAAATTCCAAAAGGTAGTTTTCAGAGATAGCATATTAATGATCAGAAGAAAAGCTTAAGATTCCAATGAATGATTGAATAAAACTACTTTCATTTATATTTCGTTTAGGACGACGAAATTGCATGGGTGAATCAATGGCAAAAATGGAACTCTTCCTTTTTATAACGTCACTAGTTCAGCGCTACAAAATACAAAACTAGACGGGGAAGCCATTTCCATTGTTAGAGGGGATAAAAAGACTAACGCACACTCCAAAAAACTACGAAGTCTGTTTTAGCTGGATTGAGTAACACTATGAAATGCTTGTAATTGATAACAATTTTTCTTTACGCATGTTTATTTGGCTTAATGCTGTACATTATTTAGGACGAGGGCGGTTTTAGTTTATGAAATAATGCCAACTCCAATTGTAGTTGTATATTAACAATAGAAAATAAAATTATAGATATAAGTTAAAATCAATGTTGAATAGTATTCCATATCCGTCTTATTTAATGTAAGCATTGTTTGGACTCTCATTATAGATGACTACATATGTATGTATATGTTCATCAATCAAACTGTGTAACTTAATATTTATTTCATCTTTCTGATTTAATAAACTAATTGATCATCGGCGATAATTGCTAACAGCATGTTATATCTAAAACGATCTGGTTATGATTTTCAAATTATTTTATGTAAGGCCTAGCACATTCAGACTGGTTCTATTTGCACCTCCCTTAAGATCCTTTGTATATATTTGGGCGATTTGTCTACGAGAATAAATGGTTACAGTTGTTAAGAGGTCGTAGAGATAAACTTGTATAACTACCTAAAGTCTAAGTTGTGTTCAGCCAATCGCGAAATTTAGTTACCGCAAACAAGTTCTTCTATGTTAAATTGCGAAATAAAGTTGTCGCGAATAAAAGCTGGTTTATAGTATTTTATTCAATAATACACACTGACGCATACACTATTCTTGTCAATAACAAACATTATTAATGTACAACTAAAACAATAAATATATATGTCAAAACAACAGCAACTGAAAATTGGGTTTAAAATATTAAAAGCAACAACAATTATTTTAACGTCAAACAAAATAAAAGGATGTACTTCATCACCAGCAGCATATTCATATATATAAAATGAGTTTAAACAATATCAACAGCAAAAAACATAATTACAGCTATTTACAACTCATTGTTACTTATGGATTTTCGTTATCTTATATTCATCACAATGTAATATTTTGACAAATAATAAGATGTAGGATGATCAAGGATAAAAAGAATTTTCATGAAATATTTACGACAGTTGTATTTGATATGAATTCAAAATCCGTGTGTATGGACAATCAGTTTGGCAAAGCATGCAGAAATAAAAAAAAAAATGGTGGTATGGGACATCTGTCGATATTGATGTGGATTAAAGTACATTATAATTAAAATACTTTCACTGTTATAGAATTTTTAAATTTTACAATATTTAACCAAAAATACTTTTTAAAAATTATGGAAAGATAAATATTTAAAAATACCCAGCGGGATTCGAACTTATGACTTAAAAATCCGTAGTGAACCCTTTAGCCCACTGCGCTATGCTGTAAGATGACACTTATGAAAAAGAAACTACCGTATAACGGGTATTTTCTGCGGCTCGAAATTTTTGCGGTTTAAACCCTAAAAAGTATCAAATTATATTCTGCGTTTCCAATTTCTGCGGATACACTAGACCGCAAAAAATAAAGAAAGAACGTATTATACATTGTATCAAACTTTGACTCCCTTTTTCATGCGTGTTACGCGGGACTCCGCTGGGGTATTACCGCCGATACCGTGTGTAATGAGGGTGTTGTTCTCGATGATAATTTCTCATTACATAATTAGCCACCTGTTAACTTTAGATGCGGTAATTGTCGCGTGGTCAATGTTTATCTAACAATTTCCGGTAAAGCACGCATTTGTCTTCTGTTGGATATCAGAGTTCTGTAGCTAAAAAATGCGCATGGATATTTATAAATGATTAAATTAAATCTTTTAACTTCGTGTGATCCATAATCAAATGACGCATTTATGTTTGACTGACTTAAATATTCGATATCATTTAATTTGCTTGATCATTGTTGAAGATACTTGACTAACACCTTTATTTTCATTGTGTGTATAAAAATAATAATCCAGTTACATGTATTAGACTATTATCATTCAAGACTATTGTTGTTTAGAATAAGATTTGCAAATGAATTTCATGCAAGCGCTTGGAATGCATTATCTACACTTGCAGATCAACACATGTATTTATTTACCTGAATAATAAATCCCGTTTTTGAGTTTTTATTTTTTATGATATACAAAAGTTGTCCTGGTAATATATATAGTTAGTGGGAATTTTCCGAACTGTTCCACCTAGAAATGATATTACGAGTAAATTAGGGATAATAACCGCGTACAGACTACTGTGTAACATACTGGCAACATTTGAGAATACCAACCGCCTGAAACCGGTAGGTATCAAGTGAATAGTTTAGTAAATAGTTTAAGAATATTTTGCGATTTTAATTTCTGCGGATTTTTCATACCCGCAAAATACCGCAGAAAATAAACAACCGCAGAACTTACCCGTTATACGGTATTTATCAAATTATACTTGATTTTATTGTTTATTTTGATAAATAATACGTCACAACATGGAGGGTCCCATATCACCATAAGACGACGACAACAAATATCGACGACTGCAACAAATACTGCTTTCAGTTAAATCTTAGAGCAATCATTGAAATCAACGATCTACATTCAAAAGCAGCGTTCAATAACCGTTTAATAAAGATCAGGTGATATGTACTATAGATTATGTTTTCATATAACGTTACATTAATTTTGGTGTGTTTTTATCATGAATTGACCTTTTAAAAAATGCTTAGCTAAATGGAATTAGAGATAGCAGATTTTTTTTCCGTTGTGGTTTTTAATTATCTATCAGAATAAAACAATTTCATATAATTCGATGGAGATCGAAAGATTGCGTCACAGGCTTTTAAGGCATATAAATACTGTATACAGGGTTATTTTTGCCCCGTGTCATTTTCGTCCTTCTTCACTTGCAAACGGTTTCACCCTGTCTTGAATTCGCCCAAACAAAGTTGTGTTTAAAGAGAGATATTTTGAGACGTTGGAATTCACCCAGTCTTAAATACGCCCACTGACAACAAGGGCAAAACGGGCGAAAATAAAACGGGGCGAAAATTTCCCTGTATACAGTAAGTGAAGGGTATAACAAAACAGTTATTCACTGGGATTCAGGCAACATATGAACTCTTTGACCTTTAGGTCCAACAATTCATATGTTGCTCTCATTCAATAACTGTATATAGCTATATTTAATTGTATATTCTTACTGTATAACTCTATATAGACGAATAGTCAATAATTGTAATATAAGCTCGTCTAAAAATGTTGACCGGTCAACAAGCTTTAGAATTGACCGGCTAGGAAAAATATCTAGAAAATATTCCCTCTATTTCAATTGACCACTTCTGATTTGTTGATTCGTAAACGATGACGTAAATAACTCTTTGCGCCTCCAAAAAGGTGACGTCATAATTGGCAATCAGTCAAGGCAAGTAAACAACGAACGCGCAATGTGACGGTTTGCTTTCATAACGGATATAAGGATTTGCGAGTTACAATGAAGTAAGTTCAGATAGAACATCCGTAACTTAACTCGTACGGGCAGCGGAATATCACCAGTGACCGTTTAATGCCAACGATATTTTGGAAATAAACTTTTCATTGTTGCCCTCAATCCAATCAATGTTTGTATGATATTTAACACAACCAGTTAATTGGTCAAAACGAGGCACATTCAACCGAGTAGCACTTCTACAATCGATTGCCATCTTAAGAATCAACAGATTATCTCAGAAACATCTCTGATAATTTGTTCAGAATCTTTGAAAACAGGTTGCCTTTCAACAGATATTGTCTGCTATCAGTATTGACAATATCAGTAGGACCACATGTCAGAACTATTTCTTTACAACATGGAAGATACTGCTTCACGTCTTGTTTCCTGACTTGGAGACTTTTCGCTTGGTGATTCAGGCACGCGTTTTCTATCGATAAATCTATCAATTTGTCTTTTTCATCAGCATTACTCATACTTTCATGTTGAATAATTAATATACAGTGTGATCTGTCCATTGCTTCGTCCAGGTATCTTAATACATGACACCCTGGAAAAGCGTTCACGACAAACTTCAACTGCACAAACGTCTCCAACGAAGAAGTGACAAAGTTTTGGTAGCAACAATCATCAATACCACAACTATCCAAAACAAGAATATCAAGTGATTTATCATCTTCTTCATTTCTGGGTGTGGATACATTTTGGCGAGAAAAAATAGCTTTATAAGCCTCTGTAAATCTAATTTTTGCCATCTCTAAATCGTCGTCTTCAATCAACGAATGCTCGGCTCCTTTAATACATGTTTCTACGAACAAAGATTTATCAGAAATATCCACTTCTGATGTCCTTTGCAATAGTGACAAAGTTAATATAGCATTTTTGAAGTCTTTAATCTTTATTAACGTTTGTGCTAGTTCTCTCACAGTTGTTGTTTCCATTTTTTCTTTAATGATTTCTTTGTAATATTTTATAGATTCTTTGTCATAATCTAACAGACCATGTAGTTTTGCAAGCTCCTTTAATGTTCTGAAAGAATTGTTTTCATGTTGCAGTAATACTTTAAGTGTTCGATAACATTGGTTTGTTCTTTTCAACATGGGTATTGCCCCAATCACTCCTGATACAATGGTAAGAGCCTTCCATGCGCATTCCTTTACATCATATCGTAGTTCATTCTTTTTTTCTGGATCAGTTTCTCTAGCAAGTAAATCTAGTTTGCAGCATGCTTGTTGTTCATAAGCGTTTATAACGTACATTTGATACTCTGATGGGTTTCCACAATTACCCGATGTAATGGAAGAAAAACACTTAAAAGCATCATCCAATCTATCAAGCATTCGGTATATTAAAACTAAGTCATATCGAGTACCGTCATATTCTTTCGACATTTCAATTGCTCTTTGAAGGTGTTCAACAGCCTCTAATAGCAAAGGGTTGTCCGGAGAAACACACACATATCTTGGCGATTTTCTCGCAGAATTGAAGGTCCCTTTCAGGCCAGAAGCATCTGCCTGATCATGACAAAGCGGCTTTTCTTGATCTCTTATCTGGTGATACATTGTTTGACCTTTCTTTCGTGAAGTTTTCCTCGATTGAAACTTTGAAGAAAATTTTGCTAAAGTATCATTTTTTTTCGAATTTTTCTTGTATGTCCTTACAGAATCTGTCGATTTGGTTCTTTCATACAAAGTAGTTGTTAAACTTGATTTGGATTGATCACAATTTTCTTGGACTGGATTATAAACCTTCTGGCCTTGATCGACTGAAAGTAAATCAAACTCTTGAAACATACTAATTTCATCAAGATCATGTGAATCATGTTTTGACTGATTTCTATCATCCATAGAATACGGAAATTGAATATTGTTCCCGAAACGTGGTCTTGGAATGCTTTCCTGCACAATTTTCTTTAGAGTGAGTGCTAAATGGTGTCTGGAACAAATTGTGTCCTTAAATTGAACCGCTTTTTCTAGCATATCTTTTGATTTTTCAAGATTCATTATATACCTTAGATAGATGCCATAATCTCGAAGAACGAAGAAATAATCGGGACACAACTTTATTGCTTCTTCAAAACACCAACATGCAGTGATTTTCTCTGTTTCTCCCCTGTCAGTCTCTATGATTTCGAACAAATTGTTACGTTTAGAAAACAGTTTGCTCAATTCACACCATGCCCTTGCTTTTATATAACGATAATTCTTAGTGGGGAAATTCAAAATTCCATATAACAGACAGGCCGCTTCTTTCTTTTTTTCAGCAGGATTAAAGACTTCGGGTGTTGTCATCTGAAACATATGAGTTTGTCTGCGTAAAGTTAATGCTAGGCGAAATTCCCAAAGTATATTTCTCTCAGGTGTTATATTTGCAATGGCTTCCTTGAGTAGCTTCACTGCCCTGTCATGATGTTTTGGACCTAGCCGAGAGTAACAATATCCAATCTCTGCTGTTGCTTCTGACTTGGTTCTAGTTTGCTTAAAGTGATCGTTATTTTTCAGTTCTTTTGATAGTTTGCTTGAACGATAATGTTTCCCAGATTCGGTGTAAAATAATATTTTGTTGCAATGAGTAATTAGATGCGGCTTTTTCTGTAGCCTTTCCGCGATATCTAAAGATTTGAATGCATTTTCGCTTTCTTGCAATCTCCACTGCATGTATGAAATGATGTTTTGAACAAAAATTCTTTCTTCAATGTCATCAAATTCTTCGTCTAAATCTTTTTGAAACTTTTCAAGTTCTTCTTTCATTTCTTCTTTACTTTGAAATACATTGTCTAACACAAATGATGACGCTTTTTTAATGTCCTCCGTGTCTACTTCTTCCTCATCTTCCATTTTCTCTCTAAATTAATGTCACTGAATATATCACTGTAATTAGAAAGTATAATTGAACACAAATGCAATGCATATAGTTTTAAAGCAACATCTGTTTTGTTAGAATAATTTGTTAAGTGCACAGTGAGGAAAAGCCTCAATTAAAACACACAAGCCATTACCTGTATTTAATACAAAAGATATCCAAAATACATTACTGTCTGAACCTGTTTGTCACAACATACATGGTTGTGCCGGATCAACATGAACGACTGTACCTGTTCTGAATCCTCGTCGATAAGCTATATTACATCATTACAGTATCATTTTTGGATGTATATCGGGATATAAATACGGGTTGGTCACGTGAGCAAATCCCATTAATCCTGAAGAACTTTATGTAAGATTTAGTTACCAACCAACCCGTATTTACATTCCGATATACATCCGAAAATGATCTTTTTTTCCAATATTTGAAATTGCTGCAAATTATGACGGTAACATTGCTCCATACCTCCCTTTCTATAATGACATAGAATGCCGCTTAGATTAACATGCCATAACAAAAAATAGTTCATTAATGCTGCAAGGTTTGATAAACATTATAAAAAAATGATAACTACTTGTGACAAGCAGACAACCCTTCTTTATAATTATAAAAAATGGGTAAGGGATATTCACTCGTACAATTGTAAAAACGATTAAAGGGGAAGGAAACTAAAATTATTTAATATCACAAATCAATTAATTAACATCCGTTGTGATGGTAAATCATATTTATTTTCAATGGAACCCCCGGAATAATGAATAAATCAAGAATTATTGCTTGCTTAATTTAAATATCCCAACGTTATAAGAGCTGCCATTGATCTCTAATCTATGACGCAACATCATCTATTCCGGTTTGTTTTATCAATATAGCATCAGTATATGATATTCGCTCTAAATTAACGAGTTGTGGAAAATATGGAACAATATCACTTAAGCTTTTGCCTAAATTTGACTTTCCGTTAAATAACAAACCAGTGACAAAAGCATGTTCGTTGACTTGACGAATACATTTGTGCACTATTGTCATAGTGTAAAGAAATATCCGCGTTTTTGTTGGAATATTGTAAACAGATGCGAAGAAAGTGCCTGCTGTCGTTATTTCGACACGGTAATTCCGAATTTAGGTAATTGTGAATGTATTTTAAAATATCCTAATTACAATTATGGCATACTTAATCAGTTGAAATTGGGTTAAATTCTCTTTACAAATAGAAAAAGGACTGCCATTTATTTAATGAAAATGTACGGTTTATACATGCACTTGTGTAATATAACAATATTCATTAGAATGACATGTGAACATAAACATCATCATTTTTATTTAGTTGATTACTTTAGAAACAGAAAGGCATAATCCATAGCACCGTGCACACTGTATAGGTTAATCCAAACTGGAATAGATGGTGTGACGTCAAAATAATTGATTTAATTTTCAATACAAAAGAGTTCTACATCATACCAACCTCCAGTAAATACGATTTCTCTTACTTCAAACGGGCATAAAAGCTTAATTATGTATTTTATTTTTTTTAAAAAGTGTTACCAACTGTTATTGTTTAAACCACTTAATTATTTCCAATATAAACGTTTTTTTTGACTCTCCTTCACCTTTAAAGCTTGGCAAATTATTTTTACTTTCGTTAAAGTCGCAGAGCGGTCTACATACGATATTATTCAAATTTGGCCCCAAAATGCGCCATTTTTAAAGTGTTTCAGGTACATTAGATTGTTGTCTTATTTTTTCTTTTTTAAATATTTGATATAGAATATATTATAACCTATTTATTCGATTTAATTGCTGTCAATGGCAGTATATGACATCAGAATTGACGCTATTTTAATAATTCAATCAAAATCAGTCATTAATTGACGATTTTTTTTCTTTTTTCGAATTAAAATATAGAGCGACGCTTTGAACAAGAACGAACTTTATGTCACATATAAGTACTGGATAGATACATCTTTGGTGAACATATTTTGTTTGTTCAAGGAATCGCTCAATGTTTTCTTAAAGAAAAACTGCTTGAAAACGAGCCTTTTTGTGCTTAAAATGCGAAAATGGCGGGAAAAAGGTAAATTTTATGTTGTCATATATTGTGGACATTCAAATCAAAATGAAAATTATGAAAAAACTGCAAATGTGTATCTGTACAAAGAAAACAAAAAAATTACAGTAAAATGACAATGTTCATTTAAAGGGGCCATTTTAGGCTCAAACCGTATAACGTTCTTTGAAAAACAAAGCGATTGAAAACAGAGTTAGAGTCTACTGGGGAATTTTTAGAGGAAATTCTATTGCAGAATCAGATTCAAGAGCATATTGATTTACCTCGGACATTATAGAGACAAGCTATTCTAATTTTTACGAACAAAATGGACAGGGAAGCAGAAAGAGTTAAAGCTGACCAATTGTGAATGGACTTTACACGAAAGGTCTGAAATTGAAACATTGCGTTTGCGATTTTGATCGGGATTTGTTAAAAATGTCAAACATAACTATATGAATGAGTTTACGCTTCTTTGACAAATTACCAATGTAATTTTCAGTGACGCTTTGTAACGAGGCTTGCTCAAGAGGGCGAGCGCTCGTGAGCGCTGGCCAAAATTTGTGTTGCAGGTATAGGGAATTATGACAAGCGCTCACGAGCGCTCGCTCTGTTGAACATGCCTACGGTTATGATCTTACGTAAATCCTAAGCCATTTTCATTTGTTCTCGCAATTGATGTTATATTGCGTAATATAATTACTATATATATGTGTCTGTTTTCATTATGATATTAAATGTGTTTATAAGAAATTCGGTTAGTTTAATTACATAAAAAAGTAGTGACTCAGATTATTAATGCAATTAATTAATGATCTCTTGACCCAGGCTGATGTTATGCAGGAATAACAATAGTGTTATTTTAGGGATAACATTTGTAAATGTAAATATTTATGATTAACAACATTTATCACCTTATATATAAGGTACATTAAATCCCTGACGTCACCAGTAGCTGGCAGTCCACGACTGTACCTGTTATGTATCCTAGTCCATATGATACATTACATCCACGACTGTACCCGTGTCTAATTAACAACATTTTTGACTGCACCTGATCATGAATTGTATATTAATTTCACTTTTCGACTTTATTGTATTATTAAAATCTTAATCAGTATCTGCGTTACTTAACTATTTCGGTTTTTATTAACAAAAATGCCGATCCATACAATGAATTAACGCATAATAATAATAATATCCATTCTTCAATCTGTATGGTACATTGGCAGTTATATGTGTATTATGTAATGTTTATAATCACCATTCCAATAAATGTTATCTTTTTCGCGTTTAAGGTATTCCATATATTACATTAGATTATATAATTTCTTGCCATTCTTTTTTTTTCGATATATTTATGTACATGAGATGTGTATTTATTCAATAACTATCAATACTTATAAAAACAATTTAATAAAGAGCGACTACCTCTAACATTTCAACTTTAACATCTGTATGCAGCTACAGTCAGGAGGTCTTTTACTAGCATTGCCAAGACTAGTCGCGGATATAATTACTGATACACACTACTCATTGCTGATGCCTAGCAATGATCTGTAAACCTAAAGATAAATAACTAACAGACAATAAAATGTTCATATGTTAAAATGTTTATCATGTAGACCTACCGTTATATATCTCATAAAAGCCTTTCTCAAAATTCATTCCTCTTCTTCGGATGCAGAGTTAGATACGCAGCAAATACATTATCATAATCAGGATTGTATGGAGCAATTCAAATGCCATGAAAAAATATTATTCATATATGTTGATGTTTCATCCTGGAAGGAAAGTTTGTCTTTATATAATGTTATTTTTTTCGTTAATTGTAAATTAGATAGAACTCTCTATTGGTATTTTTATTAAAAATCAAATTACGATATTTTAATTTTATATGCTGACCGTTTGTATTCATAATGTACAACTTCGATATAACGACTGTTACGTCTTCTTTTCAGGCCAATTCGTAGTGACAGCGACAGAATGATACCTTGTAAGGTACACTTGTATATCACAAAAGACTTGACCTATAGGGCCGGTATTGGTTTCTGTCTTTACAAAAAGCATATCGATTTCCATTCGACTTCTTGAGTTAAGGTCATACACTTAACTCTTACGTTCTAGTTCTCATAATGTACAGTGATTGAAAAAAGTTTCGCAGTCGTTGTCCGAACAGTATGAGTTATGGACGCTTTTTTACTTTGTCTTTATCTTAAAATTTAATTTTCAGTTTACTTTCTATGATACGATACATGTACTTTACATGCGTTTATTTACAACCAGTGACATATTAGCAAGTATCGAAAGTCTCGCGTGACGCGATATCAAAGGTCGTTTTATGCATCAATTCTCTTTCATTCTATTGAAAACATTAACACAATATCCTTTAAAAAATAAGGAATGTAATATTTTACTTCATTCCCGTATAAGAGTATAATTACGATGATTAAATTTTCACATATGCCGTGTTCACAATGACGTTGAAATCGGGTATTTATTTTCTTTATATCTCATTCTGTTTTGAACATGATAATTCAAAATTTCTGAAACAGATTCGTATCAACAAGAAGAACTCATTCATTTGCTTTAATCAGAAGCAATTTTTTACAAGATTTTTTTTATTTGAACTTATTTATTTCACAACGATTGACAAGCAAGTTCATATATTAATGTCTCTCGTTGGTACGGGTGTTTTACGCGATGTGGTGCTCAATGTGGGAGGATAACGCAAAATTTGCGATTTTTTTCAAAACGTGCATGATATTTTCGGAAGTAAATGTAAACATGGCGGTACAGAAGTTGCTAATCCCGTTAGTGTATATACGTCCTTTTATAACTGCAGTACTTCTTCCACAATTGTACCATTTCCTATAGATCTTCTGGAAAGGCAAAGGCAAATACAACAGTTTTTGCTCGGCATGATTTTTTTTACGTGGCACCTGTCTCGAGTAACACAGAGTGAATGATTCTTGTCCTCAAACAAAGCGTGCTTACACAGTTCCGGTTCATTGCTTTTATATGTAGAAATCAATCTCCCCTATAGGTCAATTCTTTTGTTACATACAAGTGTACCTTTGTATGATACTTTGACAGGAATGCTGAAACTTATTTACATAGTATTCCCTGTGTTAAATTGAAATCTCGTAATTGTAAAACAAAAGCTTATTTGAACACACACTAAACGCAACTGACTCGTACAGTCGTGAATATTGTACATATGAACATGTGCAGTCATAGATGTATAATGTCTTGTACATACATAACAGGTAGAGTCATGTATAAAGTTTAATATGCACAATTGTAGCTATGGGTGTAAATTATCTAGTATATAATGAACAACTACAGTCGTGGATTTTGTTAATAAGTCACGGGTGCAGACATGAATCTACGATATCTTGTATACAAAAACAGGTATTGTCATGGCTGTTGTTAATCATGCACAGGTACCGTACAGTCTTTGATGTATCTCCTCCTGTGTACAAAGGACACGAAATGGCTCGGGTGTTTATTGTAAATGAGGTGCACGTACACTGTACATGTATTAATTTATAGTTGTTTTTTTTCAGGATGGGTTAAGGTACAGACAATTTTGATGTTGCCTTCACGGTTTCACATTACTACAATATTGTGTTAATCTAAGGCAGTCCTTAATTACTTCCAATCTTGAAACCTTGGTACATTTGTTGCTTTTTAACAAGATCCATACAATTGATTTATGCATACAATTATTATTATTTTTTTTATTATTTGCATGAATGCTACAGCTGAACAGTGAATGTTACCTTTTTGCTTTTATGGTGTTCCGTACATTACATCATATTATATAATTTAGTGGCATACTTTGCCTTAATATATATACATGAGATATGTTTTCTGTGTTCTATCGAATCGTATTAGAATACTTAATAAAGACCGACTTGCTCTGATATTTCAAATCTTAACATTAAGTGCAGGTACAGTCATGAACGTCCTGTACAAGAACTGCCGAGTACAGTTGCAGATTTATTAGCTGATCTACAACACTCGTTGCTGATGCATAGTAATGATTTGTTAACATATCCTAACATAAATTTTCAACACACAATAAAGCGATAAAAAATACACTTACCGTTTTATATCTTATAGAAGTCCTTTGCGAAATTCATTCCTCTTCTTTGGATGCTGCGTCAGATAAATAGCGCATAAATTATCATTTGCGCGATTCTATGGAGTAATTCAACTGCCACAAAGGAGAATATCCTTGTATGCTGATACTTCTTCATGAAAATCAGAAATTTTGTCCTTATATGATGCAATTTCTTAGCTAAATTGTACGTTTTACATTGAACGTGTTGGTATTATAATTATTAAAAGATATTTTGTCATTTTATGCTGATCGTTCGCCTTTGATACTTTTATGAGCATGTGACTTTCTTATGAAACTGAGATAAGTTTGACAATGTTTGCTAACACTTCATCGTTATGTTTTAGTGATGTTTCTAAGTATTATTGATTATTTTTATTATATGTTGATACTTAATTAAATGCTGAATCTCTTGCACAATAAAATGATACTTCAATATATAAGCAAACGTCGGATTGTTTTTATCTTTTTATCTGCGTTTAAACAAAAAATCCAGTAAGCAGTACACAATTTTATTTCAACAAGTTTTAAAACATTTGTTCGCCGCTGTATGTCTATACATGTAGCTGCAGATTTACTGAAACCAACAATAAAACAAATTATCATACATTAATACAATTGGACCGCGAGATCGGGGGGGGGTCGCTTTTATGCAGAACAGACCGTGTAGCTTGGCGTGCAGATGGGAGCTGCTATGTACCTGAATAAAAGCACAACATTTTTATAATAAATTTGTACATAATTGTGCCATAGTCCCAAAAGGAAAAAATAAAACTCAGTAGTCAATCCATACCAAATACGTTATCAATTGAACATTCTAATTGGTAGTATATTCCTGATTTTATGATAAGTGTACAAGTATGCATCTATTCGGCGAATAACAAGGTACAACACAACAGAAATATATATATATTATATATATATATATATATGCAATGGAATGCAATGCACAACATACACTAAGTAGTCGAATAGATTACATTTTTATTTCGGTAAACTTCTTTCGCTCCATTCTCGATTGACTCATTAATACTTAGAAATTGTCCGCAATCCGCAAGTAAACCAAAATAGAATTAGCGATCACTTAGGAATGAGAATAGACTTTATTCTAAATAAAAATAAAAGAGGGTCAGGGTACTGGAAAATGAAAACATCACATTTATTAGATATAAAGTATAAAACCCAGTTAAAAGAATTATTAAAAAACCAGGAATCAGAACTCAAAAAGATAAACTGCCCTCATGAGCGATGGTAAACTGAGAAATTTATCATTGAAAATTTCTCAATTGACATCTCAAAACAAAAGAGTAGCAACTTTTAAAACTAAATAACAAATATAGAAAGAAAAATTGAGACATTGAAGAAAAACTTTTTAATGAAATACATCACACATATAAAAAACACTTGAAAAATAACTAGATGAAATATATGATAAGAAAACAAAAATTCTCCCGCTGCATCCTGTGGGCCCTTTGCGTGGACGGTTTCAAAAAAAATTCTAATCAATTTTAGAAATCAAAATTCTGAAAGAGAATTTGATAAGTCGCCGAAACAGTGGCGACTTTTATGTTGTACAGCACAACCATCGCAAAATTATTCATTGTTTCGACCTCGTACGAAATGGACTTTAGGTATTTAGAAATAAGTTCTTGACAATAATCGGTAAAATGTTGATCATGCTTGTCACAGGAGATATGACATTAAAATGTTTCGTACCTATTTCTGGTTTTTCCGTAGTCCTTTCAAAACCGTCTAATTCATGGAAAGCATGTCTGTGAAGTAAGGTTACATGAATGGAGACTTCCGGGTTTTTTTAAATAGTTTGTTTGTATTTCGTTCCTTTCACTACAACGGTAATTTTTGGAAAAGTCGTGAATTGTAACGCAGTGATTTTGAGGTAAATTCTGAACCAGATTTCTCAATTGTTGGATTTGCCATTGAGTCTCCATATCATGCGTTGGAAATTTTACGAGAAGCTTAATCATATATTGGAAAAGTTGAGCAGGCTTTTTAACCTCTTTTACGAGCATCAGTTTCTTGGTTTTGTCTCTTTTTAACTTTATGTTTACATAATCAAGACACTCCCAAGAGAAATCTCGGGAAGCGTCGTCAGTTCTTAGTTCCTCGGGGTCGAAATGCAATTTCTGAACACCACATTCCAAGCGATTTCTGTCTAAACAGGATTTGCTATGAAGACCGTCGGAATTGGTAGAACAAAGAGTTTGATTACTTATTTCATACATATCATGATATATTACAGGGTCTTTTACATAAGTCTTTCTGTAATACATGCGTGCTTTAAAAACGTATTTCACTTCAAGATGATAACGGCAGCAATAGGTAACTCGATCCTTTTGACGAGCTGGGCGAATATAGTAGGGTTTATATGCCTCAAAGAAATTTGAGAAATACGAATTTCTGGGTTCTTTGAAATAAAGTCGGCATTTATTTGTTTGTGTTTTTTCTAAGATATGAACAACGTGAGAAGAATACTGTTTTGCGCCGATTCTAACCCCTTTTCACGTCATTTTTGTTTCCAGTTGGTGCGAATATTCACCCAAACACTAAAAACTATACACACGTTTTCGGGTATCATCAGACAGAGCATCAGATCTTGTTTTCCGCTTTGTTTAAGTGAACGATGATGATTCCGAATGTAAGATTTTTGTACGAACTTTGTACCCTTTTGATATTCTACGGTTCGAAAGACCAAGTTTTTTAGCAAGTGAAGACTTTGCTCTTGATTTTTTAACATTTTCGCCGCTGAAAGAAGCTGTTAGGAAATCCATGGCCTACCTTGCTTTGTCGCAGAGTTTAAGTTTTAGCTCTGAAACAGATTTTTGATGTAACACAGAACGGACAGTTGAAGAGTAGCTGATTCCTTTTCTTCTAGAGAAGGAATAATTTTGCAATATGAAGCAATTTAACAGTTGGAGAGTTTGCATTTTTTAAAAAGGCCGCAATGGTAGCCGCTCTTTTTGTCGGTGATTTCGGTAAATTTCTGTTCAATTTTCTTACAGCTCGACATTTTTGCATTTTGTTATTAAATGATGACTTAGGTTTCCTTTCTCTGTATTTTCGCTCCGAATTTGACTGGGTTTTTTTTTGTTTGTTTGGTTTTTTTTGGCGCCATCTCTTTTGTGCCAGCGATTTTCGATTCCGCATTGTAAATTTTATTAAAATCTCTATATATCCCAATTACCACTAAACGAAGAAATTTCAACATATATAAATGAAACTGAAGCTAAATCAAAATTTTATGATAATAAAAAATACTATTGTGATGATTTACCCTCAATTAAAGAATATGATGAAGCAATTAAAAATATGAAAAATAATAAATCACCAGGATTAGACGAAATACCAGTTCAGTTCTATAAACTATTTTTGAATGAAATAAAAACGTACTTCTATGATGCATTGATGAAATCTTTTACAGTGGAAGAGCTTTCTATTACACGGAGAATATCAGTAATTAATCTTATTACACAAAAAGTCGATAGAGACAAAGTTTAAAATTATAGACCCATTAGTTTAACTAATTGCGACTATAAGATTTTAGCATTTGTATTAGCCAAACGACTTCAAACAATTATCCCAAAACTAATTAACAATGACCAATCAGCATATGTTTAAGGAAGATACACTGAATATAACGCAAGATTAATTCAGGACATTTTTGTTTGTTGTAAAGATGAAAATGAAAACGGAATTCTTTTATTTTTAGACTTTGAGAAAGCTTTCGACACTGTAGAATGATTTTTTATGTTTGAAACATTAAAAGCTCTAACTTTTTTACCAAACTTTATCAAATGGATACAAATATTGTATAATAATCCTAAATTCAGGGTAAAAAGTAATGGATTTATTTTTAAAACGTGTGATATGACCAGAGGTACGTATTAGACAGCGATGCCCAATATATATATATATCTGCATTTCTATTTATTTTGACGGTAGAAACACTAGCTATTCGTATAAAACTTTCGAAAGAAATACATGGTTTTAAAATTTGCAACGATAAAGAGATAAAAATGGTACAACATGCAGATGATTCCACAAATATAATTAAAGATTTAGAATCTGTGAACAAATGCAGTTGAATTAATAAATAATCTTCCAAAACATAATAATGATAAATCTGAATGCATACTACTAGGTCTTTTAAAAAATTCATGCAAAAGCATAGAAAATATAAAAGTAACAAACGAAGCGGTTAAAACATTGGGAATATACATAGGGCACGACAAAATTAGGTGTTGAGAAAAAATTGGCAGAACAAAATTGATAAAATAAGCAAAGTATAAGGTTCATGGGAAAAAAGAAAACTGACTATATTTGGATAAAAAGATATAATAAATACATTGATCATTTCAAAACTTCAATATAATGCAACCATTCTTCCAAGTCCACCATTAAAAATCATCCAGCAAATAAATAAACTTATCTTTAACTTTTTATGGAGTAAAAAGGATCGTATAAAAATAAAAACTCTTATTTGAAAGGAAAATAAAGAAGGAATTACCATATTGACTTTGAATCTAAACTGAAAGCGTCAAAGGCATCATGGGTTCCACGATTAACTAACACAAAAAGCAGTCTTTTGCTTTTCATTGAGAATTTCCTATATAGAGAAAATCTGACTCTAGAATACATACTAAAAACTAACTTAGAAAATTTAAGGGACTACAAAGAGGTTAACAAACTTCCGACCTTCTTTAAAGAAGCAATATGTGCTTTTAACTGTTCTAGAAAGACTAAAGAATTAACAAAAAGTTCCACAGATGAATTCCTATTCTTGCCAATTTGGAAAAACAGTTATTTTACATTTAAAAATAAACCAATTTACTTTGAAAACTGGATAAAATCAGGCATACTTTACACAAAAAGATTTTTATGACATGAACGGATCATTTCGTCAAAAAGAATATTTTTACAAAATTTTTAATAAAAATAATATTTTATGTGAATACCTTATTCTCAGGACAGTGTTTTGTAAATACTCAAAACAGTACCAATGCGAAAAAACACCCTATATCAGTATAAAAAACAGCAAGTATGTACTTCTGAAAGGTAATACATATATTTCCTATGCAAACTTAAAATCTTCAATTTTATATAATATTTTTGTTGAAAAAAAATTTTCAAAGCCTTCAGTGGAAAATTTTTGGAGTAAAATTTTTGATACTCCTAAGCATTTATGGTCTTCCATATATTGCATGAAAATCACAAAAATGCATGATAAGCAAATTGCTGAATTTAATTATAAATTACTGCACAATATTTTGAATAAAAACTTATGTGTAAGTAAATGGAATCCATATGTAAAAATGTCTTGTTAGACACTTGTTATACGATTGTAATGACTCTTCATTTATATTGCCAAAAATAAGCTCTATTGTTGGTTTTGTTGTTGGCTGGAAACACATTGTCATAAGCTTTCATGAAAACTCCGATTTTAATAATGGTATGTATGCACTTATTTCATATACTGCAATGAAAATGTATAAATACAAAATGAAATGTAGATTAACGAATTCAAAACCAGAAAGAGAACTGGATAGGTGTACAAATAAAACTAAAAAATAACAATTTGCAATAAGTCATATTGTTTAATTTTGGTTTTACACTTACGAAGTAAATTAAAATTTTGATAATGTTCAATAATTCAATTTTCCTTCCTTTCGTTGAATTTCCTCCATATCTCACTATGGACCATGTTTTCATTCATTTTCCGATGAATTTTAGATTGCCGAACTTCTTTCAACACACGCTTACCCAGGCGCTGGATGTCTAATGTTATGAGTTATCGAGTAATATATAGATACCGTACAAAAAAACCCAGATGATTGAGTAGTGTATAATATTTGCATTAGCCTTAGTAGTTTTTATTTTTTTTTTTCAAAAACTGAAAAAAAATGATATTTTAGCAAATTATTTATAATAATTTTTTTTATGATTTTATATATTGAGTAAATTTGTTCAATCTATTT
This sequence comes from Magallana hongkongensis, assembly GCA_016163765.1. Classification (NCBI taxonomy): domain Eukaryota; kingdom Metazoa; phylum Mollusca; class Bivalvia; order Ostreida; family Ostreidae; genus Magallana; species Magallana hongkongensis. Next base: position 15,965,991 of record WFKH01003881.1, on the reverse strand, counting down.
TTTTAAATCTTCTAATTAAAAGCAAATTTAATCTAGATAAAGTCAAGACCGATAACTTCACAAACAAAGAAGGATAACTCTATTATTATTTTTTTGGCAAATGCGCAATAAATGAAATATACATAAACGTCTGCTAAAAATGCTTTGTTCAATCACTTCACAAAGGAAGCGATTAATAATATAATCGAAGATATCTGCTATTCAGAAAAACCAGTGAGAAAATACCAGTTTTTATAATTTATATGCGACAATCTAAGATTGCAAAATGAAAACAAAGGTACACGGCATACTGCCTCAGAGGCACTTTGCGAGGCAGGGTAGAACTCCGTCATATCATGTTCATGAGCGGGCATAGAAAAGAAGGATCTATCAGTAGTTATCTAGAAAATGCACAGGTAACCAAAAAATCGCAATCAGTAAAACATTTTCCAACTTGGCGTCAGCGAGCAATGGCGGTGCAGGGCCCAGCAGTGTTCCAGACGACCAGAGCACATACCTGCTTTAGCAATCAATGTTCAAAAAACAAAATACAAAATTATCATCCAAATCATATATCAACAATTCTGTTTTCCACAACTGTTCGATCAATGTTAATGTACATCCGGAGCTAGAGTAATCAACGTGTTAAAATCAGTAAGTCCTAAATAAAATCACACCGCGTGTTAATTACATGTACTTGTTTGTTTCTTGGTGATTCTTGTTATTTACGATAAATTTAGCTTAAATATAAATTATTTGTATTTAAAATTGAATTATAAACATTGACGGTTTTCATAAAGTTTGCGATGCGGTTTTTAGATTCATTTCTCGATGAACAAAAAAAATTATACAGTCAATCCTATATATTGGAAGTTTTCTGGATAGGTGTAAATGCAAAAATTTACAACATGACATATATAATAGTATTGTGATTTTTGTTCTTGCACACACTCGGTATATGAAACTGTGATTATCTAAATTTTTACCGACCAAATAAATAACAAATTTACAATATGACGATACGCTAACAGTATTCTCTGTATATAAGTTTTTAAGAGAAAAAAACAACAATCATATTTTTGTTTTTTAAAATAAATTTTCCCTAACATTAGTAGTATTAGCATTTCGGATATGTTAGAGATTTGAGACATGTTGTACATGTACATTTTCATGCAAACTTTTTGCTGTCAAAAAAGTGCTATTAGGATAAATCAGGATGTACCTAAATAATATGAACATGATTGAACCATTTTTTTTCAAAGGTATAAATCATTCTGCCTAATGGAATATATAGTAAATTAGCAACCTAATTTTTGTACAATAACGTAATTTTGCTTCTATTAGTTTCTTAATAGCTTTCATAAAAAAAAACTGAACAGAAGTTTTAATTATTTCAATGAAATGGTAAATTGCATTTTTTAATTTAAAACATCGTATATAAAAATGAAGTAGAGCATCCAAAGATGGGGTCAGAGTAGGTGATACGTAAACCTTCCTATCACAGCCACCTACATTTTTAATGTAGAGGGTATATATGATTTTATGATGAGAAAAATATATAACGTTGGGTGCATGTGTTTCTAATCTACTCGTAGTTAATGAAATTGAAAACTCAAAAATAATAGAGATCAACGGTCAGTATTTGTTGGACATATCAAATATTATGACAAGTTGACATGAATTAAGGGACATTCATTATATCCCGATAAAGGGAAAAGTGGGGCTTGATGTCAGTTTTTGAAATTTTAAATAGAGACATTAATTTGTATTCTGTTCTAGTACACTTGAAAACAAATAACCTATTTTAGGCTACAAAAAATTCTGACAGTAAAGACTAAAAATTAATTTGTCCTTGGTTACCTTTAAATTCTCTTCCAAGGTTATCTTCTTAGTTGTATTTACATAGTATAATTAATGGATACATGTACCAAGATTTCAGTCTTAATATGAAATGATTGTTATTGGACAAATAAACCTAAAATAAATCAACAACGTCCGCATATGTATTGGACAGACTGAAAGTTTTAAAACAGAAACTTTCAAGTATATACGTGAAAATGTACATTTAAACCGTGTACAGCAAGTTCAAGTACAGTTCAAAGGCAGTTCAAAACGTTTGGAGTCTATTTTCAACAGGGTCAATTTTAACGTGTCGAGGTCATCAGTGTTTAGAAAAATCTTTTTCAAGCTGCTGAAAAATGACCCCTGGTATAAATTTTATGACTTTTGGTCTCAATATTCAACGTTGAAAAATGACCCCCGGGTCAATATTTAACGTTGAAAAATGACACCCGGGTCAATATACAGACATTTTTTAAGCAAATAAGTTTTAAAAAGAAGTTACCAAAATCTGGAAGAATAAATATTTATCAAAGTGCAAATGAACTCGTACATTACTAATAAAGATCTATCGTTGTAACAGACCTCACGAACTTATCAATTGTAAAGATTTAACTTTCTACTATTGAACTCGTTTGCTTGCTAAATCTCATGTTAAAACATATTACATATGTATACATATTAGCACAATATAACATCTCATGTAGACCCCTTTTAAAAAGAAAACCTCTAGGGCAGTAGGCAAGAATATCACAATTTTGATAAGGGCATTATTGTTCTAAGTATTCTCTCCGTTTGCATAATCAATGCTCAATGGTAAATAATAAAAATTGATGCAGGTTGACAAAAAAAGATAAAAACTTGAGGTCCATGGGCCAAATTGCTCACCTTAGCAACGATAGCCATAACTCTGATCAAGTTAGTTACATAGTATCAAATACAAATATATCTTGACAATGAAGTGGAGTATGTTAAAAAAAATCTTCAGATTTTCTTACCAAAGTCTTCTGTTTAAGATCTCTCGGGAACATTATTTGAACATTCTAAATCTATTCTACCTGATAATTTTTCAACAATTTTTGAGCTTTTTTGGCCAAACGGTTTTAAAAAGGATTTTTTAAGGATTTTTTTCTATTTATCCTTAAGTAATCCTTTAACCTCTCATTTTGGCCACACTCTACTCCCGGGGTCTTGATTTGAAAAATTACCATCTAAACTACCTGGGGATACTTCCACATAAGTTTCTGCTTTTCTTGCCAAATGGTTTTTGAGTAGAAGATTTTTCTCTTTTTATTCTTATGGCAAAAAAGACCCTTAACTATGGATCGTGATTTGAACAAAAACAATGTTTGCTACCTAAGAATGCTTCCTCACAAGCTTCAGCTTTTTTGGCCCAATGGTTTTTTAAAGGATTTTTTTAATACACCAACAGATGTCCAATTATTCTTGATTATTTCAAATTAAAAGAGCGCGTTGACCTTTATTCAACAAACTTGACCCCCTTTACCTTAAGATACAGTATGCCAAATAAAAAAATGCTCGCTGGTTCTGGAGAGAATGTTTTACAGACGGACGGAAAGGACGAACAGACGAAAAAGTGATCACAGAAGCTCACTTGTTTATTTTTTGTTTGGTTTCGATTTTAGTTTTCTTACGCAATTTACATTTTCTCGGATGAAAAAATATATTTGTTGTTGTTTGACAAATGATAAGGATCCAAAGAGATATTTTGAATTGCTTTAGAGTTTGGTACTCATGTATAGGTAAAAGATCGGTCTTGCTTATTAAGAATTTAAAGATGTCTGTAAGTAGGATAAAAACTGTTATAATTTATTAATTTACTTATTCACAAATAAAATATATATTCCAAATGTGCTTTTTATAGCTTCTTTCAGATAGTCAATGGTGGTTTCTAAAAAAAAAAGAAGAATATGTACTTCAGAATTTTGACCAGTTTGCTGGTCAGAACGAGAAACAATAAACGTAGTAGCACTTCTACAACCGATTCCCATCTTTAAAATCAGCAGATTCCTCCAGGAACATATCTGATAACCTCTCCAGCATTTTAGAAAACAGGTTGCCTTTTAACAGATATTGGCTGCCATTATTGACAATATCGTCATTGCCACTTGTCAGAACTATTTCTTGACACCCTAGAGCATATTGTTCTACCTCTTGTGTCCTGATTTGGAGAATTTGTTTGTGGTGTTTTACGCACGCGATTTCCATCGCTCGATCTATGAATTTGTCTGTATTATCCTTAGTACTTTCATGATGAAATATAAATATACAATGTGATCTACACATTGCTTCGATCAAGTATTCAAATCTTCGACGAGAGGCTGGGCAACCGTCATCGTTTTACAACAAAATCGACCTGCACAAATGTTTTCAATGTAGATGTGACAAAGTTTTGGTAGCAACAGTCATCTTTACCAGAACTATGCAAAACGATAGTGTCGTGTGATATTTCATTTTTGTCATTTCTAGGTGTGGATACATTTTGGAGAGAAAAAATAGCTTTGTATGCGTCTATAAACCATATTTTTACCATATCCAAATCTTCGACTAAATCAACGAATGTTTGGCTCCTTTAATGCACGTATCTACATATAAAATTTTATCGGAAAAATTCGCCTCTGACATCTTTTGCAATAGGGACAACGTACATATAGCATTTTGAAAGTCTCTAATCTTTATATATGTTTGCGCAATTTTTCTCATAGTTGCTGTATCAAGTTTTTCTTTAATTATTTCTTTATAAATCTTAATAGTTTCTTCATCATCATCTAACAGTTCGTGTAATTTTGCAATCCTCTTTAATGTTCCAATAGACTTGTCTTCATTTTGCAATAATTCTTCCAGCGTTGGGTAGCATTGGTTTATTGTTTTTAACATGGGCAATGCTCCAATCACTCCTGATACAATATTAAGAGCCTTCCATGCGCATTCCTTTGCATCAAATTGTAATTTATTCTTTTTACTAGAATCTGTTTCTTTATCAAGCACATCTAGTTTGCATAGTGCTTGCTGCCCGTAAGCGTTGATAACGTACATCGGAAACTTGGACTCTAATGGGTTTCTACAATTGGTTGATGTAATAAAAGAAAAACACTTTAGTGCATCATCTGGTCTATCTAACATTCTGTATATCAACCCTAACTCGTATCGAGTATCCTCATATCCTTTGAACATTTCTATAGCCTTTTGAAGGTGTTCCACAGCTTGCAATAGCAAAGGATTGTCTGGAGAAACACAGACATATCTTGGTGACTTTCTGGCAGAAATGAAAGTACCTTTGTGGTCATTGACACCTGCCTGATTATGATAAGGCTTCTTTTGCTCTCTTTTCTGAGGAATAATGGACGGATTGGTTTTAAGTGCAGTTGTAGGCAATTCAAACTTGAAAGGTAATTCTGAGATATTTACAAAATTTCGAACTAAAAATCTATTTTCGGAGGCTAAAGTATCACCTTTTCTATTACAATCCCCGTGTGTCTTAACAGAATCTGTGGATTTGGATCTTTCATACAAGGTAGTTTTAATACCTTCTTTGAATTGAACACTTTTATCTTGAATAGGATTATTAACCTTCTGTCCAGGATCGATTGAAAGTGAATTAATTTTTTGGACATGCTAGATTCATCGCCACCATATGTGTCATGTTTTGGCTGATCTATAGCGTCCATAGAATAAGAATAATGAACTTTGTTTTCAAAACTTGGTTTCGGAGTGGCTATTTCCACCATTCTCTTTAGTGTGATTGCTAAATGGTGTCTCGAGTAAAGCGTGTTTTTTAGTTGCATTGCCCTTTCTAACATATTTCTGATTTCTCTAGATCCAGAGTATACCTTAAAGAGGTACCATATTCCTGAAGAACGAAGTATTGATTGGGACACAACCTCATTGCTTCTTCAAAACATCAACATTCAGTTATTTTCTCCGTTTCTTTTCTGTCAGTTCCTATGATTTTGAACAAGTTTTTACCTTTTAAAATTCTGCCCAATTCACAGCATGCCTTTGCTTTTGTATTTATATACCGCTGATCATGAGCTGGGAATTTCAAAATTTCGTCTAACATACGAGCAGCTTCTTTTTTGTTTTCATCAGGTTTAAAAATTTCAGTCATCTGAAACATATTAGTCTGTCTGTTTAATGTTAATGCAAGACGGAATTCCCAAAGTATATTTCTTTCGGGAGATATATTTGCAATGGCTTCGTTTAATTTCTCTATTGCTTTGCCGTGATGTTTTGGACCCAGTCGAGAGTAACAATATTCAATTTCTGCTGTTGCTTCTGACCTTGTTCTATTTTGCTTAAAGTGATCGTAATTTTTCATTTCATTTGATAGTTCGTTTGAATGATAATGTTCTCCAGATTCGGCGTAAAATAGTATTTTATTGCAATGCGTTATTAAATGTGGCTTTCTCTGTAGCTCATTGGCGATATATAAAGATTTAAATGCATTGTATCTTTCTTCTAATCTCCATTGTAGGTATGAAATGATATTTTGGACAAAAATTCTTTCTTCGATGTCATCAAATTCTTCCTCTAAATCTTTTTGAAATTTTTCAAGTTTTTCTTTCATCTCTTCTTTACTTTGAAATGCATCGTCTAATACAAAAGATGATAATTTTCTTATTTCCTTTGTGTCAATTTCTTCATCCACCATTGTCGAACCTAAATCAGAATATAGATATGTCATAAAAAATTATAATATGAAACAAATGCAATGCATAAAGTTCTGAGAAAACATCTCATCTTGTTAGAATTGTTACAAAACAAAGCAATGCTATTAAGTTTATATAAATCAATTTGCTAACAACGGCTAACTGTTGACAAGATGAACTTCAGCCATTCAGTAAATTCAAACATATTTTATTGTATATCTAAAATACATAATATACACCTTCTTGCAACATAGCATTCTTGCACTCGTAGTTCAGATCGATGCAATACATTTAATTGCTAGTTATAGTGAGTGAATGGCAGATATAGTTCATTCAGTCGTCATTTACTTAATTTTAAATAATCTTACAGTTAACTGAATGACAGAGCTTGATCAAGTAAAAGAAAAAATGAAAACATGGCCAGTATCTGAACTTGATATATAATCGTAGCTTTCGTCAGGGTTTTGAAAGGATTATTTAATTTTGTGCAAAAGGTATCCCTTGTTGAGAAGATACATGTATCATTCATGCCATCAAAAATGTCGGATATAACAACAAGGTTATTGTGTGTAATAAAGCAAAGAGGACTTGGTAAAAATACACTATATAAAAATATACATAATTCAGATAAAAAGTTTAATACGAACGCGGTCTGTTAGAAGTTTTTTTGCTTGCTCGAAAAAATTTAAAGCAAATCTTGTTGAGGTAATAACAAACTTTGATATCTAGACTGCAAATAAAGATATTTTATATGCTTGACGTCCCTTTTATTATGTGTAAATACCATCTGCAATGCATCCTTTACCGTATACTAGAATTAACAATTATTAAAAATGCTTAAAGCTTAAACAGGAATAAAAAAAAACCTACGTAATTTAGTGTTCGAGTGTCGATCCAAAAGTATTGTCACAAATGCGATAAAATCGTAAAAAATCGAAATAACTTTCTACAATTCGTACTTTGAAACATCTACCTATTTTAATTCAGATATAGAAATTATAATGAATAAAGATAGTTACTTCTGAAGATATGTTCAGAGCATAAGGTAATGATAGTCGCTGCACGCTGGCGACGTCATTTCTGAATTCTTAACGAGATGTTAAAATTTCATAATTTCGTCTTTAACGAGGAATTGACCAAGATGCTCTATACACACTTTTATCATTTTTATAAATAATTGAATCGACAGAGAAGTATATTGAACTATTTAATTGTGCAATTAGTTTAATCAATGGCTCTACAAAAAGTCATGAACGTAGCTTTATGCTATCAAGATGACTAAAAAACCTGGCTTTAATTTTTTTTACAGAGCTTTTGTCTTCTGCCTATCTAATTTATTTATTAAAATGCGTAGTCTTTAGTAAAACATTGGAACAAATGTTCATTTTCTTTCTTACTTAAAGGTTGACATATCAATTTTAAGATAATTTCTAGTGATTTCTATCTATTGAAAGAAAAACTACATTGTATTTCCATTCGCATATATGGCCTTTTTATTCCTTGACATGGAGAAAAAAAGCACCGAGTAGTTAACCAAAATGAATAGTAACGTTCACTATTTTTTTTTAAACAGAAAAAGCTTATGTTATACAATGTATTTGTTCCACAATGTCGTGTTGTTATACCCGCACTTTCTAAAGAAAGTTCGGGTATATTGTTGTCCTGTTCCGTCCGTCCGTCTGTCCGTCCGTCTGTCACGTTTTACTTTCTCAAACTGCTCTTACATCGTATAAAATAGCAATCTGAACTCTTGGACTTTGATTGGGGGTGTCAAGTTGTTTTGTAAAATGGTTTCAAAAATTCTCTGGTAGTCCTGGGGGTCAGATAATTGGTAAAATAAATGACGTTTTTTCACAAAAAACCTTCTTCCTCGAACTCCTCCTACATTTTCAACAATAGACAAATCATCTTTTGGAATATGTTTTGGGGTATCCTATAGATGCGCAATAAGGTTTCGGAAATTTTAATTTTGCCCTGGGGGTCATTTGGTGGCTGAAAAATGACGGGTTTTTTT
>WFKH01003881.1:15927942-15939256 GCA_016163765.1 Magallana hongkongensis | reverse complement strand
ACTTTTTTTCATGATAAAGCATCAGCATACATAAATGTTATTTTTTTATGGCAGTTGAATTGCTCCATACAATCGCAGAAATGATAATTTATGTACTCTGCATCCGAAGAAAAGGTGTGATTTTTGCGAAAGGCTTTTATAAGATATATAACGGTAGGTCAACATATTAACATTTTAACATATTAACATTTTATTGTCTGTTAGTTTTACAGATCATTGCTAGGCATCAGCAATAAGTGGTGTATATCAGGAAATATATCCGCGGCTGCTCTTGGCAATGCTAGTACACGACTTCCATGACTGTACCTGCACACAAATGTTAAAGTTGAAATATCAGAGCAAGTTGGTCTTTATTAAAGAATTTTATAAGTATGGAGAGTTATTGTAGAAAGAGCATCTCATGCACAAAAATATATCGAAAAAAGAATGGCAAGAAATTATATAATTTAATGTAATGTATGGAACGCCATAAACGCGAAAAGTAACATTTACTGGAGTGGTAAATATAAGTATTACAAAATATACATATTTTTGCAAGTGTAACACAAATTGGAGAATGAATATTATTTCATGCGTTAATGCATTGTATGGATCGACATTATTATATAAAAACCGAAATAGTTAGGTAACGAAAATAATGAATGATTAAGATTTTTTTTATAATACAATGAAGTAGAAAAGTGAAATCAATATACCGGACAAGTACAGTCATAAATGTTGTTAATCAAACATCTCTAGAGTCCTGGATGTAATGTATTTTATAGACTAGGATACAGAACAGGTACAGTCGTGGATGTTAATCAGGCTCAAACCTGTATGTTGTTACATACATGTTCTGACAGTCATGTATGTTGGATATCTTTTGTATTAAATCAGGTAATGGCTCGTGTGTTGTAAATGAGGCTTGCCGTCACTCTACACTTAACTATTCTAGCAAAACAGATTTTGCCTAAGAGCTATATGCATTGCATTTGTCTCCAATTATACTTTCTTCTTACAGAAATATATTCCGTGACATTAATTTAGAGGGAAAATGGAAGACGAAGAAGTAGACGTGGAGGACATTACAAAATCGTCATCCTTTGTGCTAGACAATGTATTTCAAAGTAAAGAAGAAATGAAAGAAGAACTTGAAAAGTTTCAAAAAATTTTAGACGAAGAATTTGATGACATCGAAGAAAGAATTTTTGTTCAAAACATCATTTCATACATGCAATGGAGATTGCAAGAAAGAGAAAATGCATTCAAATCTGTAAGCTACAGAAAAAGCCTCATTTAATTACTCATTGCAACAAAATATTATTTTACACCGAATCTGGAAAACATCTTTCAAACAAACTATCAAAAGAACTGAAAACTAATGATCACTTTAAGCAAACTAGAACCAAGTCAGAAGCAACAGCAGAGATTGGATATTGTTACTCTCGGTTGGGTCCATAACATCATGACAGGGCAGTGGAGCTACTCAAGGAGGCCATTGCAAATATAACACCTGAGAGAAATTAACTTTGGGAATTTCGCCTAGCATTAACTTTGCGTAGACACACTCATATGTTTCAGATGACAACACCTGAAGCCCTTAATCCTGCTGAAAAAAAGAAAGAAGCTTCCCGTCTGTTATATGGAATTTTGAAGTTCCCCACTCATGATTATCGTTATATAAAAGCAAGGACGTGGTGTGAATTGAGCAAACTATTATCTAAAAGTAACGATTTGTTCAAAATCCTAGACATTGACAGAGAAGAAACAGAGAAAATCAATGAAAGTTGGTGTTTTGAAAAATCAATAAAGTTGTGTCCATATCGTATTAGCCATACACAGAGTACCGGGAGGAAACGAGGAGGACCGCGCCCCGTCATTGCGAAGTTCCGAGACACAGACACAAACATCAGAGTGATCAAGAATCGTTCCAAAGATGTAATTAAGAAGCGCTTTGTGATGCTCGACCACCTGACTCAGATGAACGCGCAACTCATCAAAACTCTAAATCGGGGCGAGCGGATCAAAGGCGCGTGGTACTATAACGGCAAAGTATTCGCGGAGGACCACGGTGGGAAGAGGCATCGATTCAACATCTTGGACAATGTGTCAGATAAAGTCAAACATCGTCATGAGGAACAGCGGAGCAGTTTTTCCAACCGTTAAGATCGGGATCTGGAAACGAAACTTGGACCTTTTGTGATGGGGATCGAAATGTGCATATTAGCGTGTGAGTGTGTGTGTATGAATGTCGTGTTGTGTTTATCGTCTTTACTACCAAATACCAGTTTACCTCATTATTTCACTACCATTAAACTACAGGTAAAATTTTATTTACATAGTCAACCTTGTTTTGTCTACAGTCTTAATGTGTTCAACTGAACGAAGAGTTATATATACAACATAAAGTCTGTCAATTTTTCGTGACATCTATTTTCTATTTTTTTCGTTTTGTGATTGTTAGAAATGGCTGATCTCATAAGAATAGCGTCTGTAAACTGTCAGGGCTTAGCTACGAGCTCAAAAAGACAAGATGTACTTAATTATTACAAAAAACAAGGCTACTCTATCTTGTGTTTACAAGACACCCATTTTATACCTGATATTGAGCCACTTATTGAAACTCAGTGGGGTTATAAATGTATATTTAATTCTTTCAAGTCAAATTCTAGGGGTGTCAGTATTTTTTTAAATAACAATTTTGAGTTTAAAATACACAATGAAATGAGGGACGACGATGGAAACTTATTGGCCATTAATACTACAATTGAAGACAATCATGTTACTTTAATAAATATATATGGCCCAAATGCAGATAATCCGGGTTTTTATGAAAAAGTCAGAGATACCTTTTTGAATTTAGACAATGACTATTTTATATTATGTGGGGATTTTAATCTTGTTCTGAACCCAGAGTTGGATACATTCAATTATTGTAACGTTAATAACCCAAAAGCCAGAGAAAAGGTATTAGATATTATGAAAGATCTTCAGTTAGTTGATTACTTTAAAATTCTTCATCCTGACAGAAGAATCTATACATGGCGAAAAAAAAATCCTCTTAAGCAAAGTCGCTTGGACTACATTTTAATATCAGAAAGTTTAACAAATATGGTAGAAAAGTTCTCGACTAAGCTTGGGTATAGATCTGATCATTCAGCTGTGATTTTAGAGCTGAAATTTAATAAATTTTCAAGAGGTCGAGGGCTTTGGAAGTTCAACAACAGTCTTTTAACAGATCAAATATATGTTGAAAAAGTGAAAAAAAACTATTTTTGAAGTACAGAATCAATATTTACAAGGTAACAATCTAAATATTTTCCAAAATCATAGCTTATTTCTTGAAGTTCTTCTCATGGAAATTCGGAGTATCACTATTTCATATTCATCATACAAGAAAAAAGAGAGAGATAAATTTGAAAAAATCTTGCTTGAAGAAATTGAAACTATTGAGGCAATGTGTAACATAGATTTTGATCTTTTAGAGGAAAAGAAGTTGAAACTCGAAAGGTTAAGGAAAGAAAAATTACAGGGTCATATCATTAGATCACGAGCAAAATGGGTTGAGGAAGGGGAAAAGCCTAGCAAATATTTCTGTTCTTTAGAATCTCGGAATTTTTTGAATAAAACTATAAAAAAGGTAGAAATTGATGATAAAATCATTTATGATCAGTTTGAAATCTTAGATCAGGTCAGAAATTTTTACAAAACCCTTTATGCTAGCAAAGATTTAGATACCATAGATAGCAACTTGGATGATTTAATACAAAATTTGGGGGTTCCAAAGTTGGACAAAAACACCTCTAAAGTTTTAGAGGGTAGTATATCTGAGAATGAAATACTTACTGTTTTAAAAAATATGAAAAATAACAAATCACCGGGAAGTGACGGCTTTACAGTAGAATTTTTTAAGTTTTTCTGGAGGGATCTCAAAGACCATATTGTTTTAGCTGTTAATCATATTTTTGCTAATAGGGAGCTGCCTATATCGCAAAGACTTGGAATCATTACATGTCCTCCAAAAGGTGACAAACCTAGGCAATTTTTAAAAAACTGGCGCCCAATTACTCTTTTGAATGTTTTCTATAAACTTATTTCAGGGTGCCTTAGTTATAGAATTAAATCCTCCTTAGATTTTTTAATATCAGAAACCCAATCTGGCTTCATTAAGGGTCGTTATATTGGTGAAAATACTAGGTTTGTCTATGATTTATTATCCTACACTGAGTCCAAAAATATACCTGGTTTACTGGTGCTCATAGATTTTGAGAAAGCTTTTGATTCTATCTCCTGGAAATTTATTTACAAAGTTTTAAAATATTTTGGTTTTGGTGAAAACATAATCACTTGGATAAAAATCCTAAACACCAAGATTACAGCTTCTGTTTTACAATGTGGTGTGCTATCTGAACAATTCCCTATTTATAGAGGTTGTAGACAAGGCGACCCGATTGCCCCATATCTTTTTATTCTCTGTGCAGAAATATTAGCTATCCTTGTTAAACAAAATGTAAATATTAGAGGCATTGTAGCCAATGGAAAAGAACATAAAATATCCCAATATGCTGATGACACAACCTTGGTGCTTGATGGTTCTTCAAAAGCCCTTTTTGCTGCTCTGGATACCATAGATCTTTTTTCAACTTTTTCAGGATTGCAGATAAATAGTTCAAAAACAAAAATTGTTTGGATAGGTTCAAAAAAATTCTCTAAACAAGTATACCATCATACAAGATGGAAACTGGAGTGGGGATGTACAAAATTCAATCTGCTGGGAATAGAATTCTCTGTTGAGTTAGAAAAAATTGTTAGTCTAAACTATAGTGTTCAAATACCAAAAATCAAAGCTTTAATACAACAGTGGAAAAGGAGAATTCTTACTCCTTTTGGTCGAGTTACTGTAGTTAAAACATTACTTCTTCCAAAACTCAATCACCTTTTTATTTCCTTACCAAGTCCAGATAAAGAAATTATTTCTTCCCTTACCAATCTTTTTTATGAATTTATATGGAATTCAAAAATAGATAAAGTCAAGAGACAACTTAGTACTCAAGACTACTTAAAAGGTGGTATTAAAATGTTGGATATTAACAATTTTTTAGTGTCATTAAAATGTTCATGGATAAAGAGGTTAACAAAAGATAACAAACCATGGACGGATATTTTTTTAGACATTCATGGCAACAAAGTGGTAAAGCATTTGTTAGACTTTGGTGACAAATATGTACAAAACATAATAAATCATAGTAATAAATTTTGGAAGGATGTTCTACACTCATGGTTAAAAGTTTTAAGAACAATTGACTATTCATTATCTACAACAAATGTATGTGCTATGCCAATCTGGTACAATACAAATATATGTGTTGGTAATAAACCTATCATTGTTTATAATTGGTATGAACATGGTATTAAAACTATAGGTGACTTTCTAAATGAAGATGGTCAGTTTTTGAAACAGCATGATTTTGCACAAAATTATAGACTGTCTAATATATGTAAAATGCTATACAACAGTGTTATTAATGCAATATCTAGTTTCCTTAGATCTCAGTCTATAAAAAGATCTGATGTTAAAAAATATTACTATCCATACATTCCATTTTAATTTGAGTATGTTTTATTGTTTGAAAAATGCTCGAAAATCTTGTACAATCTTATTAATAGTAAAGATATTATACCAAGTTCCATTCAGAAATGGAACACTGAACTATCCATGCAACTAGAAATTAATGTTTCAGTCAAAGAGTTCTTTAAAGTATGTTTTAAAACAAGTGCTGATACCTCAGTACAGTGGCTTCAGTACAGAATTCTTTTCAGAATGTTGCCCACAAAATACTATCTTAAAAAAATCAATGTAAGCACTGATGATTGTTGTTCTTTTTGCAAAGAAGATGTAGAAACAATTCAACATGTATTTATTAAATGTTTAGAAATACTGCCATTATGGAATAAACTCAGCATGCATATCTATTGTAAAACTACAAATAGAATTGGATTTAATGTTAATAATGTAATATTTGGTGAAATACCTCTAAATCAGGGTAACAAAGTTGTAAACTTTATAATTTTGTATACCAAACAGTATATTTTTAACTGTTTGAAACAAAAAAAGATCCCTTACTTAAAGGGGCTACTACAACATATCTATTTCAAATATAAGGTTGAAAGATACATATTAATTAAATCATGTGAAATGTTAAAATTTGACAAACAACGGTCAAACTGGAAAAATATTTTTGAACTTTAGTTTTCCTGTAAACAATTAGAATGTGTTTCTGATATTTATGTGTGCAAGTGTATGAAAGGGTGTGTGAGTGCCAATAAATATTTGCTTTGTTTCTTTGATTCCTTATAATAATTATGAAAATGACAATAAAAATTTAAAAAAAAAAAAAAATAAAAAATAAAGTTGTGTCCCAATTATTTCTTCGTTCTTCGAGATAATGGTATATACCTAAGGTATATAATGAACCTAGAAAAATCAAATGATATGTTAGAAAGAGCAGTACAAATGAAGGACACTATTTGTTCGAGACACCATTTAGCACTCATTTTAAAGAAACTTGTAGAGAAAGCCTCTCCGAGACCACGTTTCAGTAAGAAAATACAATTTCCGTTTTCTATAGATGAGAGAGTACGGTCAAAACATGATTCATGTGATTTTGATGAATCTAGTTTTTCTAAAGAGTTTGAGTCATTTTCCGTCGATCCAGGACAAAAGGTTGATAATCCTATCCAAGATGAAAGTGATCAATTCAAATCAAGTTCTACAACTATTTTGTACGAAAGATCGACAGATTCTGTAAGGACACACAAGAAAAATTTGAAAAAGTCTGATACTCTAGCATACTCGTCTTTAAAGTTTCAATCGAGAAAAGCTTCACTAAAGAAAGATCAATCAACGTATCACCAGACACGAGATCAAAAGAAGTCGCTTTCTCATGATCAGGCAGATGCTTCTGGCCTGAAAGGTACCTTCATTTCTGCAAGAAAATCGCCAAGATATGTTTGTGTTTCTCCGGACAACCCTTTGCTATTAGAGGCTGTGGAACACCTTCAGAGGGCCATTGAAATGTCTAAAGAATATGACGGTACTCGATATGACTTAGGTTTAATATACCGAATGCTTGATAGATTGGGTAATGCTCTGAAGTGTTTTTCTTCCATCACATCGGGCAATTGTGGAACCCCATCAGAGTATACAATGTACGTTATTAACGCATATGAATAGCAAGCATGCTGCAAACTAGATCTACTTGCTAAAGAAACTGATCCTGGAAAAAAAGATGAACTTCAATATGATGTAAAGAAATGCGCATGGAAAGCTCTTACCATTGTATCAGTAGTGATTGGGACAATACCCATGTTGAAAAGAACAAACCAATGTTATCTAACATTGAAAGTTTTACTGCAACATAAAGAAAATTCGTTTAGAACATTAAAGGAACTTGCAAAATTTACACAAACTGTTAGATTACAAAATGTATGACGAAGAATCTATAAAATATTACAAAGAAATAATTAAAGAAAAAAGGGATACAACAACTGTGAGAGAACTTGCACAAACTCATAAAAAGATTAAAGACTTTAAAAATGCTATATATACTTTGTCACTTTTGCAAAGAACATTAGAAGTGAATATTTCCGATAATCTGTATATGTAGATACGTGCATTAAATGCGCCAACGATCGCTGATCGAGGAGGATGATTTGGAGATGGCAAAAATTAGATTCACAGAAGCTTACAAGGCTATTTTTTCTCGCCAAAATGTATCCACCACTAGAAATGAAGAGGATGAAATATCACTTGATATTCTCATTTTGCACAGTTGTGGCGAAAATGAGTGTTGCTACCAAAACTTTGTCACGTCTACATTGAAGACATTTGTACCGTTGAAATTTGTTGTGAATGATGACGATTGTCCACCTTTTCATCGAAGATTTCAATACTTGATCAAAGCAATGAGCAGATCACACTGTATATTGATTGTTCATCATAAAAGTAAGGGTGGGAATGATGCTGCTAATACAGACGAATTCATAGATCTAGCGACGGAAATCGCTTGCGTAAAACACCACAAGAAAATTCTGCAAATCAGGAAAGAAGAGGTGGAACAATATGCCCCACGGTGTAAAGAAATAGGTCTGACATGTGGCTATGGTGATATTGTCAATACCGATAGCAGCCAAATTCTGTTGAACGGCAACCTGTTTTCTAACATGCTGGACAAGTTATCAGATATGTTTTTGCAAGAATCTCCTGATTCTAAAGAATGCAATCGATTGTAGAAGACTAAGTGATATTCAGTTTGTTGTTACTCGTTCTGACCAAGTAACTGGTTGTATCAAAATACTGAATTAAATATTACTGTTTTGTTTTTACAAAGCATCATTGGCTATCTGAAAGAAGCTATTAAAGGCACATTTGAAATATGTATTTTATTTGTAAATAAGTAATTTATATGAAATTGTTACAGTTTTTATCCTACTCACAGCCGTCTTTGAGTTGATTATAAAAAGACCGATTTTTTAAGTATTTATAAGAACCAAAATCTAAATTTGTCATACAAATTATTCCTTCGAATTCTTATCATTTGTAAACATTGACAAATGTATTTGTCATCTGGGTACATATAAATTGCGATAAGAAATCGAAACAAAACAAAACGAAACAAAACAACCACGACGAAACTAAACGAAACCTTAAATCAATTAAACTAAACAAAAACAAACAAGTGAGCTTTTCTGATCACTTTTTGTCCGTCCGTTCATCCGTCCGTCGTCTTTTCGCCTGTAGGACCACACGCTCTTTCAAGGGGAGATAATCAAGAATTATTGATCCTCTGTTGGTACATGTATTTTAAAAAACTTTTCAAAAACCATTGGGCCAGAAAAGCTGAAACTTGTATTGAAGCATCCTCATGTAGCATGAATTGTTTGTCCAAATCATGATTCCTGTGAAAGGATAGGGCCACAATAAGTGTTAGAGTTTTTACATAGGAATAAATAAAAAGAAATCTTCTACTCAAAATCATTTGGCTAGCAAAGCAAAAACTTGTGTGGAAGTATTCCCAGGTAGTGTAGATTGAAATTATCAAATTATTACCCCGGGGCCAGAAAGCTGAAACTTGTTGGAAGCATCCTCATGTAGCATAGATTTAAAAATGTTGAAATCATGTTTTGAGGGATGTTTTTTCGGTAAAACATAAGAAACTGACCCCCCAATAAAAAGCAGTTTATTTTGAAACATGAAGGTTAATGACTCCAGATTTATTTTTAATTTTCATTCATTTTTTGAGATTACTATGGCACTCCCACGCTTTTAGATAGACCAATACTTGAAGCAGAAACCCGGCTTTCACAGGTTTATTGGTATGTATGCACAATTCACATACCTTGATATTTTTGGAAATGTCTGACTTTGCATCAAAATTAAAATATCCGATGATATTGATACGTAACATTGAGAACCGCTATTAGTAACTTAGTAACTGCAGTTACCAGATTCTGGGAAAAAAGATTTCACAAACTTTTATTTGAAACTTGTTTGCATAAAAAATGCTAAGAAAGCGCAGAAAAATACTAAAAGAAACTGAAAGTACATACCTTTAAAACATCAAATTCAAAGGTTTTTTTTGGAAATGTCCGTTATTCAGCCATGGTGCAATAAATTGGATTATTCATGTGTAGTTGATCCGTTCCACGAATCATTTATAAAGAACGCTAGGTCGAACTTAAGGTTATGTACAGTTTAGGAAAGTCTATGTAATTTAATGCAAGGTATATGTTTCTACAGTATATAAAACGGAAAATGATATTAATGTATAATAAATGACAGTAACTGAAAATATTAGAAAAATGTATATTTATCAAAAGTCCTCCTGATCAGTAGGTCTGTCACATTGTTTATAATATACGCTTTAAACATAGTTTCACTATTAAAAAAACCCATATTATGCGGATACTTCATTATATTATATGATAATGCTTTTTTGTTATTTTTTATATTTAGTCTTTATAAGCTGATAGGCATCACATTATAATGATATTTTAACGTTACATGATAATACGTCGACACTATATCCTAAACATGAGTATATTTAGAAATTTATCTCCTGTTGTGTAGTTCTTTGTCATTTTATGCAGTGGTGTGACTTTAAATGCTGATACTTATTTATATGATCATACTTTGATGTAATGTATGATGGGAATTTGTATATTCTTTATTTTCTAAATAAATTGAATAGGTCTCTGTCTTGGTTTATGAACGAATCATCATATAATCTCTATAAATTGTCTACCAATTAGAATGTTCAGCTGATAAATTATTTCGTATGGATTGACTAGTGGGTTTATATTTTTCTTTTAGGAATATGCATAAGAATGCACAATTATGTACAAATTCATTTGAAATTGTTGTGCTTTTATTCAGGTACAGATATATTTTATGAAAATGTATGTTAAAGAAAATTACGCTCTGTAAGGAAGTATTTTCTATCGATCAACTCCCATCTGTTCACCAAGCTACACGGTCTGTTCTGCATAAAACCGACCCCCCTCCCCCGATCCAATCGTATTAATGTATGATAAAATTTTTATTGTTGGGTTCAGTAAATATGTAGCTATAGACAATCAAGATGTGGCGATCTTTAAAAATGTTTCAAAACGTGTTGAAATAAGCTGATGTACTGCTTACGGGATTTTTGTTTTAAACACAGATAAAAATATAAAGGGAATTCAACGTTTGCTTATATATTGAAGTATCACTCTATAGTGCAAGAGTTTCAGCATTTGATAAAGTATCAACATATAAAAAAAACAGTCATAAATACGAAGAACTATCACAATAACATATCCATGAAGTGTCATTAAATATTGTCATACTTATCTTAGTTTCATAAGGAAGTCACATGATCGTAAAATGACTGAGTATCAAAGGTGAACGATCTGCATATAATGACAAAATATCTTCTTATAGTTAGAATATCAACACGTTCAATCAAAAATCCACAATTTAGCTACAAAATTACATCATATAAGGAATACTTTCTGATTTTCATGATGGAGTATCAGCATGCATGGGTATTCTCCATTGTGGCAGTTGTATTACACCATAGAATCGGGCAAATGATAATTTATGCGCTACTTTTCTGACGCAGCATCTGAAGAAGAGGCATAAATTTCGAGAAGGACTTATCGCTTCACTGTGTGTTAAAAATATATCTTAGGGTATGTTAACAAATCATTACTATGCATCAGCAACGAGTGATATAGATCAACTAAATATATCTGCGACTGTGCTCGGCATTGCTAGTACAGGACGCCAATGACT
>WFKH01003881.1:15890205-15915037 GCA_016163765.1 Magallana hongkongensis | reverse complement strand
AAAAAAATAACATTTATGTATGCTGATGCTTTATCATGAAAAAAAGTTTGGCTTTATATAATGTAATTTCTTCGTTAAATTACAAAACTTTGATAGAACCCTGCGTTGATAATTTTTTATTAATAAATCAAACTACAAATATTCATAATGTAGTACTTCGATATTACGACATATACTGTAAAACAGGGGCTCATTTGAAGACACACTAAACGCAACTGACTCGTAAAGTCGTGGATATTGTAAATATGTACATGTCATAATAGATGTATAATGTCTTGTACATACAAGACAGTTACAGTCATGTATGAAGTTAAATGTGCACAGCTGCAGCCATGGCTGTGAATTATTTTATATATAAGGAACAACTACAGTCGTTGATTTTGTTAATAAATCACAGGTGCAGCCATGGATTTACGATATCTTGTACATAAAAAAGAGGTACAGTCATAGCTGTTGTTAATCATGCACAGGTACTGGCTTGGATGTATCTCCTCCTGTGTACAAAGGACACAAAATGGCTCGGTGGCGAGGCGCACGTACACTGTGCACTTATTTATCTATATTTTTTTTCAACATGGGTTGAGGTACGGGTTGAGGTACAGACAATTTTGATGTTGACTTCATGATTTCACATTACTGCATAATTGTGTTAATTTAAGACAACCTTAATTACTTCGAATCTTGTTACCTTGGTACATTTGTGTTTTTTTAACGAGATTGCCGATCCCTTCAATTGATTTATGTATACAATTATTATTAATTTTTTATTCTTTGCATGAATGCTACAGTGTTACCTTTTCGATTTTATAGCGTTCCATACATAACATTAGATTATATAATATGGTGGCATACTTTTTCTTGATATATATACATGCTATTTGTTTTCTGTGTTCTATCAAATCGTATTAAAATATTCAATAAAGACCGACTTGCTCTGATATTTCACTTTTTAACATTTGTGTGCAGGTACAGTCATGGACTCCTGTACTAGCATTACCGAGCACAGTCGCAGATATATTAGCTGATCTACATCACTCGTTCCTGATGCGTAGTAATGATTTGTTAACATACCCTAAGATAAATCTTTAACACACAATGAAGCGATAAAAATTACACCTACCGTTATATATCTTATAAACGTCCTTCTCAAAATTGTTGCCTCTTCTTCGGATGCTTCGTCAGAAAAGTAGCGCAAGAATTATCATTTTCAATGGAGTAATACAACTGCCACAATGGAGAATATCTATGCATGCTGATACTTCATCATGAAATCAGAAAGTTTGTCCTTATATGATGTAATTTCTTAACTAAATTATGAAACTTTAATTGCACGTGTTGGTATTTTGAGTATTTTACGATATTTTGTCATTATATGCTAATGGTTTCTCATTGGTACTTAGTCATTTTACGATCATGTGACTTCGTTATTAAGGTATTCGATGTATAAATATACACTTCCGGTAAAAGTTCCGAGAGTAGCCGATGTGTTCGAGTTCGGTAATTTTCGGAACCGCTAGAGTTATCGTTCGTCGAAAAAGAGTTATGTCTCGTAGTAATGGCGGCGCCCAGAGACGAGCACGGGCGATTTAGTAGAAAAGCGCATTCCAAAGCTTCCCGGGGGATTCGTAGGGTTTTACTCGATCACAATTTTGAATCGGGACATACGTGTTACAGCGACCAGTGTAAGGATCCAATATGCCCGCTATTTAATAATAAACGACTTGGTAAATATGCAGACAGTTGGAGGGACAGTTGGAGGGAAGGACGAAGGATTATCGAATTTACAGAATTAATTACAGAATTAAGTCCAAAAAACCAGGAATGCCATGTTTTGTCATTAACACAAAGTTGGGCACAAGTATGTAATGAAGTATTTTTCCAAAAAAGACTTTTGCTGTCCTTATCTCTAAAAACACATATAATAATATATTGCAGGTATGATTGATTCTCTTGGTGGTCCTGATCGTGTTAACAATATTTTATCTACGCTAAACCTTAAGCCTGTGAATCCAAAGAGTCTTAAGCACATGGAAAGGCGAGCTGGGGCGTATGTGGAAGCTGTTACGAAGATGTCAACCCGGAAAGCTGCTACTGAGGCATTTGAGACAGAGATGGAGTAAGTTCATAACATAAATTATAATGATAAATGTCAGGATACAATGTAAATTAATGATGACATACACGAAGGAAATGGTTATGTGTGAAATGATCAAAATTGTTTATTGCAGGGAAATTGGAGAAGCTGAAAGTACAGAGGCACTGAAGTCTATGGAAGTACCTGATAGAAGATTTGGGTGTGTGTCTTCCGCCTGATTCAGAGATAGAATCTATAATTGTTTAGAAACATACTTTTGTAAAAATATTTTTTACATATCAAATAGATATTTTGAGTAAATATGGTATATTAATTCAGTTAAGCATTTAAAAAATGTAAATGTATTGTGAATATTTTTAATAGAAAATTGTTGAAGGATGATCCCTCTGGTAAATCAGATGATGAAACTTATGTTGAAAAGGATAGAAATATTCCAACTCATAACACACAAGTTAAAACTTCATCTAATAGGTAAAGTTTTATGGATTATGAAATGATAAATATTTCATTGATGTACATTATTTTCAAGTAAAATATCTGAAATAATATTACTTGTATACACATGTAATAATATAAAACTGTTTTTTCCATTTACCACACACTAGCTGTTTAAAAACTTACGTTTGTAATGTTTAAAACATCCTTATTTCAGTCTAAGGAGCATGTATAATCCATCCAAACTTAAACATCCGATATTGCATACCTCTCATGCTCGATGTAGAAAGCTTAGGTATCCATGCAAGACAAGGAAGGGAATGTCAGCAGCTGCTGACACAACATGGCACAAGAGAGGATTTGACAGTCTTACATGTAAGGAAATATTTGTGACACTTTGTCGTCTTATACACTGTATTAGAGAATAACAAGGCAATATACATCTACTTTTTATTTTGAATAAAAGTTATTTTATGCCATTACTTATACTTTCAGCTCTTACCTTCTTTATGATTAAGAATAAATATGGAAAAAGAGTGATCAAGTCCGTGGTGCGTCATAGAACATGCGGCACTTGCAACTGATGGAGAAGAAATAGACCCTCAATGCCAGTTCGCAAGCACAGAAGTATTCGGAATCATGTTGGAAGTGCGATATTGATGGAATGCAAAAGCGGAGTTCAAGGAATTAAAGAACTTTCAAATGAAGGGACTCCAGAAGAAGTTTTGGAAGGAGATGGAGATACTACTATGCTAGCCCATATCAAAACAGACTTGAACAGGACATTAAAGAAACCGTATGATCGCAATCACATTGTCAAGAACATTGGAAAGAACTTGTACGCTGTGAAAAAACTAAGTAAAAGTGTGATACAATACTTACAACAATGCCTTAAATATGCTTTTGCTAAGAACGCAGGTGACAAAACAGGGATAGAAGAAAACATTAGAGCAAAAATTCCTCACCAGTTTGGGGATCACTCTTCCTGTCATCCAAGAACCTGTGGATTTAAACGCAAACTAGAGGAAAAGTACATTCACAGAAGCCTACCTTACATAAGCTTTTCTCAAGGATGACAATCTTAGATCTCAACTTGAAAAAATCTTAGAACCAGTCATCAACAATGCTGAACAAATGGCAGATTTAGGATCCAGCCAACAGTGTAAACATGCAAACCGAGAAGTTTTACTTCGAGCACCTAAGTCCTTACACTTTGGAAATTCGGAATCCCTGGATTTTCGTGTAGCAGCAACAGCAGTTTTCATCAATGAAGGAAGAAAATACACTGCACAGGTATTTCTTTTTATGTCATTATAGTCTACATTTTTTCATTGATTGATATTTTATTGTTAGATAATATCTTATATTTCCAGCATACATCTCAAAATTATCAAAATAACACATTTTGTATCAGTAATTTTATTGCATTAAGGGTTTGAAAGGTATAAAACTAAAAAAAAAAAGTTTCTGATAAAAAAACATTTAATGTTAGTAAGATTGAATAAAAATTAACAAAAAAACTTTGAAATGCACTTGGGGAAAAATATTATTTAATTTGGATGGTCTTATTTGGTGATATGGATATTTTTTAATTTGGCCTTAGAATTACTTATATTTTATGATTTTGTTATGTTTGGATTTTGTTTGTTTTTGTTATCAAGTTTGTTTGCTTTTAAAGACTCATTTGATTTGATAGAGGACTGGAAGATATCCAACCGTAAGTATAAGTTGTTTCTTCTGGCTTGTTTCTATTCAAAATCAAGACTGGTTAATGAATAAAAATAACCTTCATTACTGTTTAATAATTAATAATTACAACTATTTTTATTATACATTAAGTTCAAGGTGTTATATCTCCTGGAAAATTTACCATAGCATATGCTGAACAGCAAATGAGACACAGAAAAAGGATTCAAGAAAAGGCATGCCTGCCGTCTACTAGGAGACGCCGCTTGATCCTGAAACAAGAGCGAGTTGTAACCCAAGGTGCTAATGAGGCATTGGGGGGATCTTCGTACCAATCTGGTATTACAATATTATTTCTTCGTATCAATCTGGTATTAAAATATTTTTTTTATTTATTCTATTTTTAATTTAGAAATTCACTGATCTGAGATTATATTTGGTTTACTTTTATAAGTTTTTAAATGCTTGACAGGTATTGGACTTGCTGTAGCAGATGCTGATGTGGAGCATTTACCAGGGGCTGTGCCGCAAGGACATTTCAAGCCTGTGCCAGCTAGAGACAAAGCAACCTTCATTGCCTTTGACATGGAAACAACTGATTTTAACATTAACAAAAACATCATAAGAAAAATTAGTAAATTTTATTTATTGTCAAAAAACATTTTCTTTACTGTGATTTATTATTTCAGTGCGTGGAGGAACATATCCTCATATCACACAGATTGCAGCGTCAGTGGTAAGATCAGCAAAGAAGTTTTCAGCCTACGTTTATCCCAAGCTGCCAATCTCATCCAATGCACCGCAGATCACAGGGATAATCCTCAACTACAGTGGCACAATGACTTGCTGAACATTTGTATACTTCCATTAAAAAATTTTGCAAGTGGTTGAAAAAACAAACCAATGTATACCTCATTGCACATAATGGACGAAGGTTTGATTTCCCTGTGCTGATGAGTGCATTGAGAAACATTAAATATGATGCACAGTTTATGGAGTGTGTCTCGGTATTTATTGACATCATTTATGTTTTCAAGAAAGCCTATCCTGCACAGTCATCGTATAAACAGGGGAATTTAGCTACAGCTCTTTTGCATACAGCCTATGAAGCTCATAACGCAATGGATGATGTCAAAATCCTCGGTAAGCTCATCTCACACACAAAGATGAATACGAATGAACTTACAACTCAAGTTTCCCACCAACTGCAGTACAAAACCAGTTGAGATTCAACATTGCAAAGGCAAAGAATCTAACATCATTGCACTCTCTTGTTGGAAAAGCTGTTTTAAAGATGGGAATAGCTGAAATGTTGGCAGGAGCAGGACTAAATCTGGGGCACTTGCAGAACATCTTTGAACGAGATGGAGAGAACGGTCTTCGGAATACCTTTTCATGCAAAAACTGTGAAGGTCAACCGCGTGTTACAAATACCAAGAAAACCCTTGAGGAAATCATTCCAAAATTAGGAAATTTTTTCTCATGTGCCGAAAAGGCATAGGGACACTAGATCTTTATTCAGTGGTCATGAACATGTTATTGGTTAATTATTTGATATGTAAACAGAAATGAAGTGACATTACCACTGTTGCATTTTCATGTGTCATTTTTTGCATAACTTTACTGATTATAGAAGAAAAAGGTAGTATTAACATTTTCATTGTACAAAATCTCAATATTTTTAGCATTGAATTGGATTTATTACAATTATTCCATGCATTGTGATTTTTTCAAGGTCATAGGTCAAGGTCATTGGTGAGAATCATGATCATGAGTCTCATTTATACTTAACTATGTAAAATGCTTTTATTTATAAGCAAGACATTAAAACATATATAGTATAAATGACGAATAAATCATATCTGTGTCATTATCGATTAGTCACAAAATAGGGGGTAGGGTAAGTGGATAATTAATAAATCTTTAATGCTCTGGTAAAAAAAAGATTGTGTCTTTCTTATGTAAGGTAATGATTAAGGATAGTTTTAATGGAAGCATTTTTAGCCCACTTCTGTTTAATTGATTTCCAAGAACTTTAATGATAACACTTCTCGGTTGAAAATCCTATTTTTCCATTGGTAAGGCCACTTTGATTGGAAACAAAATCCATAGATAACATTTTGTGTTATTTTTTTGCCATTATTGATTAACATCTATATTATTCTTATTGATTTGAGCTAAAAATCCCATACTGAAAGTGGATTAAAATAAAATAAATCTTCTTGCAGTTTAACACTCCTTTTATTTTTCACTAAGACGGGGGTGGGAATATACAATCTGTTGTATATCAGTTTTGCTATGGTTAAACTTTATAATATTTTGGAATTAAAAACTTCATACAGTATAAATGTTATAAATTGCAGCAATTGTTCAGTTCTCAACTTCTCTTATTATACATGGAATACCTTAAACTGAAATGAGATTGACAGTATTTACCGACACTTCATCGTTATGTTATGGTCATAGTTCTAAGTATTTTTATTGTTTTTATCATATCCTGATACTTCATTTAATGCCGAAACTCTTAGATGATACTTCAATATATGAAGAAACGTTGAAGTTTTTATATTCTTATCTGTGTCTAAACGAAAATCCTGTAAGCAGAACATAAGCTTATTTCAACGTTTTGAAACATTTGTAAAAATCGCCGCTGGATGTCTATAGCTGCAGATTTCCTGAAAACAACAATAAAAATTTTATCATACATTAATACGATTGGACCGGGGGGAGGGGGAAGGGTCGGTTTTATGCAGAACAGTCCGTGTAGCTTGGCGTGCATATGGGAGCTGCTCGACAATAAATACTTCCTTAGAGATCGTATTTTTCTTTACCATAAATTTTCATAAAATATCTATGTACCTGAATAAAAGCACACATTTTTCAAATGAATTTGTACATAATTGTGCATTCTTATGCATAGTCCTAAAAGGAAAAAATAAAAACCACTAGTCAATCCATACGAAATAAGTTATCAACTGAAGATTCTAATTGGTAGTATATTCCTGCTTTTTTAAATAAATTGAATAGACCTCTGTCTTGGTTTATGAACACTTTATCATATAATCTCCATAAATCGTCAAATAACCATCATACATTACAACAAAGTATGATCATATAAAAAAGTATTAGCATTGAAAGTCACACTATTGTATAAAAGGACAAAGTACTACACAACAGGAGGTAAATTTCTATATATTGTTATGTTTAGCATCTAGTGTCGACGTATCATCCTGTAACGTTAAAATATCATTGTAATGTGATGCCTGTCAGCTTATAAAGACTAAATATAAAAAAAAAAACCAAATACATTATCATTTTATATAATAAAATATCCGCATAATATGAGTTCTTTTAATAGAGAAACTATGTTTAAAGCATATTGTATAAACAATGTGAAAAACCTACTGATCAGGAGGACTTTTGATAAATATACAGTTTTCTACTACATGTATTTCAAGTTACTGTCATTTATTATACATTGATACTATTTTCCGTTTTATATAGTGTATAAACACATACCTTGCATCAAAATACATAGACGTTTCTAAACTGTACATACCTTAAGTCTGATCTAGCGTTCTCTATAAATGATTGTACGGATCAACTAAACATGAATAATTAAATACATTGCACCATGGCAGAATAACTGACATTTGAAAAAATAAACTTTGAATTTGATGTCAAAGGTATATACTTTCAGTTTCTTTTAGTATTTTGTTGCGCCTTTCCAAGCATTTTTATGCAAAAAAGTTTCAAATAAAAGTTTGTGAATTTTTTTCTCCAAAATCTTGTAATTGCAGCTACTAAGACATTGTGGTTTTCAATGTAATCAATACCACAGGACATTTTGATTTTGATGCAAAGTCAGACATTTCCAACAATATAAAGGTATGTGGATTGTGCATACATACCAATACACTTGTGAATGCCGGTTTTCTGATTCAAGTATTGATCTATCTAAAAGCGTGGTAGTTGCATGGTAATCTCAAAAATTTAAGGAAAGTAAAAAATAAATCAGGGGTCCTTAGCCGACGTCGAAAAATGACCCTCAAGTTTTAAAACTATTTTTTTTAAAGACCTATGGGTCAGTTTCTAATGTTTTATATTAAAAATAATTTAAGTCTTTTCTTAATCCAGAACTAATAATAGGAAGTATAAATAATTATCAAAATACAAATGATCTTCATTTACATTACAAATAGAAATATTAATCCATCCTTAAACAGAACTCACGACCGTAACAATTTTAAAGAGGAACCTTTCTAATAGTGAATTTGTTTAGTTGCTAAATCTAATGTTAAAACAAGTTATCTATGTATACCTACTAGCACATTATAACATATTCATGTATACCCCTTATAATAGGAAAACCCCAAGAATATCACAATTTTGATAGAGGCATAATGGTTTAGTTAATATTCTCTCCGTTTGCATAATCAAAAAAGAACTTTAAAGAGGCCCAGGGGCCCAGGAGCCAGATCGCTTACCTGAGTAACAATAGCCATAACTCTGATCAATCAGATATATAGTATCAAATACAAAAATACATGACAATGAAATAGAGTATATCTTGTTTAAAAGAATTTTCGATTTTTTTCTCCCCATATTCATGTTAAACATCCCTAAGGAACGTACATAATTTGAACATTATTGAATCTATGCTACCTGAGGATGTTTCTAACAAGTTTCAGCATTTCTAGCACAATTGTTTTAGAGATGAAGATTTAACAGATTTTTTTCTATTTATCTTATGTAACAATACAACCCCTCATTGTGGCCCCACGCTACCCCGAGGTCATGATTTAAACAAATTTCCACCCACAATACCTCGGAATGCTACCAAACAAGTCTCTGCTTTTCTAGTCAAATGGTTTTTAAGTACAAGATTTTTTAATATTTATTCCTATGTAAAATTTCGACCCCTTATTGTGGCCCTACCTTTTCCTAGGAATCATGATTTGAGCAAACAATTTATGCTACCTGAGGATGCTTCCACACAAGTTTCAGCATTTCTGGCCCGATGGTTTTTGAGAAGATTTTTTTTTAAATACCAACAGATGTTCAATAATTCTTTATTATCTCCCCTTGAAAGAGCGTGTGGCCCTTCATTTTAACAAACTTGATCCTCTTTACCTTAGGATACATTGTACTTTGTGCCAAATCTAATTAAAATTGGCCCACTAGTTTTGGAGAAGAAGTTGAAAATGCGAAAAGTTTACAAATGGACGGGCGGACAGACAGACGGACGGACGGACGGATAAAAGTGATTAGAAAAGCTCACTTAATTGTTTTTGTTTGGTTTCGAGTTTAGGTTTCGTTTAGTTTCGTTAGGTTTTCTTTGATTTCGTTATGTTTCGTTTCGTTTCGTTCCAGTTTCTTATCGCATTTTACAAGTTCACAGATTACAAATACATTTGTCAATGTTTGACATGATAAGGATCCGAAGGGATATTTTGAATGGCAGATTTAGAGTTTGGTACTCATTTATAGGTAAATAATTGGTCTTTCTTATTCACAATTTAAAGACGTCTGTAAGTAGGATGAACATTTCACAATTTCATATAACTCATTTACAAATAAAAAACACCATATTTTTACTAAGCTTTTTATAGCTTCTTTCAGAAAGTCAATGGTGCTTTCTAAAAGCAAAAGAATATGTACTGCAATATTTTGATACAACCAGTTAATTTGTCAGAACGAGTAACAATACATGGAGTAGCACTTCTACAATCGATTCCCATCTTTAAAATCAATAGATTCTGTCAGAAACATCTCTGATAACTTGTACAGCATGTTAGAAAACAGGTTGCCTTTCAACAGAATTTGACTGATATCATTATTGACAATATCACCCTGGCCACATGTCAGAACTATTTCTTTACACCCTGGGGCATATTGGTCCACCTCTTGTTTCCTGATTTGGAAAATTTTCCTGTGGTGTTTTACGCACGCGATTTCCATCGCTCGATTTATGAATTCGTCTGTATTAGCAGCATCCTTCCCATTCTTACTTTCATGATGAATAATCAATATACATTGTGATCTGCTCATTGCTTTCATCAAGTATTCATATCTTCGATGAGAAGCTGGACAATCGTCATCGTTTACAACAACTTTCAACTGAACAAACGTTTTCAATGTGGACGTGACAAAGTTTTGGTAACAACAGTCATCTTCACCACAACTATGCAAAACGAGAATGTCCTGTGATATTTCATTTTCTTCATTTCTGGATGTGGATACATTTTGATTAGACAAAATAGCTTTGTAAGATTCTGAAAACCTAATTTTTGCCATCTCTAAATCGTTGTCTTCAATCAACGAATGTTTGGCTCCTTTAATGCATGTATCTACATATAACAATTTGTCGGAAATATTTACTTCTAGTGTCCTTTGCAATAGTGACAAAGTACATATAGCATTTTCAAAGTCTCTAACCTTTATATACGTTTTTGCAAGTTCTCTCACAGTTGTTGAATCACTTTTTCCTTTAATTATTTGTTCATAAAACTTTATAGATTCTTCGTCATAATCTAACATTTCGTGTAATTTTGCAAGCTCCTTCAATGTTCTAGAAGAATTGTCTCCATGATGCAATAATTCTTTCAGTGTAGGATAACATTGGTTTGTTCTTTTCAAAATGGGTAATGCTCCAATCACTCCTGATACAATTGTAAGAGCCTTCCATGCGCATTTCTTTGCATCAAATTGTAGCTCATTCTTTTTTCTAGAATCAGTTTCTTTAGCAAGTAGATCTAATTTGCAGAGTGATTGCTGCTCGTAAGCGTTAATAGCGTACATCGGATACTTTGATGGGTTCCCACAATTGCTCGATGTGATAAAAGAGAAACACTTCAGAGCATCATCCGGTCTATCTAGCATTCGGTATATCAAACCTAAATCGAATCGGGTACCGTCATATTCTTTGGACATTTCTATAGCCTTTTGAAGGTGTTCCACAGCTTGTAATAGCAAAGGATTGTCTGGAGAAACACAAACATATCTTGGTGACTTTCTGGTAGAAATAAAAGTACCTTTGAGGTCATTGGCACTTGCCTGATTATGACAAGGCTTCTTATGCTCTCTATCCTGATGAATGATTGACGGGTTGTTCTTTGGTGCAGCTATAGGCGATTGAAACTTTAAAGATGATTTTGACACATATACAAACTTTGGAACAGAAAATCTATTTTCGGAAGCTAAAGTATCATTTTTTCTAATACAGTCCCCGTGTGTCTTAACAGAATCTGTCGATTTAGATCTTTCATACAAGATAGTTTCAAAACTTGATTTGAATTGAACACTTTCATCTTGGATTGGATTATCAATCTTCTGTCCTGGATTAATGGAAAGTGAATCAATTTCTTGTTGCATTGAGTAATTAAATGAGGCTTTTCCTGTAGCTCTTCAGCGATATATACAGATTCAAATGCATTTTCTCTTTCTTCTAATTTCCATTGCAGGTATGAAATGATATTTTGGACAAAAATTCTTTCTTCGTTGTCATCAAACTCTTCATCTAAATCTTTTTGAAATTTTTCAAGTTTTTCTTTCATCTCTTCTTTACTTTGAAATGCATCATCTAATACAAAAGAGGACATTTTTCTGATTTCTTTTGTATCAACTTCTTCATCCACCATTGTCTAACCTTAATTAGGGCGCTGAATTTAGATCTGTGATTAAAAAAAATATTATATAACTCAAATGCAAATCACATAGTTCTGAAAAAAACATATTATCTTGTTAAAAATAGTTACAAACCAAACATTTCTGTTGCTTTTTATCGAGTTTATATATATCAAATTAGCTAACAACGACTTATTCACAAGATGAACCTCTACTATTAAGTAAGTTCGTACATATTTTATTGTATGTATATAATATATAAATTGGATTTGAACACACGTTCTTGCAACTTACCAGGTTCTCACACTAATTTTAGTTCATTTAACTGATAGATATGGAAATTAATGGTGACTAAATGACAGATATATTCCTTTCAGTCAATATCTAGTTAATTTACAATAAATTTTCAGTTGATTGAATTCCAGAGTTTCATCATATGCAATTTGAAGAGAAGATTAAACGTATGTATTCAAGTGTTTAAAAATATGCCAAGTATGTATCATAATTGCAGTCAAAAATGTCGGACATTAATTTATACCAGGATTTCGTGTATAATAAAATAAAGGAGATTTGGTAAAAGTGTGATTTTTATAACACTGTATAAAATATATATCATTCAGATCAAATACGAACACTGTTAAATGTTTTGTGGTCTGTCCGAAGAAATTTAAAGTAAATCTTTTTAAGGCAATAATAATTCTGATATCTAGACTTTGCAAATATAGATAATTCATATACTTGACGCCCTTTTTATTATGTGTAAATATTATTTAACACGCTTAAACAATAATATGAAAAACGTTTCGTAATTCAGTGTTCGACGGTTGATCTAAAAGTAATGTCACAAATGCAATAAAATCTTGAACAATCGACGTTAAGATACAAAAATTCGTACTTCGAAATATCTACGAATTTTAATTAGGATATGAAAATTTTAATGCATTATTATAATTACTTCTGAAAATAACATATTTTATAGAGCGTAAGTTAGAGATAGTCGCTGTATGCTGGCGACGTCATTTCTGGATTCTTGACGTCACGTTAAAAATTTACGATTAAGTCCTTAATTGGTCATAATGCTCTATTTACGTTTTCTATGAATTAATCATCAATCTTTTTGTACACGTGTTTGACAGAGTAGTATATTGAACCATTTTACTCTGCGATTATTTTAATCAATGGTTCTACAAAAAGTCATGAAAGTAGCTTTATAATATCAAGATGACGTAAGATCCTAGCTTTAATTGTTCTTCAGAGCTTATGTCTTTTGACTAATTTAATTATTAGCAGGCGTAAGCTTTCATAAAACATTCGAACCACTGTTCACTATCTCTCTCACTTTTAGATTGATATATCGATTCCAATACAATTTCTAGTTATTTCTATCTATTGAAACAAAAACTACTTATTTCCATTCGCATATACGGCCTTTTTATTTCTTGATCTACAGACAAAGGCATTGCGTAGTTAACCAAAATGAATAGTAACGTTTCCTAATTGTTTAAAACAGAAACACTTTAGGTTTTATTTTTTAAATATTGTGTTGATTGGAACTCTTTCAAACTTTGAAGCACTGTACCAATATCTAATGATACAGTGTCCACTAAGGACATTCAGTTGCATTAGTGATCAGAATCAGACCATTTATGATAAAATTATATTATTAACAAACTACTTAGACATCCATTAATGATACCAATTTAAATTATATAACTAATTGTCAAAATTTACATTTACTAATGAAATAAAATAAAACGCAAAATTGGTACATCGTTGACCATTCATTGCATTAAATTTATTGCATAATTCGAATCAAAATTATGATTAGGAAAATTTCGATATATCATTTTTGGAGTTGATTTTATTCAACACTCCTTTGCAGTTACTCTGGCAAAACGGAAGTGAAACAGTGTTTGGACCTAAGCAAAAATCATGAATGAAAAACTATCACGCTGACAAGACTTAGTATTTGAAAATAATCGATATATTCGATGTAATGTATTCAGAAGCATTGTTTTTCAAGGAAACTTATTTATAAATTCTTTAAATATAGTCAGATTTTAAATGGTACGAACAATTTAGACATTTTTTGTAGTCGTACATGTATGTATTCCTACGCCAGAGTTCAATAAGACTTGTTTGCTGTCATTGATAACCAAAGCGCCATTTCTACAGCGGTAGCGTTTGGAATCAAGGGCAAACTATCCAATCTAAAGATAGAACCGGTACGGGTGTAGACTAGACTTTATTGTTATTTGTTTGTTTAAAAATTGCAAGGATATAATTTTTCAGAAATGTTTCGATCACTGATAAATAATGCATCGTAGAATTTAAATATTACACAACATGATTCATATGACGGTTTCCGTCTATAGCTCATAATTCGTGTCAGAAAAGCCCGATAATTCATATCAGAAAAAAATGTGCGTAATTATTCAAATACAGATAAAAAAAACTATTTGCCATGCAAAATTACATATAGTTGATTTTAAAATAATAATCAATAAAATCAACTCCCGTCAGTATTTCAGTACTTTGATTTATAATACAGTGCCCATGAGAAGCGCGGTGCATTGTGTGACACTACTTTTGGAT
The DNA here is from genome assembly GCA_016163765.1 of Magallana hongkongensis. Taxonomy (NCBI): domain Eukaryota; kingdom Metazoa; phylum Mollusca; class Bivalvia; order Ostreida; family Ostreidae; genus Magallana; species Magallana hongkongensis. The sequence continues at coordinate 15,900,600 of WFKH01003881.1, read as the reverse complement.
CTACCATTATATAATAAGTTTAGACATACATAGCGTTCCATAATTATACATAGTTACAAAGCCTAGCCTTGGTTTTCTAAAGTTAATCACATAGATGTGGTATTACAATCGCCTAAGTGCTAAACAAGAGCCTTATTCCGGGTAGAGCCAAAAACCATGTGAATCGTAAAAATTTGGTACATATTCCAAAAGATTTCTGGTGTCATTTCACCTGTAGCAACCAATATTTTTACACTTATAAAATCATTGCACACATGTAATAACCGAAAACACATGTTGATGATGTTCCATATAATAAATGTCAAGTCCATTTCACGTGTTAATCTATTAATATATCCTTTCCTTCATCGATGAAACTATTTTCTGTTATTTGCTGTATTGATCTCAAATTGCCCTTAAAGTTACGTAGCATTGATGATAATACGTAAACATACTATGAAGAAGAAATAACAAAACACAAAAAAATATGAAAAACTAGACCTACCGTTACATATCTTGTAAAAGCTTTTCAAAATCTATACCTCATCCTCGACTGCTTTCGTTTCAAATAATCAATTAGGCGTAGGATAGGAGGCATATAATTTATTACTGTTGCGATTCTATGGAGCGCCTCAACTGTCATGAATGGAAAGCTGGAACTATATCACTTTATTAAAAATGTTTATCGTTATATAACTTCTTCGTAAAATTATGAAAATTTAATATAATGCGTTGTTGGTATTTTCATTATAAACTTAAACTTTGTACTTATATGATGATAAGTTGTCTTTGTATACCAGTACTCAGTCAGGTCATGATAACCTGTAATTTGTTCTATTTGAAAGCATGATATTAAATGCTGAAAATATTTGTCTTGGAATACTTGTTTAAATATCATTTTACACACCAGTAAAATACGGGCTCATTTTGACACACATCGAACGCCACAACGGCTTTTGTCAAATTATTCATGTATGCTGATATTTTTTTCTCTATATTGTAATTTGCTTAAACATTTCTTGCAGATACTCAATCGTATAATAAAATTTTTGTCTTTATACGCTGACATTTCGTCATTATAAAATGATGTTTGGTCTGTGTATGCTGATATATCCTTCTTTATTATATTTGGGTATTATATGTGTGTTAAAACATGTAACAAAAAGGAAAAAGGACAGAAAACGCACAAAAAGTTATTGAAAAATCATATTCTCTTACAAATTATAGAAGACTCTATGTTAAGTCATAGCTTATGAATATAACATATATGTACGTAAATGTAATAGTAACAACTTAGCGCAAGCAGATAATATTATGGATTCCTCAGATTTCAGGTTTACATGTACATTATCGAATGTATGTCATATAGTTAAATTTTTATTTGTTTTTCAGATAAGCAGATAATAGTGATGGTGTGCGAGTTCTTTGCAGCTAGGATGGAGACGACTTCAACTGCATTTCGATGGGGAATATTGTATCTCTTAAAAAACCTGGTATACAGAACCACAAAGAATACATTTGTACAGATTAGATACATTTGTACCATCTGGGAAGTTTCCGTCTATAAATCACAAGCCAAAATCTCTTCTCTGAGGCAGTATGTTATAAGATATTGTATAAGAGAACCCCCCCCCCCCCCCCCGAAAAAAACAGCATGTTCTAAAAGATAGCGTCATGTTAAATGGTTTAGTGATCCCATACACTTTAGTTATAGATTATAGATTTAGATTCTATAAACAATGTTTCAGAGTCTTATCCTGATCCCTTCACTTTTAATCCAGATCGATTTTTTTCGAAAGATGGAACTTTGATTGGGACTGAAAAAATTGACTTTTTTTCAATGGGTGATAATTTAAACATCATGATAATATATTTTAGAAAAAAAGTCAGTGTAACGCTTGTATTGTAAGTTGTACTTAAACGTATTTTGAATTAGTACTTTATATAGTTCCATCAATTAAAAGACTTTAGACATTTAGAAGTAAAAAAAATTATTTCCATGAAGTAGCTTCCAGAACTAGCAAATATATTGATAATCAGAAGGTTAGCTTAAAACTCCATGGACTGATTTGATAATAAAAATATTTTTGTTTCAAAGATCCATTAGGACGACGAAATTGCATGTGTAAATCAATGGCAAAATATCAAACTATTTCTGTTTAAAACGTCACTAGTTCAGCGTTACGAAATTGAAAAACGAGAAGGGAAAGCCACTCCCATTGTTAGTTGGGATAATAGGACTAACGCACACTCCAAAAACTACGAAGTCTGTTTTAGCCGGATTGAGTATTTGAGTGTTTATGAATTATAACAACTTTTCTTTATGTGTGTCTGTCTTAATGAGGTACACTATGTAGGAACAATCGTTTGCCATCTTATTAATCAACAGATTATCTCGGAAACATTTCTGATAATTTGATCAGAATGTTAAAAAACAGGTTGCCTTTCAGCAGATATTGTCTGCTACATGTATCAGTATTGACAATATCACTAGGACCACATGTCAGAGTTATTCTTTACAACATGGAAGATACCGCTTCACTTCTTTTTTCCTGATTTAGAGACTTTTCGCCTGGTGATTCAGGCACGTATATTCCATCGCTAGATCTATCAATTTGTCTTTTTCATCAGCATCACTCATACTTTCATGTTGAATAATTAATATACAGTGTGCTCTGTTCATTGTTTCTTCCCGGTATTTTAATACTTGACACCCTGAAAAAACGTTCACAAGAAAATTCAACTTCACAAATGTTTTGGTAGCAACAATCATCAATACCACAACTCTCCAAAACAAGAATATCAAGTGATTTATCATCTTCTTCATTTCTGTTTGTGGATACATTTTGGCGAGAAAAAATAACTTTGTAAGCTTTTGTAAATCTAATTTTTGCCATCTCTAAGTCGTCGTCTTCAATCAACGAATGCTTGGCTCCTTTAATGCATGTCTCTACATATAAAGATATATCGGAAATATTCCCTTCCAATGTCCTTTGCAATAGTGACAAAGTATATATAGCATTTCTATAGTCTTTACTCTTTATATACGTTTGTGCAACTTTTCTCAGAGTTGTTGTATCCCTTATTTCTTTAATTATATCTTTGTAATATCTTATATATTCTTCGTCATAATCTAACAGTCCGTGTAGTTTTGCAAGCTCCTTTAATGTTCTATATGAATTGTTTTCATGTTGCAGTAGCACGTTTAGTGTTGAAAAACATTGGTTGATTCTTTTCAACATGGGTATTGCCGCAATCACTCCTGATACAATAGTAAGACCTTCCACGCGCATTCCTTTGTATCATATCGTAGTTCATTCTTTTTTTCTGGATCAGTTTCTTTAGCAAGTAAATCTAGTTTGCAGCATAATTGCTGTTCATAAGCGTTAATAACGTACATTTGATATTCTGACGGGTTTCCACAATTGCTCGATGTGATGGAAGAAAAACACTTAACGGCATCATCCAAGCTATCAAGCATTCGGTATATCAAACCTAAGTCATATCGAGTACCGTCATATTTTTTGACATTCAATTGCCTTTTGAAGGTGTTCAACAGACTTTAATAGCAAAGGGTTGTCCGGAGAAACACAAACATATCTTGGCAACTTTCTCGCAGAAATACAGGTCATTTTTAGGCCAGAAGCACCTGCCTGATCATGAAAAAGCGGTTTCTTTTGATTTCTTGTCTGGTGATACACTGGCTGATCTTTCTTTTGTGAAGTTTTATGCGATTGAAAATTTGAAGGTGATTTCGGTTTTGCTTGAGTATCAATTTTTTTAAATTGTTTCTTTTATGACCTTGCAGAATCTGTCGATTTGGTTCTTTCATACAAAATATCAACAGTCTGTCCTGCATCGACTGAAAGTGAATCAAACTCTTTCATCAAACTAGATTCATCAAGATCATATGAATCATGTTTTGACTGATTTTTATCATCCATTGAATACGAAAATTAAATTTTCTTTCCGAAACGTGGTCTCGGATTGGCTTCCTCCACCATTTTCTTTAGAGTAAGTGCTAAATGGTGACTAGAACAAATCGTGTCCTTTAACTGAACCGCTCTTTCTAACATATCTTTTGATTTTTCAAGATTCATTAAATACCTAAGATAGATGCCATAGTCTCGAAGAACGAAGAAATAATTGGGACACAACTTTATCGCTTCTTCAAAACACCAATATTCAGTGATTTTCTCTTTTTCTTCCATGTCAGTCTCTATGATTTTTAACAAATTGTTACGTTTAGACAATACTTTACTCAATTTGCACAATGCTCCGGCTTTTATATAACGATAATCATGAGTGGGGAACTTCAAAATTCCATATAATAGACTGGCAGCTTCTTTCTTTTTTTCAGCAGGATTTAAGACTTCAGGTGTTGTCATCTGAAACACATGAGTTTGTCTGCGTAAAGTTAATGCTAGGCGAAATTTCCAAAGTATATTTCTCTCAGGTGCTATATTTGCAATGGCTTCCTTGAGAAGCTTCACTGCTCTGTCATGATGTTTTGGACCCAGGCGAGAGTAACAATATCCAATCTCTGCTGTTGCTTCTGACTTGGTTCTAGTTTGCTTAAAGTGATCATTAGTTTTCAGTTCTTTCGAGAGTTTGTTTGAAAGATAATGTTTTCCAGATTAGGTGTAAAATAATATTTTATTGCAATGAGTAACTAAATGCGGCTTTTTCTGTAGCCCTTCCACAATTTTCAAAGATCTGAATGCATTTTCGCTTTCTTGCAACCTCCACTGCATGTAAGAAATGATATTTTGAACAAAAATTCTTTCTTCGATGTCATCAAAGTCTTCGTGTAAATCCTTTTGAAACTTTTCAAGTTCTTCTTTCATTTCTTCTTTACTTTGAAATACATTGTCTAACACAAAGGATGACGATTGTCTAATGTACTCCGCGTCTACATCTTCTTCATCTTTCATTTTCCCTTTAAATTAATGTCACTGAATATATTCCTGTAATTAGAGAGTATAATTGGACACAAATGCAATGCAGATAGTTCTAAAGCAAAATCTATTTTGTTTGAATAATGTTTTGTGTATAGTGAAGATAAGTCTCATATACAACACACAACCCATTACCTGAATTTAATACAAAAGATATCTAACATACTAACTGTCTGAACCTGTCTGTCAAAACATACAGGATTGTGCCCGATCATCAACGACTAAACCTGTTTTGTACATGTATCCTAGTCAATAAGATACATTAATTCCACCACTGTACTTGTTTAAGAAATAAGGTATCATTTTTGAATGTTTATCGGGATATATTTACATTTTCCAGTGTCTTGCATGTGATAACACTACGTATCGAGTTTGTACTATATAACCAATAACTACAAATTGAGGCGCCAGCGGGGTTTGCTTATTTTTATTTTAATATTTAATCGTACGATGGCTTAAAATTATGTAAATATAAGTAATCAGGAATCATTCTTTGAATATTATGAGGTGATAATTTCGGTCGGGGCGTGATCAAATCTATCATAAAGCCCTTCGGGCTTTATTGGATTTGATCACGCCCCGACCAAAATTATCACCTCATAATACTCAAAGAATGATTCTTTATTCCTTAGATAATTACGGGTTGGTCACGTAATCAAATTCCATAAATCCCAAAGTGCTTTATATAAGATTTTATCACGTACCAACCCGTATTTTGGATGTATCCTAGTCAATAAAATACATTAAATCTACGACTGTACGTGTTTAAGAAATAAGGTATCATTTTTGAATGTTTATCGGGATATAATTACGGGTTGGTCACGTAATCAAATTCCATCAATCCCAAAGGGCTTTATATAAGATTTGAACACGTACCAACCCGTATTTATTACCGATCTATCCAAAAATGATTTTTTCTAATATTTACATTTGATGCAAATAATGGCGGCAGCATTGATCCATTCTTTCTTCTTTTTTCTTTTTCATTGGTGATGACATAGAAAGCCGTTTTGATTAACATGACATAACAAAAAAATAGTTCAACAATGTTGCATGTTTTTGATTAACATAGTAAATACATGTAACACTAATTTTGACTAGACAAAGCTTTTTATTTTAATAACGTGAAACTGAGTACTATCAAGTGACATATTCATTCACAAATAGCGATGATCTACGCAAATCCATGTACAAGATGCCTAACATCTCATCCAATTTAACTCATTTAAACTCTTCAAAATTATCTATCCCACCTTTAAAATACTATTTAAAAATATCCGCTTCACCATGTTTACTTACAATGTTGTGTTGCTATTCAATTTTAAACATTTTCTCTATTTCCTCTGCAGATATTTCAGCTAATTTCGATGCTGCCTTTTGTTCTGCTCTGCAGACACAACAATGTGACGTCATTATTCAAAGGGCAACAACTCTAATTTTTTAAATTTCCAAAAGGCAACTGCTCCAAATATTTTAAGAACTTACGGCACGGTTTCTGTATTAAATAAATAAAATAATATGAAATGTCGAAATGAGAAGCCGAAGCGTCGGCCTATGACGGCCAATGACGGCCAAAAAGCCTAATATTAATTCTCGCCGAACTAACAAAGAAATGTATGAGGCAATCACGTGCTATGTTTAAACCAATGAAAGTGTGACATTTCAATCCAACTGTACAGCCTTGGATGAATCTCCTTCTTTGTACAAAGGACATGAAATGGCTCGGGAATTTATTGTAAATGAGGCTGTATACACTGTACACAAATTGATCAATACTTTTTTCAGGATATGTTAAGGCACATGTACATGCGATTTTGATGTTGCTTTAATGATTTCACATTACTACATAATTGTGTTGATTATAAAATTTAAAAACCTTTATTACATTGAATCTTGATTTTGTTGATTTACATGAATGTTACAGTGAATGTTAGCTTTTCGCTTTTATGGCGTTCCGTTCATTACATCATATAATATAATTTGGTGGCATATTTTTCCTGTTTCCTGTGTTCTGTCAAATCGTAACAAAATACTATATAAAGACCGACTTGCTCTGGTATTTCAACTTTTAACATTTGTGTGTAAGTACAACCATGGACGTCCTGTACTAGCATAGCACAGTCGCAGATATATTAGCTGATCTACATAACTCGTTGCTGATGAGTAGTAATGATTTGTTAACATACCCTAAAATAATTTTTTAACACACAATGAAGAAGATAAAAAAAATAAAAATTACACCTACCGTTATATATCTCATAAAAGTCCTTCTCAAAATGTATGCCTCTTCTTTGGATGCTGCGTCAGAAATGTAGTGCATAAATTATCTTTTGCACCGTTCTACGGAGTAATACAACTGTCACAATTGAGAATATACTTCATCATGAAAATCAGAAAGTTTGTCCTTAGACACAGGCAACTTCGCCACATATGATTCACATATGTTAATGATATGTGGATAATATGATTTGTTTCATATGAGATCATAAAAAGGGCATCATATGTGAATCATATATCACAGATCATATGATCCACATATGAATCACATATGATTTACATCTGATACCCCTTTCATATGATTAACATTTGAAAATTGTATGTGTGTTATTGTCATATGAGAATCATATGAAATGGGCCTCATATGTAATCATATGAAACATATAAACCGGTATGTGGGTTTTTTTTTTCATATTTATCAAAAAGAAAATATACACTTGTGCACACAGAAAATAAGGTATTTCTGCTTAAGATAAAATTTATCAAATGAATATATTTCTAAAGTTTGTAGATACGTGCATATTATTCTATAGATCCATCCCCCAAAACGTCTTGTTTTCCTGAGAGTTCCAACTTAATTATCAAAGTACAAATGATCTTCATTATATAACAAATAGAAATATAAATCCAGCCTTAAAGCAGAACTCACGACCTTAACAATTTAAAGAGGAACCATTCTAATAGTGAACTTGTTTACTTGATCAATCTCATGTTAAAACAAGTTATCTATGTAACCTTCTAGCACATTATAACATATTCATGTATACCCCTTATATTAGGAAAAGACCAAGAAAATCACAATTTTGATAGAGGCATAATTGTTTAGTTAATATTCCCTCTGTTTGCATTATCAAAGAAAAACTTAAAAGAGGCACAGGGGCCATATCGCTTACATGAGCAATAATAGACATAACTCTGATCAATCAGCTATATAGTATCAAATATAAAAATACATCTTGACTATAAAGTAGAGTATATCTTGTTTAAAAAGATCTTCGAATTTTTCTCCCCTAAGGAACGTACATGATTTAAAAATTATTGAATCTATGCTGCCTTAGGATGTTAACAAGTTTCTGCTATTCTAGCAAAATTGTTTTAGAGATGAAGATTTTTAAAGATTTTTTCTTTTTATTTTTATGTACCAATACAACCCCACATTGTGGCCCCACCCTATCCCCGAGGTCTTTATTTAAACAATTTTCCATTCACAATACCTCGGAATGCTACCAAACAAGTTTCTGCTTAGCCAAATAGATTTTAAGTAGAATATTTTTTAATATTTATTCCTATGGGAAATTTCGACCCCTTATCGTGTCCCTACCTTTTCCTAGGAATCATGATTTGAACAAACAATTTATGCTACCTGAGGATGCTTAAACACAAGTGTCAGCTTTTTTGGCCTGTTGGTTTTTGAGGAGATTGTTTTAAAATACCAACATATGTTCAATAATTCTTAATTATCTCCTCTTGAAAGAGCGTGTGGCCCTTCATTTTAACAAACTTGATCCCCTTTACCTTAGAATAAAATGTGCCAAATCTAATTAAAATTTGCAAACTAGTTCTGGAAAAGAAGTTGAAAATGCAAATTTTACAAACGGACGGGCAGACAGACAGATGGAGGGACGGACGAAGGATAAAAGTAATCATAAAAGCTCACTTTCTTTTTTTGGTATAGTTTTGATTTTAGGTTTCGTTTAGTTTCGTTAGGTTTTGTTTGATTTCGTTATGTTCGTTTCGTTTTGTTCCGATTTCTTATCGCAATTTACAAGTACCCAGGTGAAAAATACATTTGTCAATGTTTGACAAATAATAAGGATCTGAAGGGATATTTTGAATGGCAGGTTTAGTGTTTGGTACTCTTTTATAGGTAAACATTCGGTTTTTCTCATTTACAATTTAAGGACGTAAGTAAGTAGGATGAAAACTTAACAATTTCAAATAACTTACTTATTTTTTAAGCTTCTTTCAGAAAGTCAATGGTTTTTCAAAAAAACAAAAGAATAATATGTACGTCAATATTTTGTGGAAGTTAATTTGTCAGAATGAGTATCAATAAACGGAGTAGCACTTCTACTATCGATTGCCATCTTAATAATCAACAGTTTCTTTCAATAACATCTCTGATAACTTGTTCAAAATGTTAGAAAAGGTTGCCTTTCAGCAGACTTTGGCTGTCATTATTGACGATATCACTATGGTCACATGTCAGCACTATTTCTTTACACACTGGGACATATTGTGCCACCTTTTGTTTCCTGATATGGAAAATTTTCTTGTGGTGTTTTATGCATGCAATTTCCATAGCTCGATTTATGAATTCGTCAGTATTAGCAGCATCCTTCCCATTCTTACTTTTATGATGAATAATTAATATACATTGTGATCTGCTCATTGCTTTGATCAAGTATTCAAATCTTCGATGAGAAGCTGGGCAATCGTCATCGTTTACAACAACTTTCAACTGAACAAACGTTTTCAATGTAGACGTGACAAAGTGTGGAATAACATTGGTTTGTTCTTTTCAACATGGGTAATGCTCCAATCACTCCTGATAAAACTGTAAGAGCCTTTCATGCGCATTTCTTTGCATCAAATCGTAGTTCTTTCTTTTTTTCTGAATCAGTTTCTTTAGCAAGTAGATCTAATTTGCAAAGTGCTTGCTGTTCGTAAGCGTTAATAATGTACATCGGATACTCTAACTCTGATGAGTTTCCACAGTTGTTCGAAATAATAAAAGAAAAAATACTTCATAGCATCATGCGGTCTATCTAACATTCTGTATATCAACCCTAACTCGTTTCGAGTATCTTTTATATTCCTTAAACATTTATGTAGCCTTTTGAAGGTGTCCATCGCTTGTAATAGCAAAGGATTGTCTGGAGAAACACAAACATATCTTGGTGACTTTTGAAATTTTTGCAGTTTTTCCTTCATTCCTTCTTTACTTTGAAATGCATCATCTAAAACAAAATTGGACAATTTTCTAATATCTTTTTCAGGTCGCTAAATATAGATCTGTGAGTTAAAAAAATAGTATATGACACAAATGCAATTCATAAAGTTCTAAAAAAAACATATTATCTTGGTATAATTAATAGTTACAAACCAAACATTGCTGTTGAGTTATACTGAGCTATATATATATATATATATATATATATATATATATATATATATATAT
>WFKH01003881.1:15879106-15890105 GCA_016163765.1 Magallana hongkongensis | reverse complement strand
ATATATACATATGCTAAATGCTATATATTAAATTAGCCAACAACGACTTAATGTTCACAAGATGAACCCTACTATTAAGTAAGTTCGTACATATTTTACTGTATGTATATAATATATACATTGGATTTGAACTTAACAAGTTCTCGTCCTATTATTAGTTTATTTAACTAATAGGTATGGAAATTAATGTTAACCTAATGACAGATATATTCCATTAAGTCAAAATTTAGTTAATTTACAATAAACTTTCAGTTGATTGAATTTGCAGAGCTTCATCGTATGCGATTGTAAGAGACGATTAAACTTATGTAATCAAGTGTTCAAAAATATTACAATTATGTATCATAATTGCAGTCAAAAAATGTTGGACATAAATTTATACAAGGATTTATTTGTGTAATAAAATTAAGAAGATTTGGTAAAAGTGTGTATTTTAAAACACTGGATAAAAGATAAATCATTCAGATCAAAACTTGTTTAATACGAACACTGTTTAATTTTTTATGGTCTGTATGAAGAAATTTAAAGTTAATCTTTTTTAGGTAATATCAACTCAGATATCTCAAATTTGCAAATTTAGATAATTCATATTCGTGACGCCCTTTTATTGTGTGTAAATACCATCAGTAATGCACTTTTTCCCGTATACTTGGGTTAAAAATTATTTAATTCGCTTAAACAATAATATGAAAAAGGTTACGTAATTCAATGTTTGAGGGTTGAACCAAAAGTAATGTCACAAATGCGATAAAATCTTGAACATAATTCTTTAATGATGATAATTACTTCTAAAGATAACATTTTATAGAGCGTAAGTAAAGGATAGTCGCCGTACGCTAGCGAAGTCATTTTTGGATTATTGACGTCATGTTAAAAATTCATGATTTTGTCCTTAATTTGCCTTAAGGATGTATTTACGTTTTTTATCATTTTTTTATTAAATAAACTATCACTCTTTACGTACACGTGTTCGACATAGTATTATATTGAACTTTTTTACTGTGCAATTAGTTTAATCGATAACTCTGCAAAACATCTAAACGTAGCTTTATAATATCAAGATGATGTAAGATCTTAGTTTTCATTGTTCTTCCTAGCATATATCGATTTCAATAGAATTTCTAGTTATTTTTATCAATTGGAAGAAAAAAATTCTTATTTCCATTCCCATATACGGCCTTTTTATTTTTTGTTCTAAAGACAAAAGCACTGCTTAGTTAACCAAATGAATAGTAACGTTCCCTTTTTTTTAACAAAGATATTTTATGTTATTTTGTTTTAAATATTGTGTTAATTGGAGCTTTTTCAAACTTTGAAGCACTGTAACAATATCTTATAATACAGTATCCACTAATGGCATAAAGTTGCATCAATTGTCAGAATGAGACCATTTGTAATTATGATAAAATTATATTATTAACGAAATACTTAGCCGTCCATTAATGATACACATTGAAAATATATAACTAATTGTCAAAATTTACATTTACTAATAAAATAAAATAAAACGCAAAATAAGTACATCGTTGACCATTGATTACATAATTTTTATTGCATAATTCGAATCAAAATTATGATAAGGCAAATTTTGATATATCATTTTTGGAGTTGATTTTAATCAACACTCCTATGCACTTACTCTGGTAAAACGAACGTTAAACAGTGTTTAGGCCTAAGCACAAATCATGAATGGAAAACTATCACTCTGACAAGACTAAGTACTTGAAAATAATTGATATATTCGATGTCATGTTTTCAGAAGCACTGTTTTTTTTTTCAAGGAAACGTATTTATAATGTTTTGAATATAGTCAGATTTTGAATGGTACGAACAATTTAGATATTTTTAGCAGTTGTACATTAATGTATTTCCACGTCAGAGTTCAATACGACTTGTTTGCTGTCATTGATAATCAAAGCGCCATTTCTACAGCGGTAGCGTTTGGAATCAAGGACAGACTGTTCAATCTAAAGATAGATCCAGTACGGGCGTAGATTAGACTTTCTTGTTTTGGGGGTTTTTTTTTAAATTTTAAGGATATAATTATTGAGGAATGTTTCGATCACTGATACATAATGCATCGTAGAATTTAAATATCACACAACGTGATTCATTTGGGGGTTTCCGTCTATAGCTCAGAATTCGTGTCGGAAAAGTCCCGATAATTCATATCAGAAAAATGTGCATAATTATTCAAATACAGATAAGAAACTACTTGCCATGCGAAAGTACATATCATTGATTTTCAAATAAAAATAATCAATAAACCAACTCCCGTAAGTCCTTCAGTACTTTGATTTATGATACAGCGCTCATGAGAAGAGCGGTGCATTGTGTGACATTATTTTTGGATCAACCATTATATAATAAGTTTAGATATATATAACGTTACATTATTATACATAGTTACATAGTTAGTCTTGATTTTCTAAAGTTAATCACATAGATGTGGTATTAAAATCGACTCTAATGCTAAACAAGAGCTTTTTCCATGTAGAGCCAAACACCACGTGAATCGTAAATTTTGGTACGTATTCCAAAATATTTCTGGTGTCATTTCACCTGCATCAGCCACTTATTGTTACACTTATAAAAGCATTGCACACAAGTAATAACCCATAACCCATAACATATGTTGATGATGTTCGATATAATAAATGTCAAGGCCATTTCACGTGTTAATCTATTCAATTATCTTTTTCCATCGTTGAATCATTTTTCTGTTATTTGCTGTATTAGTCTCAAATTGCCCTTAAAATCAAAGTACTGAGAGTACTTGAAGACGGGGTCTTGAAAGTTTGAATTTGTTATTGTCCACGTTTTCCTCGAATATGCTTTAAAAATTAGGAGTTTGAATTGGGTGTTTCAATCTATGTTAAAATTCGGCTTTTTGCAATTGCCCATACTTTGTCTAAAATCAATTAATGTTATTAAATTAATGTTTACTATGCTTCAGTAAGGCATTTTTAATAGGCAACCAAAATTTAAGTGTCATTCGTTGAGTTATAATCGAGTTACAGAGCTAACAATTATTTGCTTTGTAAACAAAGCTTTTGTTTACATTTTGAACGTTGAAGTTAAAACTCTAGTTTTAGACCAAAAATGAATGTGGTAAACGTTAAGATCTGTTTTTCTATGCTTAAAATTAATAAGAAGATGGAAAAATCAGCTTGAACTAATGTAAACAAAAATAGGGCACGAACTTTGTTTACATGACAAAGAATTGTGAGCCATATATCCTGCTTATAACTTCCCTTTTGACTGTCCAATTTCATTTGATCATTGGAAATGCATTCCTAAAGCATTGTAAATAATAAAAACAGAAAAATGGAATTTGACCAAAATCGTGACCATGCCCCTTTAATTCAGAACTATTTGATTTTAAATTGTCTAATATATGCAAAGTTAACGCTCTTTACAGCAAAATTAACAAATGTTGTTGGAAATTGTCATTTCAGGGATCTGTGTCCTTTCAATACACTCTCGTGTATGTAATTGAAATATCATTTGTAACCCTGATCCTTGGGGAGAGGACTAATATAGGCAAAGCCTATTGTCCAATCCCATTGTGTACTTATTTGCATAATAAAATATTTGTTAAATTAAATTAATACACTCTCGTCTATTAAGCGCAAATTTTCGTGTTTGTCTTGGAAAAAAAATGAACTTAATTTCGAAAGCAATTTAATTTGATTTTTTTTTTCAAAGAGCTACAATAAAGGATTTGTAAATCAGATTTTAAACTACGATTTATAAACTATGAGTTATTATCTTCTTAAAATTGAGATAAGTTCTATTTCTATTTACATGTGATACCACAAGGTAAACTAAAATTTTAAAAAACATAACAGCCATGCATTATTTCTGAATTCATACGTCTAATATTGGTGTGAGATAGTTACCGATTGTAGAAAGATCAGCTGAGTTTCTGATGGTAGACATTAAGATATTGATGAAATTTTTTTTTTTTAATCTTGAATGTAACTGGTTTTGTACGTTATGAATTATAGAAAAAAATGTTAACATGTTTCATAACATGAAAAAAAAAATTACATATATATTCCAACTAAGCCGGGCAACATGAACATAACTTGGTTCTGCAATCGATAAGATTGTATATATTGTTTGATGTATTGGTCTAACTGTAATATGTAAACATACTATGTAAAAGAAATAATAAAACACAAAATATATGGAAATATAGACCTACCGTTAGATATCTTGTTAAAGTTTCTCAAAATCTATACCTCATCCTCGACTTCTTTCGTTTCAAATAATCAATTAGGCGTAGGATAGGAGTCATATAATTTATTACTGTTGCGATTCTAAGGAACGCCTCAACTGACATGAATGGAAAACTGGTAATATACATGAATCACTTTATCAAAAATGTTTATCGTTATATAAAAGTTTAATATAATGCATTGGTATTTTCGAAACTGATACTTTGTCCTTATATGCTGATAAATTGTCTTTGTATACCACTACTCAGTCAGGTCATGGTAACCTGTAATTTGTTCTTTACGATAGCGTGTTATTAAATGCTCATACTATTTCTTAAAGTATCAAATTGCACACCAATTAAACACCGGCTCATTTTGACACACATCTAACGCCACCACGGCGTTTTGTCATAATATCAATGTATGCTGATATTTTTCCTTATATAGTAATATGTTAAAACATTTCTTGCTAATACTCAATTATATAATAACACTTTTGTCTGTATACGCTGATATATTTTCATTATTAATGATATTTGGTATGCTGATATTTCTTCTGAAAGCATTGATATTTCTTATGATTTTATATTGTGTAATTGATCGAAGTAAGAGTTGTTACACTGCTTGACGAGGGCGCGCCCGAGTCAACCGTGTAACAACCATTTTGTCTCATGGTCTTTGTTTCCAGATTGAATAATTAAACTTATCGGGGTTTGAATGGGTAACACTGTATGTAGATAAACAGCCAATAGTGTTCTGAGATATATTCACCTTTTGTATGAGGAATAAAATTGACAGAATGAAAATTTAACTCTCTTTTTTTCCATTCCTTGCACTTGTTAAGTTTATTGTAATTACTTATTATTTATAAAATGCTTTAAATTAATTTTTTAATTAAATGATTTGTCTGTTATACATTCTAAGAACAAGACCGTCTTATAGCTGACCAGGGTGATTGGTCCAATGATTCATTAATTAACACTTTCCATTCTAGTGATAAACTACGGGCAATAAAATTGGAATTTGTGTTCATTTGAATGGAACCATGCGACAATAATGTGATATTTCATAACGCACCATATTCAATGTTTAAAGGGGATCAGGAAGATGGAGTGTAAAATTATTTGTCATTGATTTTTTAAGATGACGAAGATGCAATTTACAACATACATTTCTTGCCTTTGCAAGAAATATATTTATTACCACCATCCCCTTTTTCTGGCATTATGATTTTTATACGAATGCAGTTTTCTAAATTAATTAATTTCAAGGAATTGTATGCAAATTTCATTCAATGAATAAAAGAAGAAGAATATATTTTAAATTAATCATAGCATTGGCCTTTCTACAAAGTGATATTATTTTAATTTTCTGAAAATATTAATAAAATCAAAGGTCTAAATTTTGGAGTTTTTGATTTTAGAATTTAACAGAAAATAATAGCATATAAAATACTTAATGGAATTTTCTTAAAAAATTTATATATCAACGTTAACATGCGCTTTATAACATCCTGAAATTATAAAATCTTGATCACTTTCATGGCATTTTAATGGAGATTCTAGTACTACAGTATGAATCACCCTTATCCCTATTTTTGGAATTATAACTTTTTGTGACATTATTTGTTATAAAAGATAAAAAAAAAAGTAATATATTCTTTGGGTTTATTTATTAGCATTAACAGCCTAATATTAATTATATGAATATAATTTAGATAATCACATTCTTTACAAAATAGTGTGAATGAAATGAATTCAAAAATCCATAAGTATAGACAATTGGCTGGATACATCAACAATAAAACTTAGACATTTAAACAATTTTAACAAAAAATATCGACGACTACAACACTGATTTCAGTCACAATTTGCATCAGTCATTAAAAGCAACGATTTCCATTCAAACGCAACGTTTCAACGTTTAATAACTCTTAAGGTAACTCACTACACTTTGAAGCAAGTTCTCAAATCAGCAAAAAATACTTGATTATGACAAATAGCATGATGAAAAAAAAAGTATAAAAGTCAAATAGGCGGAAAAATTGTAAATTTTGATAAAATATTGATTTTCAAAAATTGTATTCAGTTTATATGAACAAAAGCCCCAGGTGGATTCAAGCTCATGATCTGCGGTTCACAAGCTCGATACTTTAACCACTAAGCTACGATAATAAACAAACATTTTAACAAAACATTTAAATCACCATCCCGTGACGTAATGTTTTAAAAGTGTATTGGTGTAGTAAGGTACTTTTAAGTTAAAAACAAAAAAATCGTAACATAAAGATTACCTTTTTATATCAAAAGATAAATAATCATTGAGGTTTTCTTTCTAAAAATTAAAAATCAAAATTTTTTTCGACTAAGTGGTGTCACAGATTTTAGCTTACTTGCCCGTAATTTATAGTTTTTACTTATGGAATTATCATAAAACAATTGCATATAATTTTCTTACGTACAAATAAGCAAAATATTCATATTCTGCTTTATATAGTTTGTTTAAATCAGATAATTTAGATAACCTATAAAAATATTAAAAACTATCAATATTAAGTCACGAATTCAAATTGCGGAAATAAACTAATTAACTGATCGATCAGACCATGTTACGATTAACCGACCAACGATTCTACAATCGATTGCCATCTTATAAATCAACAGATTTTCTCAGAAACATCTCTGATAATTTGTCCAGCATGTTAGAAAACAGGTTAACTTTCAAGAGATATTGTCTGCTACCTGTATCACTATTGTCAATATCACCTGGACCACATGTCAGAACTATTTCTTTGCACCCTGGGGCATATTGCTCCACCTCTTGTTTTCTGATTAGAAGTGTTTTCGCTTTGTGATATACGTATGCGTATTCAATTGCTTGATCTAGGTATTTATCTGTATCACCAGCACAATTCATCCTTTCGTGTTGAATTATAAATATACATTGTGATCTGCACATAACAATCTCCAAGTAATCAGGTTTTCGATGTGAGCCTAGACAATCGTCATCGTTCTCAGCAAATTTTAACCGCACAAATTCGTTCAATGTAGACGTAATAAAGCGTTGGTAGCAACACTTTTCTTCGCCGCAACTATGCAAAACGAGAATATCATGCACTATTTCTTCTGCTTCGTTTCTGGTAGTGGATTTATTTTGGCGAGAAAAAATAGCTTTGTAAGCTTCTGAAAACCAAATTTTTGCCATCTCTAAATCATCGTCTGCAATCAACAAATGTTCGGCTCCTTTAATGCACGTATCTACATATAAAGATTTATCGGAAATATTCACGTCTAATCTCCTTTGCAATAGTGACAAAGTATATATAGCATTTCTAAAGTCTTTAATCTTTATATACGTTTGTGCAAGTTCTCTCAGAGTTGTTATATCCCTTTTTTCTTTTATTATTTCTTTGTAATATTCTATAGATTCCTCGTCGTAATCTAACAGTCCGTGTAATTTTGCAAGCTCTTTTAATGTTCTTAAAGAATTGTCTTCATTTTGCAGTAATACTTTCAGTGTTGGAAAACATTGGTTTGTTATTTTCAACATAGGGATTGCCCCAATCACTCCTGATACAATAGTAAGAGCCTTCCATGCGCATTCCTTTGTATCATATCGTAGTTCTTTCTTTTTTTCTAGATCAGTTTCTTTAGCAAGTAAATCTAGTTTGCAGAATGATTGCTGTTCATAAGCGTTAATAACGTACATCGAATACTCTGATGGGTTTCCCCAATTGCTCGATGTAATGAAAGAAAAGCACTTAAGAGCATCATGCGATCTATCAAGCATTCGGTATATTAAACCTAAGTCATATCGAGTACCGTCAAATTCTTTTGACATTTCAATGGCCCTTTGAAGGTGTTCGACAGCCTCTAATAGCAAAAGGTTGTCAGGAGAAACACATACATATCTTGGTGACTTTTTGGTTGCAATAAACATGCCTTTCTGGTCAATAGCACCTGCCTGATTATAACAAGGCTTCCTTTGTTCTCTTTTCTTATGAAACATTGACTGGTTATTCTTTGGTGCAGTTGTAGGCGATCGAAAATTGAAATGTGATTCTGACACGTTTTCAAATTTTGCAACATTAGATCTATTTTCATAAGCCAAAGTGTCCCCTTTTTCTAAACAACACCTGTTTGTTTTAATAAAATTTGTCGATTTGGATCTTTCATACAATGTAGTTGTTAAACTTGATTTGAATTGATCACTTTCATCTTGGACTGGGTTATCAACCTTTTGTGCTGGATCGATGGAAAGTGAATCAATTTCTTTAGACGTGCTAGATTCATTGCAATCATATGAGTCATGTTTTGACTGATCTCCGTCATTCATAGAAAAAGGATACTGAAAATTGTTTCTATAACTTTGTTTCGGTTTTGTTACTTCCACCATTTTTTTTAGAGTGAGTGCTAAATGGTGTCTCGAAAAAAGTGTGTCTTTTAATTGCATTGCTCTTTTTAACATCTCTTTTGATTTTTCTAGGTTATGTGTATACCGTAGATGCCTGCCATAATGCTGAAGAACAAAATATTGATTGGGACACAACCTCATTGCTTCTTCAAAACACCAAGATTCAGTAATTTTCTCTGTTTCTTCTTTGTCGGTGTGAATGATTTTGAACAAATTTTCCCGTCTTAATAAAAGTGTGCCCATTTCACAGCATGCCTGAGCTTTTATCCTTATTGAACAAGTATCTTTAGTTTTGAACTTCAAAATTTCATATAACAGTTGGGCAGCTTCTTCCTTGGTTTCATCAGGTTTAGAGATTTTAGATGTCATCTGAAATATATGAGTCTGTCTGCGTAACGTTAATGCAAGGCGATATTCCCAAAGTATATTTCTCTCACGTGTTATATTTGCAATGGCTTCCTTCAATAGCTTCACTACTCTGTCATGATATTTTGGACCCAGTCGGGAATAGCAATATCCAATTTCCGCTGTTGCTTGTGACTTGGTTCTAGTTTGCCTAAAGTGGTCATTATTTTTCAAATCTTCTGTTAATTTGTTTGACAAAAAATGTTTTCCAGATTCTTTGTAAAATAATATTTTGTTGCAATGAGTAATTAAATGCGGCTTCTTCTGTAGATTTTCAACGATGTTTACAGATTCAAATGCATTTTCTCTTTCTTTTAATCGCCACTGCAAATACGAAATGATATTTTGAACAAATACTTTTTCTTCGATGTCATCAAAATCTTCGTCTAGATCGTTTAGAAACTTTTCAAGTTGTTCAATCATTTCCTCTTTACTTTGAAATACATCGTCTAATACAAAAGAGGACAATTTTCTGATATACTCAGTGTCAATTTCGTCATCTTCCATAGCCTAGCCTTAATCAGGTCACTGATTATAGATCTGTGATAAAAAAAGGAAAAGAGTATGTCACAAATGCAATGGATATAGTTCTGAGTAAATAACATCTTGCTAAAAAAGGTTACAAAACAAAAAACGTTGTTTCTTTATACTGAGATTAGATTAATCAAATAGGCTAACAACGGCTAAATGTTTACAAGGTGAGTCTCTGTTATTCCGTTTGTTCGAACATATGTCTAAACACACCTTCTGGAGACTTACTACGTTCTCACGCTTAAGGTCAAGATCTAGTAAATGAAAGGTGCCTACAGGTTTATGAAATTCAAGATATAAATTCTTTTAATGTTGCTTCATAACAATATCACTGTTTCATAGGGTGTACCGGGGCTTAAATTTTTGGTAAATACAATGAAAAATCATGTTTTAAACAACCATTTTCTATGAAATATGAAGGATAAAAGTAACAAATCTCGGAGTTTTGTCCATTTTCGACTAATGAAATATATCTAGATTGCCTACAGTCTCTCCAAAAACGGCATTAAACAAGCTCTTGGCCTCCTCTTTAAAATGATGTCAAATTGAATATAGGTACCGGGATTACTTTTCCCGTGATTAAATATAGAATGTCAAAATATTGTTTTATTTTCTACATAATTCCTTTAAAGCCGTAAAATACGGGAAAAGATTCATCAAATCAATTATGACGTCATAATGGTTCTAGCACCAAAAAGACACTCTGAAATCATTTACTAGATCTTGACCTTAATGGCAGTTAGTTTACTGATAGTTATGGGATTTAAAGGTAATTGAATGGCATACATATTTGATTTAATCGTAAATTACTTAATTTTTAATAACCTTTCAGTTGACTGAATGACATCTTCATCATGAGCGTCATTTTAAAAGTAAGATTAAACGACTGTTCTCAAGTGTATAAAAATATGGCAAGTAACACAGAAAAAGAAAACATGGCTATAATTATCTGAACTTTAATTACACTACTAGTCGTGGCTGTTTAAGGTTTCAAAAGCATACTTTAATTGTGTGCAGAAACTGTACCTTCTTGAGAATATATCATGCTTTTCGTCAAGAAATGTCGAACATACATGTATACTTGAATTGGTATTTGTAATAAAAAAAATAGACGGTAAAAGTGTTGTTTTTATCACACTGTATAAAAAATCATTCAGATCATTACTTGTTCAATACGAACACGTTTTGTTTAAATTTTTGTGGTATGTCCGAAGAAATTAGACAAGTAAACAAACAAGTATTCCTTTTAAAGGAATGATTGGCATGTAGGCTAATATCATTGGTCAGCTCTGTTAATGTACATGCAATAAACTATATATAGCACCGTCTTGTTGATTTCCGATATAATTAACATTTTTTTAAAAGATAAGATTGCATGTAAACGAATTTACAGGCACGTAGCATCGGGGGGGGGGGGGGGGGGGGGG
>WFKH01003881.1:15826628-15879006 GCA_016163765.1 Magallana hongkongensis | reverse complement strand
CCCCCCCCCCCCCCACGCTTTCAAAAACGATGCTATCACTACTAAGTCAAAAAAGTACTGACATTCCCATTTTTTACTGATAAACTTAGACATTTACTGACAATGTACTGACATTACTGATAAACTTAGAAAAATACTGACTTTTTTACTGACGGTACTGAGAAACTTAGAAAAGTACTGACACTTTTTACTGACGGTACTGAAAACTTACAGAAGTACTGACAAGTTCTGATAAGTACCGACCCCATTATTCTTACTCTTTATGAATGAAATTTTACCTGATCTTTTTTTCTTTTATGTCATTTTTCACCATTAATTAATTAAGCTACCTATGTACAGTGTAAAGCTCATATAGACTGATATAATTAATTTTTAACTGGGTCTGTTATATTTAGTTTGTTTAATGTTAACAAAAACTTATGATAAGAAAAATTGACATAATTAAAAAAATGTGTAATATAGGGCTTATTTGTTGCACATAAAATTGTGTTGTACAAATAGGAAGGGGGTGGAATTGGAGTTGGATGTTTGCGAATGACTCGGAACGCCACGTTTTTTATATTCAATATTTAGACGTAAAACATCTTAATGTTTTAATTCAATATGTTTTGCCATATGCAGCGAATCACATGTTAAAAAAAATCATTTGTATATACAATTTGATGCGGGATACAACGTAAGGCTAACCGGTAGTTAGACCTACCGCGCTGAAAAAAAAAATCAACTATTGCAAGGTGCATGGTGACATGGTAAAGTCGTGTTTACTTTATACCAACATTGGTACACTTTGTTGGACAGGAGAGAGAGAGAGAGAGAGAGAGAGAGAGAGAGAGAGAGAGAGAGAGAGAGAGTTTGCATTGATTTTGAATTAAATTTACTAATAGTTTAACCGGGAATTTATTTCCTAATAAGTAAACATGCAATCCTAATTTCATTACCAATTCTTTATCATTCCACAACCCTTGTAAGAACATACACAACATCCACGGTACATGTAAATATGTAAATGTAGTACTTGTGTTTTTTATACATGTTGGAGTTTATATAGATAGAGAGAGAGAGAGAGAGAGAGAGAGAGAGAGAGAGAGAATTTGCATTGGTTTTGAATTAAAAGTTAACAATTACAGTTTACCCGTAAATTGATTTCTCAATAAGTTAACATTCAATCCTAATTAATTTTCATAACTTATAATCGTTTAGATTAACTCCTAGTGGTCAACATCATTGTTTTATTTTACATAAGATCAATTGATCAAAGACCGTGAAAACACATGTTTAACAACTGGTTGATTGAAGTTAATGTTTTCAAAGGAGAGTGTGTTGACATTTTTTTCACTCGGTCGGTGGTTATAATAGCTACTATACACAGCCAGTCCTTCTTGACAATTTGCAGTGCACGGTAGCGAGGTAGGGAATAATCTTGAGATGATAGACACACGTGTACATGTATATGTACACACACTTCCTAAGATCTGAATGGTCAGTAAATGATTATATAATAGCTACTGTACACAGCCCTTCTTGACAATTTGCAGTGCACGGTAGCGAGATTGAGAACAATGAGGTGACAGACACACGTGTACTTGTATATACAAACACGTCCTATGATCTGAATGCTCGGTAATGCTAAACAATGATGCAATATGTTGTTTTAACACCCCTTAATACTTTTTTCCCAGTCTGTCAAGTAAAGAAAACAGAATTTGAAAATTTTGATTTATCAGTTCTAAGAATTTCAAACATGAAAAGGAAGAGTTTAAAATTCGGAACATCATTTGACAGAGTGATATGAATTAAAACTTAATTGCTCTCTTATATTTTTCATTTTTTAAATCAAATTTAAATAAATGTATGATATTTTTAAATCTTAAACCCTTTATTATGTATGAGGACATTTCTATGCAATAATGCATATGAATTACTAAACTGGACAATGTATACTGATACAAGTTAAAAGTGTCAAAGAACCGGACTAATCCCCCCTTCCGAAAAAAAAATCATCTCTCTCTCTCTCTCACATATGATTTATCAGGAAAAATACAATAGCTATCATCGATTACGATTTACATGATTTAGATATTAACTAATCAACTTTCTGTTAAATAGAATAAACAGACATTTCATTGAGACTATGTTATTCTATGCATCATTACACCAGGCAAAACAGTCAAAATATAGGTGATCATTTCGATCGGTGTGTGATTATCTGCACGTGCTAATTATGTTGTGTTATTATGCGCTTTAACTCAGGCAGGTTACATGGCACAGAACATTGTAGATTTCCCGCACTCGTCCTCCACTTATTTTTTATTTTTCAAATTACAAAACACGGTCATTTGTTTAAATACATGTAATAAGATATATAAGTGGTTTATCGGTATACGCGTCTAACTTGATTTGTGTCAATGTTGAGTCAGATGTTTAGATAAAATCTAGTCTACTCAAGCTTCAATGTAGATGGATAGGGTTCATTTCTAGATTTATATTATTTCATAAAGACAATATCAATGAGATCGTTCGGCCTCTGTCCCTTGAAGCGGTCCAAGCTTACCGCGATCGTAAGTATATACGGAAACACAGATCATTAATTTACTATGTAAAATGCGCGGATCCCAAAATCATTTCAAAAGTGTAGGAATGTTGTGTATGTCTTCCAGGGGAAGGGGGGGGGCTGTGCCATATTTATGCAATTTTAAAAAATTAGATTTTTCCATAGAGGGTACAAGAGAGGAGGGGCGGTCTAGATCCCCCGACCCCCTTCCGATAAATATTCTTACGTATATGTGAAGACAAACGTGATTAGAATCAGTTTGTATGAAACTGTGTACATGCTTTTATTCCAAGGGAAACGGATAAGAGTTACGTTTATTTAGTATTCTACGTGTAATTAAAGATTTAAAGGAGGTTGTCATTGCAAAGTAAATTAAGTAGTGCAAGGCGTAATGCGTGCGCAAATAATAAAATTTGCCGAATGTCTCATATGGACACAACTGTGATCGGCCGAAGCCGATCACAAAAAACAATTTTTTAAGGTCATAACAAACTGGTATCTAGACATTGCATAGACTTTTTTTACACTTGACGCCCCTTTATTATGTGCACATACTATCTGCAATACACCCTTTATCGTAGTCTGGGGTGAAAGTTTATTTGACATGCTTAAACAAGAATATAATAAACGCTAAGTAATTGAATATAATATGTAAACAGAATCTAAACATAAAATAATAAAACTCAATTAAATGTAAAAAAAAAAAGTAGACTCACCGTTAAAAATCTTATATAAGCTTCTCAAAATATATGCCTCTTCTACGACTGATTTCGTTTCAAATAATCAGTTGAGGCGTATGATAAGAGGCATATAAGTTATTACTGATACGATTGTATGGAGCGCATTGACTGCCATGAATGGAAAACTCGTACTTTACTACGAATGTTTTTTAAAACAAATGACAATAACAAACCGTCAATCATCTCAAAAATCCATAAAACGAAATACAAATTCAAAGCAGAGCCACACGGACCTCCAAAAAGATAGAGGTAAGATCAGATGCCATGCAGGAGTGAGCATCCTTTGCTGACCGGTCACACCCGCCGTGTGCTCTTTGTTGTAATCGGGAAAAAACGGAAAAGTCCGTATACAATTAGGTGATTAATTATGGTCTAACAATTAGTATGAAAAACGTCAGTCAGCATGCGACCCAGTTGAAGAATGTATTTGCTGACAAGGTCGTTGTATCGACCATAGAACTTACGAAAAGATGACTTCAAACGAGACTGTTGATAGTCCTGTTTTATCAACTTGTTTGTCAGTAACTTGCCTCGCCTTAGAACTGTTCATACGATGAGCATGCCCTTGCGTATCGAATTAACTGAGAGACAAAACACCATATGCTGGTGGTGAAGGTTTATTGCTACATAAGTAAGGAAGGTAGACTATAGAAAAATTGAAGTCATCGCGTTCATCATAAAGTTTTGTTGTTAGGTTACCATCAATGTCCATTTCCAGTAAAATATCCAAATATGAAACAGACGACACAGACTCTGTGGTATCTTTTATTTCAAATTCACTGGGGTATATCGAGTTGACATAAGTATGGAAATAACAATTGTTAATTGATAATGCGTCGTCGATATACCTGAATGTTGAGTTGAAGGCCAAGCGAGTGATTTATTTTTTTTTCACTTATAAGCTTTTGAATAAATTCTGCTTCATAAGAATCAAAATAGGTCTGCTAACAATGGGGCACCATAAGTTCCCATTGGAATTCCAACAGATTGTTGGAGGACTTGATTTCCCAAAAACTACATAGATGTTGTCTATCAGAAACTCAAGCATATTTTTAATGTCAACTTCAGAGTACTTGTGTGTGCAATCAGAATAGTTTTTAACAAAATATATTTTTAAGATTTCCAGTGACAAAATAAGCATTTTTACGACGTCCATTTTTATTGAAGAAACAACTGTCGATGATATCAAAAAAAGGCTAGGTTTAATTTGTTTTGGAATATGGTTGGATAAAGCGTTGAAAAATCGTACGTTTTAATGCTTTTGATTTTGGTAAGATTTTGTGACCTCAAAGTTTCTAATAATTCTTTAGAGTTTTTTAGTATCCAAATCTGATTCACACTACTTCTGGAGTATATTGTTGTACAGTACTCTTGAAGTTTCTCCTTTATTACTGTAAATATTTTAGTAAGGAGTAAAGTAAGAGGTTTGGTAGAACATTTATTGGAACCTGCTATATATCTCTGTTTGTAAGGACATTAGTGAAGCTTTGGAATCCAGTACAAATAAGGTAAATCAAATTCATTTGTTTATTAGGGGTATATTACAGATATCCATAACCGATTTATGATTTTTTATTTCTTTTTAAATCATGAAAATGTTATATAATGCTTTGATATTTTTACTATAAGCTGATACTATGTAACTATATGCTGATAAATTAATTGTGTATGGCGTAACTCAGTCATATCATTGAAGCCTGTTTTTTCATTACGACAGCTTGATATTAAATGCTGATAATAGTTGTATTATAATACTTGTAAAAGTATCAAATCGCACATCAATAAAACAGGGGCTCATTTTAACACACGTTAAACGCCACAACTGCCTTGTATTTCAAAACATTCATGTATGTTGTTTGACAACGCTATTTAAAAAAAAATATGCACATGAATTCTTTTTCAAAGTGCGTTTTTGAGAACAATTTAAGCCACTTTGAAATATTATTTTTAAAGCGTTATAAAACGTTATAAAGATAATCATTATATTTATAATCAAGAGATTTAACGCACTTTAAAATAATGTACATAAATCTTTTTTTATTTTTTTTAAATCGATAGCGTGATGAATTGGTAACACAAATGAATACGTATTACTGTGTTTGAGAACAGAGAAAAAAACAACCAAAGATACAGTTCAATTACATGTACATCATTCAAATTGATTGCAGGAAGATTACCTACCCCTTATCTTTCCTTCCCAAACATATAATATTCAGCAAACTAGAGTAAACATAAAAAAAACAAAAAAGGGATGAGCTTTGCTGTAATATGTAATAGTGATATTGAAAAAAACAAACAAATATATTTAGGGTGTATAACATTAATCCCTTCTTAAATTCAAATTAAGATTTACATTGTACAAGCATTTAGATATTAGCAACAAAAAAGGCATAAGGGTTGTTTTTGTTTTTGCTTTGATCTTCTTAAATATTAATATTTTGTTTGATATATATAACTAACTCATTATGTTTATTCATAAGCACATCATATTTAATCCATTAGAAATATGAAATCTGAAAAACAAGATAAGGCACTTCCATCGTTAGAAGGGATAATAGGACTAACGAACGCTCCTAAAAATTACGAAGTCTGTATTTGTGGTATTGAGTAAGATCACTGTGAAATGTTTGTGAATGACAATAACTGTTAGGCTTAATGGTACATTATTTAGAATGAGGGCGGTCTAAGTTTCTGGATTGGTGGTGAATCCCATGTAGTTGTGTATATATTGAAAATAGAAATATGTTTAAATTAATGTTGTAAAGTATTTAATATCAATCTTGTTCTATGTAGATATCTATTATTTGGACTTTCTTTATCTTTGAAAGGTTCGTTGAAAAAATTACGAGATAACGACCATTTACTTTTTATCTAAAGCATGGTATTACTTATCATTATAAAGTATAAACTGAAAGATTTAACATTCATAACGCACCATATTCAATGCTTAAAACAAATGAAAATCACTATCATTATAATGTTTGTTTCACAATAGGAGTTAAAATATATTATCCTAGCTTTATCAAACTTTGTAACATAAAAATTCATCTGATTTGTTTCATTTAGTAAACTAACTGATCATTAGTTATCATGGATCGCTAAAACAATAAATATCTGACACATTGTGGTTTTGATTTTTAAACTATTTAATATAGGGCCGGCACATTAAGATTGGTTTTATGTTTATCTTTATGATTCTTTGCGTATATTTAGGCTAATTATCCAGGAGAATAAATAAAGTACAGTTGTTAAACGCTCGCATAAATACAATTTCATAACTAATTAAAATACTAAAATTGAGTTTAGCCAATAAATAACGCGAACTCTTCAGCAAAAAAATATATGCGTATACAGTGATTTCAACTTGAGTAACATCCCAATCACATAACATAAATGAATATAACAAATTAAATTAATACACTGTTGATATCAAATTTTAAAAACATTTCTCTATGCTCTTAAACAATTCATTCATTAACACAATTGTAACTTATGTATAAATAATTTTTTATACATTTATACATTTATAATTTTCAAGTGACAGCGAGGGTCAGTAATTCATCAACAGAGAAAACATGAGAGATAACTACGACATGCATTACCTCTTTATATTCAGCGACAATCAACAAGCCATGCGTTTTTTTTTTATTTATTTAATATATTTCTTACCTGCTTTGCCAATTAAATCAATAAATGATGAATGAAATATATTTTAAACACATTCTTCCTCAACATTACTGTTTATTTTCAAGAAAGCATTCCTCAACATTGCTGTTTATTTTTAAAAGAAAGTACAATCACAAAACCCTGAGACACCCCCCCCCCCCCATGAACAAATACATCAAAATACATGAACAATGTGAATTACTACATTTTGAGTGTTGATTACAACAAGAAATATATAGATTTTCCAACATTTCTTATTCATTTTTCAAGGGAAATACTGAAGAATTAATTCATAGTTAGAAATGTTAACAAATAAATCATGGTTTAAATAAATAAATATTTGCATATTAAGACTAATTTTGACTGTTTAAGTTTTGAATATCATTGATAATAATTAAGAATAAAAACAAGAGTTGCAAAATCTTTAGCTCAGATTCAATGTATACATACATGTATTAAGAATAGGTTTGTACATTTATAATAAATACATATATAAGAATGTTAATATTTCTGTTTTGAGGTTTTAAATGCACATAATTGCTATTCTCGTACAAAATCATGCCGATGGTTTCCACATAGGAAAAGCTAGGTAACAGGCAGATGAGGAACAGGGGGAGGTAGAACCAGCCAATTCACCGATGCAGATGGTCTCACGCATACGCCTACAAAGTTTAACATAACTTCAAGCACACTCATGATAAATTTTAGCACTTGCACTTAAACAGTATAAACTAAACAATGTCGAATGACGAAAAATGAATTTTCACCCTGGGGAATATTTTTTGATAAAAGACAACCCTATGAGCAAATACATTAGCCTCTGATGTTTACTCAAAGTTCTTGTAAACAATACTGAACACAAAAGATGCCAAGATGGACATACAATTACAAAGAAGAATGGTTGGAAATGCCACTTACAATTACATAGAAGAATAATTGGACATTTACATGTACATGTATTTTATGTTTTTTTCTTCCTAAATTTGATTTCTTTATATGATATTAATATTAACATTACAGATTTTCTTGCAGCAATTAACAAATGTTACCAATATACTGAAGAAAATCAAGAGTCAACTTAATACTCCAAGATGACTTAGGTATAAATGTTTACAATAGCAGAAAGTAACCCCCCTCCCCCGCCAAAAAATAAAATCTTTATCATCAAGGGATAATGCTGAGCAATCAATGTGATATAGAGTATACTCTCACAGCACGTTTAATTACATTTCAAGTAGAACGAAAACACACAAATACTTGTACAGGGTAAATAGCCACCCACAGAAAATATATGTATTGGGCACCGTATTTTTAAATCTTACCAAAATTTGGATAAATTCAACTTAGGAGATGAAGCAGTTGATTGTAATGAGTCACTGGTGCATACAGCACATGGAATCAAACACCATGACACGGGTAGACCGCCCCTTTGACCTCTTCTACACAACACAAGCAGTGTAGGAGTCTACAAATGAAGTACATTTATAAGGTACGGCGTAAATGAAATCATCAAATTACCAGTTATTCAGACTTGAACTCAAATTTTATGCAGCGTCACAAGTAATAGTTGATCATCATGCAGTCTTTGAGACTGACAATCAGTTAGTATATTTAATAATATTCTGAAACCTCAAAGCTATCACTCTTTATATTTCTAGGTTGTATTCCAATTTAAACAAATAAAGTCAAAATTTTACAGTGCATTACATATAAGTTTTGAATCAGCATAGCCGTGTTAACTCCAGATAAGTTTCAACGGAATGTTTTGACTGACCTTTGTCATTGACAGCAAGGTGTACTTGCATGATGCGAGTTGAATGAAGGTGATGACAATCTAGTTGTAGCTACATGTATAAACAATATAATGCTACCTAACAAGGATATTTGTATTGCTTTGAAAAATGTTTAATTATCTGCAAGGACAGTCAACGTGCCTGACAAACAATTTCATTTAAAAATTGTTCTGATAAATTAAGCATGTTAAAAAAACTGATCATGTTGATATAGTTAAGACATGTCAGCAAAATAGCACAAAATTAGAGATATGAATTCTCACTGCAACCAATACATATTGTATCATCTTTTTTTATTCTAGACCATAATTTTATATATACTGGTAATATAACTAATTATGACACAATGTTATATTGAAATTAATCTAATCTTAAATAAATATCAAGGTTCCTTAATTTCAATGTAAACAAGCTGAGCAGTTACATCTTTATTTGAAGCCACTTGGATCAGCAATCAGAAAAGATACTTTAGTGCATTTTGTCAGAGTAAAAAATATTTCTCAAACAATTAACATGCAAAAAACAAAACATTGATCATGTGTTGATGTCATGTAATTGTTTACATATACATCATGTATATATACCAAAACAGTCTTACACAGTTGCACTACATATCATCTACATTTGTTACATGTATGGTGTCGCTGATTAAATAATCAATGTAGAAGGTTGTGTATTCATGTAAAATCTAATGTCTAATGGGGAAAAGCTGATAAATCGCCATCGCCATTTTTTTTTGGTCCAAGACGTTTTCAACAAGTGGGATTTAAATTATATGCTCTTAAAATAGTCTTTAAAATAATATATTATATGCAAATAAAGTTTTGAGATATAATTTTTTGTGTAACAAAATGATATGTAGGTGCGTTGGTTAAGTAAATAAAACTTCATAATTATTTACAACGTGGTTGAATTGTAGGAAAACACTTCTCGATCCGTACATCACTTTAATTGTGATTACAGCAAACACTGCGTTTACAATTCTTATCATACTGTTTACGTTAGTTTATGGAATGATTTGTCCAAAACTTACCATATCTCCTGCATACTTCGACATCCACACGCATAGTATCACTCCACAACATCTCGGCGTACCTGTTTACATCCATGCTTGCCATTTTGCTAGCAGCTAAAAATAGTCGACGCGTCACGGATCGATACAAGCGTCGGAAGGGAGCGAATCGGAACCAAACGACAATTAATGTTTTCATTGAAAATAAGTAAATAATGATCATTATTACACAGTGAGGGGTTTGATATTTGATTTAACTCTCTTTAACAAGAAATAAAATCCAGAAAGTAATCAATTACCATATATAGATGTTATTTAGGTTAAATAGCATATCTAATGAATATTATAAATGAGTTCAAAGTTTATCAAAATAAGCCCCCCCCCCCCTCCAAATTCCAGCCTTAACAGTGCTGCGTATTCTATGGTGTATCTTGTAACAAATATGCTTGAACTGACCGTATGAGAGAATTGTGTTAATTTAAAAAAAAAAAAACCTTAATTACTTCAAATCTTGTTACCATGGTACATTTGTTGTGTTTAACGAGATCCATTCAATTGATTTATGCATGCAGGTACAATTATTATCAAATTTTTATTACGTGCATTTGCATGAATGCCACAGCTGTACAGTGAATGTTACCTTTTTGCTTTTATGGTGTTCCGTACATTACATCGTATTATATAATCTAGTGGCATACGTTTTATTGATATATATATATATATATACATGATATGTGCTTTCTATGTTCTATCAAATCGTATTCAAATACTTCATAAAAACAGACTTGCTCTGATATTTCAACTTTTAACATTGTGTGTAAGTACAGTCATTGGCGTCCTGTAGTAGCATTGCCGAGCACAGTCGCAAACATATTTAGTTGATCTACATCACTCGTTGCTGATGCATAGTAATGATTTCTTAACAAACCCTAAGATAAATTTTTAACACACAGTGAAGCGATGAGTCCTTCTCGAAATTTATGCCTCTTCTTCAGATGCTTCGTCAGAAAAGTAGCGCATGAATTATCATTTTCAATGGAGTAATACAACTGCCACAATGGAGAATATCTATGCATGCTGATACTTCATCATGAAATCAGAAAGTTTGTCCTCATGTGATGTAATTTCTTACCTAAATTATGAAACTTTGATTGCACGTGTTGATATTTTGAGTATTAGAAGATATTTTGTCATTATTTGCTGATCGTTCGCCTTTGATACTCAGTCATTTTACGATCATGTGACTTCCTTATGAAACTAAGATAAGTATGACAATATTTACTGACACTTCATCGATATGTTATTGTGATAGTTCTTCGTATTTATGACTGGTTTTTTTCATATGTTGATACTTTATTAAATGCTGAAACTCTTGCACTTTAAAGTGATACTTTAATATATGAGCAAACGTTGAATTCTCTTTATATTTTTATCTGTGTTTAAAACAAAAATCCCGTAAGCAGTACATTAGCTTATTTCAACACGTTTTGAAACATTTTTAAAGATCGCCACATCTTGATTGTCTATATCTACATATTTACTGAAACCAACAATAAAAATTTTATCATATATTAATACGATTGGACCGGGGGAGGGGGGTCGGTTTTATGCAGAACAGACCGTGTAGCTTGGTGTACAGATGGGAGTTAATCGACAGTAAATACTTCCTTACAGAGCGTAATTTTCTTTAACATAAATTTTCATAAAATATATATGTACCTGAATAAAAGCACAACAATTTTCAAATAAATTTGTACATAATTGTGCATTCTTATGCATATTCCTAAAAGAAAAATATAAAACCCACTAGTCAATCCATACGAAATAAGTTATCAGCTGAACATTCTAATTGGTAGACGATTTATAGAGATTATATGATGAAACGTTCATAAACCAAGACAGAGACCTATTCAATTTATATAGAAAATCAAGAATATACAAATTTCCATCAAACATTACATCAAAGTATGATCATATAAATAAGTATCAGCATTTAAAGTCACACTACTGCATAAAATGAGAAAGAACTACACAACAGGAGATAAATTTCTAAATATACTCATGTTTAGCATATAATGTCGATGTATCCTCATGTAACGTTAAAATATCATTATAATGTGATGCCTATCAGCTTATAAAGACTAAATATAAAAATAACAAAAAAGCATTATCATTTAATATAATGAAGTATCCGCATAATATGAGATTTTTTTAATAGTGAAACTATGTTTAAAGCGTATCGTATAAACAATGTGACAGACCTACTGATCAGGAGGACTTTTGATAACTATACATTTTTCTAATATTTTCAGTCACTGTCATTTATTATACATTAATATCATTTTCCGTTTTATATACTGTAGAAACATATACCTTGCATTAAAATACATAGACTTTCCTAAACTGTACATAACTATAAGTTCGACCTAGCGTTCTCTATAAATGATTCGTGGAAGGGATCAACTACAAATGAATAATCCAATTTATTGCACCATGGCTGAATAACTGACATTTCAAAAAAAAAAAACTTTGAATTTGATGTCTTAAAGGTATGTACTTTCAGTTTCTTTTAGTATTTTGTTGCGCCTTTCTTAGCATTTCTTATGCAAACAAGTTTCAAATAAAAGTTTGTGAAATCTTTTTTCCCAGAATCTGGTTACTGCAGTTACTAAGTCATAGCAGTTCTCAATGTTACGTATCAATATCATCGGATATTTTAATTTACATGCAAAGTCAGACATTTCCAAAAATATAAAGGTATGTGGATTGTGCATATATACTTATTAACTTGTGAGTGCCGGTTTTCTGTTTCAAGTATTGGTCTATCTAAAAGCGTGGGAGTGCCATAGTAATCTCAAAAAATGAATGAAAATTAAATTTAAATCAGGGGTCATTAACCTTCATGTTTCAAAATAAATTGCTTTTTATTGGGGGGGTCAGTTTCTTATGTTTTACCGAAAAAACATCCCTCAAAACATGATTTCAACATTTTTAAATCTATGCAACATGAGGATGCTTCCAACAAGTTTCAGGTTTCTGGCCCCGGGGTAATAATTTGATAATTTCAATCTACACTACCTGGGAATACTTCCACACAAGTGTTTGCTTTGCTAGCCAAATGGTTTTGGGTAGAAGATTCTTTTTTATTTATTCCTATGTAAAAACTCCAACACTTATTGCGGCCCTACCCTTTCACAGGAATCATGATTTGGACAAACAATTCATGCTACATGAGGATGCTTCAATACAAATTTCAGCTTTTCTGGTCCAATGGTTTTTGAAAAGTTTTTTTTAAAATACATGTACCAACAGAGGATCAATAATTCTTGATTATCTCTCCTTGAAAAAGCGTGTGGTCCTACAGGCGAAAGGACGACGGACGGATGAACGGATGGACAAAAAGTGATAAAAACCATAATCTCGAAGAACGAAGAAATAATTGGGACACAACTTTATTGCTTCTTCAAAACACCAACATTCAGTACTTTTCTCTGTTTTATCTCTGTCAATGTCTATGATTTTGAACAAATTGTTAATTTTAGATAATAGTTTGCTCAATTCACACCACGTCCTTGCTTTTATATAACGATAATCATGAGTGGGGAATTTCAAAATTTCATGTAACAGACGGGCAGCTTCTTTCTTTTTTTCAGCAGGATTAAAGGCTTCAGGTGTTGTCATCTGAAACATGAGTTTGTCTACGTAAAGTTAATGCTAGGCGAAATTCCCAAAGTAAATTTCTCTCAGGTGTTATATTTGCAATGGCTTTCTTGAGTAGCTTCACTGCCTTGTCATGATGTTTTGGACCCAGCCGAGAGTAACAATATCCAATCTCTGCTGTTGCTTCTAACATGGTTCTAGTTTCCTTAAAGTGATCATTATTTTTCAGTTCTTTTGACAGTTTGTTTGAAAGATAATGATTTCCAGATTCGGTATGAAATAATATTTTGTTGCAATGAGTTATTAAATGCGGATTTTTGTAGCTTTTCAACTATATTTACAGATTTGAATGCATTTTCTCTTTCTTGCAATCTCCATTGCAGATATGAAATGATATTTTGAACAAAAATTCTTTCTTCGATGTCATCAAATTCTTCGTCTAAATCTTTTTTAAACTTTTCAAGTTCTTCTTTCATTTCTTCTTTACTTTCAAATACATTGTCTAACACAAAGGATGACGATTTTGTAATGTCCTCCGCGTCTACTTCTTCTTCGTCTTCCATTTTCCCTCTAAATTAATGTCACGGAATATATTTCTGTAATAAGAAAGTATAATTAGAGACAAATGCAATGCATATAGTTCTTAAGCAAAATCTGTTTTGATAGAATAGTTAAGTGTAGAGTGACGGCAAGCCTCATTTACAACACACGAGCCATTACCTGTATTTAATACAAAAGATATCCAACATACATGACTGTCAGAACATGTATGTAACAACATACAGGCTTGTGCCTGATTAACATCCCCGACTGTACCTGTTCTGTATCGTAATCTATAAAATACATTACATCCACGACTGTAAATGTGTCTGATTAACAACATTTATGACTCTACCTGTCCGGTATATTGATTTCACTTTTCTACTTTATTGCATTAGAAAAGAAATCTTAACCATTCATTATTTGCGTTACTTAACTATTTCGGTTTTTATATAATAATGTCGATCCATACAATGAATTCACGTATGAAATAATATTCATTCTCAAATTTGTTACATTTGCAAAAATATGTATATTTTGTAATACTTATATTCATCACTCCAGTAAATGTTACTTTTCGCGTTTATGGCTTTCCATACATTACATTAAATTATATAATTTCTTGTTATTCTTTTTTCGATATATTTATGTGCATGAGATGCGCTTTCTATAATAACTCTCCATACTTATAAAATTATTTAATAAAGACCAACTAGCTCTGATATTTCAACTTTAACATTTGTGTGCAGGTACAGTCATGGAGGTCGTGTACTAGCATTGCCAAGAACAGTTGCGGATATATTTCCTGATATACGCCACTCATTGCTGATGACTAGCAATGATCTGTAAACCTAAAGATAAATCATTTACGGACAATAAAATGTTAATATTTCTTCGGATCCAGAGTTGGAAAAGCAGCACATAAATTATCATTTCTGCGATTGTATGGAGCAATTCAACTGCCATGAAAAAATAACATTTATGTATGCTGATGCTTTATCATGAAAAGAAAGTTTGGCTTTATATAATGTAATTTCATCGTTAAATTGCAAAACTTTAATAGAACCCTGCGTTGATAATTTTTATTAATAAATCAAATTACAAATATTTATAATGTAGTATTTCGATATTACGACATATACTGTAAAACAGCGGCTCATTTGAAGACACACTAAACGCAACTGACTCGTACATTCTTGGATATTGTAAATATGTACATGTCATCTTAGATGTATAATGTCTTGTACATACAAGACAGGTACAGTCATGTATAAAGTTAAATATGCACAACTGCAGCCATTGATGTGAATTATTTTATATATAAGGAACAACTACAGTCGTTGATTTTGTTAATAAGTCACAGGTGCAGCCATGGATTTACGATATCTTGTATATATAAAAGAGGTTCAGTCATGGCTGTTGTTAATATTGCACAGGTACTGGCTTGGATGTATCTCCTCCTGTGTACAAAGGACACAAAATGGCTCGGTGTTTATCGTAAACGAGGCGCACGTACACTGTACGCTTGTTTATCTATACTTTTTTTTTCAGGACGTGTTGAGGTACAGACAATTTTGATGTTGACTTCATGATTTCACATTACTGAATAATTGTGTTAATTTAAGACAACCTTAATTACTTCGAATCTTGTTACCTTGGTACATCTGTTTTTTTAACGAGATTGCCGATCCCTACAATTGATTTATGCATACAATTATTATTATTTTTTTATTATTTGCATGAATGCTACAGTGAATGTTACCTTTTCGCTTTGATAGCGTTCCATACATTACATTAGATTATATAATTTGGTGGCATACTTTTTCTTGATATATATACATGATATTTGTTTTCTGTGTTCTATCAAATCGTATTAAAGAGGTTCGCTCCTTAGGTTTTGGGTAACCATTTTGGGTCACCTCTAGTCTGAAAATTCTGCATCGTATATTAATTCTAGTAGTACATTTATATTTTACAATGCCAAATAAACTATATTGAATAAATTTGTTTTTAAAAAATTACATTTTTACAGAGTTAAGTAAGGGACTATATTTTGTGGCGGAAGGTTTTTAAGAAGGAAATGAACAATTTTCATAACTTACTAGTTTTAGAGTACTGTTACTTTAGCTTCCTAATTTTCAGCGCAGACCAAACTTCTAGATAGTTTGTGTATTACGATATATTTATGATATTCTGAAAAACATATTTAAACAATATTTTGATATTTCTATCGATATATTTTGGCATATTAAGCTTATATTTCATAGAAGTTAAGAAAAAATTAACTCCAATTTTGGCCTAAAATTAGCTTATTTCATGCTATATCTCAAATTTTTGAAATGTGACCCCTACTTGTTTTACTTTTAAATGAGACATTAAATGTATGTCTATTTGCATGCAAAGTTTTGGAAAGATGACATTACTATAATTTTTTTTATTTGCGTTATAATTTGATTACTCCAAAATTTTGTAACATCTGTTGTTGTGTTCATTGTGTACTGGCCTTTGAAGCCACCAGTAAAGCAAGAATTTTTAAACTTTGACTTAGATTTTACTTTTATAGTCACTACATGTGTTCAACTTCATACTGTATTAAAATCATAATTATAAAATTGTTCAAACTATCAATATTTATTTGATTTCTTCAAATTATCAATTTCTATGTCAAATTTTAGCAAAAATGTCAGAAAAATTATTATATCTGTTTGAGGCCCTATATTTCCAAAAAATGGCATGTGACATGGGTCACAAATAAAATAAATGAACATTTTAGGTCCCCATCTTTATATCTAAGTGGTTTTCGGATGATTGACATTACTATTATTTCAGGAGCCAACCTCCTTAAAATATTCAATAAAAACCGACTTGCTCTGATATTTCAACTTTTTAACATTTGTGTGCAGGTACAAACATGGACGTCCTGTAGTAGCATTACCGAGCACAGTCGCAGATATATTAGCTGATATACATCACTCGTTGCTGATTCGTAGTAATGATTTGTTAACATACCCTAAGATAAATCTTTAACACACAATGAAGCGAAAAAAATTACACCTACCGTTATATATCTTATAAACGTCCTTCTCAAAATTGTTGCCTCTTCTTCGGATGCTGCGTCAGATATGTAGCGCATAAATTATCATTTGCGCGATTCTGTGGAGAAATTTAATTGCCACAATGGAGAATATCCAT
Source organism: Magallana hongkongensis (assembly GCA_016163765.1). Classification (NCBI taxonomy): domain Eukaryota; kingdom Metazoa; phylum Mollusca; class Bivalvia; order Ostreida; family Ostreidae; genus Magallana; species Magallana hongkongensis. The sequence goes on along the minus strand of WFKH01003881.1, from coordinate 15,861,852 downwards.
GTATGCTGATTCTTCCTCATGTAAATCAGAAAATTTGGCCATATATGATGTAATTTTTTAAATTGTGGATTTTTGAACGTGTTGATATTTTTACTATTAGAAGATATTTTGTCATTATATGCTGATCGTTCGCCTTTGATACTCAGTCATTTTACGATCATGTGACTTCCTTATGAAACTAAGATAAGTTTAACAATATTTGCTGACACTTCTTTGTATTTGTGATTGTTTTCAACATATGCTGATACTTCATTAAATGCTGAAACTGTTACATTATACAGTGATACTTCAATATATGAAATAAGTTTAATAGTCTTTATATTCTTATCTGTGTAAAACAAAAATCCTGTATGTAGTAAATAAGCCTTTTTCAACACGTTTTGAAAACATTTGAAAAAGACTGCTGTATGTAACACGTTTTAAAACATTTGTTCGCCGCTGTATGTCTATACATGTAGCTGAAACCAACAATAAAAAATGTATTATACATAAATGCGATTGGATCAGGGTGGGGACGGGAGGTCGGTTTTATGCAAAACAGTCCATGTAGCTTAGCGTGCAGATGGGAGCTGCTCGACAGTAAATACGTCCTACAGAGCGTAATTTTTATTTAACATGAATTTACATAAAATATTTATTTACTTGAATAACAGCACAACATTTTGAAATGAATTTGTACATAATTGTGCAGTCTTATGCATAGTCCTGAAAGGAAACATAAAACCCACTAGTCAATCCATACAAAATCAGTTATCAACTGAACAGTCTTATTGGTAGTATATTCCTGAATTTATGCTTAGTGTAAAAGTATTCATGTATTGGGCGACTGATCCACGTTTCCTTTACTAATGGTTTTGCCTTCAAATGAATAAAATACTGAAATACTGTATTACCGTATTCATATCAACTCTTCGTTGATTGTATTATTTTGTTTAAAATACTGTTTATTCAAAATACTTTTGAGATATTTTATAAACAAATTGAATAGGCTTCTGCCTTGGTTTGTAAACGTTAAAAAGTCTTTATAAGCTGATATGCATCACACTATAATGAAATTTTAACGTTACATAATGATAGGTTGACACTATATGCTAAACATGAGTATATATAGAATAGAAATTATCTCCAATTGTATAGTACTTTGTCATTTTATGCAAAAGTGTGATTATACCCGCACTTTCTAAAGAAAGTTCGGGTATATTGTTGTTACCCTGTTCCGTCCGTCCGTCCATCCGTCTGTCCGTCCGTCTGTCTGTCTGTCCGTCTGTCACGTTTTACTTTCTCAAATTGCTCTTACATCTTATAAACCAGCAAACTGAACTCTTGAAGTTTGATTTGGGGTGTCATTTTGTTTTGTAAAAAGGTTTCAAAAAATCTCTGGTAGTCCTGGGGGTCAAATAATTGGTAAAAAATGACGTTTTTTCACAAAAAACCTTCTTCCTCGAACTCCTCCTACATTTTCAACAATAGACAAATCATCTCTTAGAATATGTTTTGGGGTGTCCTATAGATGCGCAATAAGGTTTCGGAAATTTTAATTTTGTCCTGGGGGTCATTTGAAGGCTGAAAAATGCTTCTTCTTTTTTTTTTTACAAAAAATCTGGTTTCAAAAACGTCAACATTTTCGCAGTAGCCAAATGATCTTCTAGAATATGATTGGGGGTGTCATTTTAAAGTGTGATCAGGTTTCAGAATTTTTTTTTTTTTTTACAGTGATTTTTTTTCTTTTTTTGATCACGGGGATTGGTGGGCAAAAAAAAATAAAGGTTTTTTTTGCAAAAAAAGTATGGTTCCCAGAACTCCTCTTACAACTTTTCTAGTAGCTACGTCATCTCTTGGGATATGATTGGGGCTGTCCTATACATGTGCAATATGGTTTTAAAAATTTAAATTTCATCCAGGTAGTCAAATAGTAGCAGAAAATTGACGTTTATCACTCCTAAAGAAAACCTAGATCCCAGAACTTCTCTTATGATTTAATGAATAGACACATCAGATCTTGGGATATGTTAGGGGCTGTCCTATAGATGTGCAATAAGGTTTTAAAAATTTAAATTTCATCCAGGTAGTCAAATAATAGTGTCAAATGAATAGACACATCATATCTTGGGATATAATAGGGACTATCCTATAGATGTGTAATAAGGTTTTGAAAAATTAAATTTAATCCTTGTAGTCAAATAGTAGCAGAAAATTAGCATCTATCCCATATACAGATCTAAAGGGGGGGGGGGCCAGGGGGGCCCAGACCCCCCTCCAAAATTCAAATTTCTTTAAATTACATTATAAAATTGCCAAAACTATGCCTCCGACCCCCCCCCCCCCCCCCCAACCTTGGAAAAAAATTCTGGATCGGCGCATGTATCTCTCCTTATACTGTAAATAAATGCTTTTTTTCTTAATATAAAAAAACCTTGCATATATTTTTGCTTAAAATAAAACAAACCTTACATTTACATTCTTCCTTATTGTCGAATGATCAATTAAAATCAAATTATAATTTGGGGTCTAAAAAGTTTTATAAACTGGTAGTAAATGTTTTCTTAAAAAAGAAAATCACATTATACCTTGCATAATTGACAAATGATCTATTGAGATATGATCAGAAGTCTTATTTTTTACCTGGGGATCAATAATTAATATTCAAGTTAAACTTAATAACAATAAATGATTAAAATTAAATGTTTATCCCCCCCCCCCATCAAACCTGGTTCTAAAGATTCAGTCTTCTTGACATTCTTTATGAAAATTATAATTTTTAAAAATTACCGGAAATTGCATGTGGCCTTCACTTTTACTACAACTGGTACAAAACAGTGTTATTTTGGGGCAAACACTTGGTGCAGGTATTACTGTCTAATGACAGCATCTAGTTTTAAATGCCGACACTTATTTTTATGATCATACTTTGATGCAATGTTTGATGATGATTTGATAATTATGGAGATTATATGATGAAACTGTCATTAGTAATATATTTTTATCCTTTTCCGTTTTATATAGTGTAGAAACACATATCTTGCATTACTACACATAAATAATCAAATGTATTTGCACCATGGCTGAATGACTGACTTAGGGAAACATCTTTGAATTGGATGTCTTAAAGGTCAACTGAAACGGTTTTTATATTTTTTTAAGAATGCGTGTTTAGTAAGTTGACGTTGAAATAAAAATTACCATACTTTTTTTTTGTCACCTTATTGATGCACAGGTAGAAATTAACGAAAACGCTACGTGTATGTAAAAAGTTTGATACGGGTTATCTGCCCTTTAGTGGAACATGGCGTCACGCGTTGATTTCGAATCCAACGAAAGTGACTCGGACGAAAGTATACCAGAAATAGACATATGCCTTAAATTAAATATACAGCCCTCTCAGTACGAACCTCTACGAGGAAAAGAACCGTCTCAACAGATTTTTAATGAAGACAGTGACTCGGATCCGTCGCAAATCGACGACGAAGACCCAACGGAGACTGAAAATATACCTTTAGATTTGGACTGGTAAATTCAGTAAATCTACGGGATAAAAAAAAATAATGATAAATTAATTGAATTAGAATGAAATAAAAATATGTTAAATTAAATTATTGACGTATACTTGTTGCTGATTTAAGTAAACAGTAGCCAAGGGGGGGGGGGGAGAAACGAGATCGAAAAGGATAGGGGGAGGGGAGGTGGGGGGTTTAGTGGCATGGAAATTAAGTAAGCCTAGTGTGCGTAATTGTTTGTGCCCTGTCAAGCCTATGTAAATGAATTTTCATGCGTTCATTTTGTAATGCAGGTGTTCCTGTGAAAATTGCACTATTATGCCTAGTGCAAGAGAGTGCAAGTGCTGCCATTTTATACTGCTATAGACCCTAGACTAGAGGAGGCCAGTGTCAAGTGCATCACAGAACATGAGGGGTTTGTTGCCGATTGCCTTAACAGATGGGTCTTGGACACATCCTTTTATGAATATTTACATGAAAATGGACCTTTAGAAGAAAATGAATTGATACACAAGTAAATATCCCACTATCACATTCTTAATTTACATGTACAATAGAAACAATATCTATCATACAATATCCCAAATTAAATAAATTAGATTTTGTGTTTTTATTTTCATATTAATGAAGGTATTACATTTAGACATTAGCTAGAGGGGTCATTTAGTTGTTAGTACCTTAGATAGCCACTTATATTCATTACCAAAAAAAAAAACAAATGACAGAACATTTTTGTAATCTCAGTGTTTACAGACACCTAGCATATCAACGTTTTGTTCGGTGGATTTGGCAGCGACTGGGGAAAAACAACAGGAGGATTCTGCCAATTTGTGTTAACAAGATTAGAACTGCTTTTCCCTCCCAACAATACTGTGGTTTTAAGTACCCATCAGGGAGTTTATAGGTACAGTGTACATGTATTTACATAAATCATAATTACCTGGTTATCACTTTCACTAGCATTTAAAATAAATTAATATTGTTTGTAAAGTCTTCTAAACTAGATTTAAATAAAATATCCATCAATAAATTTCACAAATGTTGTTAAAAATGTCTTCATTTTAATAAAGTTTAGAACATTAGATTACAATTTCAGTTTATTATTAATCTTCACTTTTTGTTAAAACGACAGATGTGGCGTTCAACAAGTTCAACAAGTTCAGTCTTTGGGACGTGTGGATAGGAGTCTGCAATTGGAGCTGGGTAATTCCTCATGGCAGCCTCCCGATTACTCCCGGAATTTCGGTAGGAACCCAACTCGAGTCTCACTTTGACCACTTCTTCCATCAAGACTAGTACATAATCTGAAAACAAATATATGGGTACATAATTGATGATAATGATGATAGAATAATGATTTATTTTGCAAAATTTATAGAAACAAATTACAAAACTTAATCTTAGAAAGTTTACTTACTGTTAGTTTGCTGAACTTTCACTTCCTTTGGAATACCAGCACCTTTTCTGTCTTTTGGATATGATATCGAGTATATTGGCTCCCCATTTTTGTTTATAGTTTGATCCCGATAGGAGTTCTCATTGAAGTGTAAGTCAGCAATATACAGCCTGAAATAGAGATGAACAGTGCCATATTATCTTATTATATTCAAAAATAATTTTTTTTAGAAATCACTTTGAATTTTGTTTTATTAAACAGAATTAAATAAATCAACTTACCTAGCCTTCATTGGAGCATAGAAGAAGTGCAATGCTTTTGGTGCAAAGTGACACACAACATTGTGATAGGATTTAAGTGCTGATGTTTGCTCGGCTGGGGAAAGCTTTAGATGTCATTCACCAATTGTTTGCCTTTAACAACTCTTTCCATCTCTAGAAAAGCTAAACTTCCATAAAAATTGAAGAGAAAATATATTAAATTGTGATCTTTAATATTTTATGCATTGTATTTTTATTTTAACTTAAGTTTTATGCCAAAAAAAAATACCCTTCTTGATCCAATCTCTATCCTCTATTTCCCCATGTAAACATTTGGGAAATCGCTTTCTATGACCTTCATGAACATCAGTGATATGGTTGAGGACGGAAAGCCATTTCTCGGACACCAATTCCCTACCTCCGTCACTCGATGATGCACACCAGTATAGGTGGTTTGAGATTGACTGGGCCCAATCTTCCACTAGCTCGCATTTTTCTTACCAACACTCTCCAGCTTTTTGTACACACCTACAACATTAATTTTGTTAAATATATTATGTAAATAACATGTATATATGTAATATACATGAATACTGTATAACAGTATTAAAAATCAGCTTAATGAGCTAAGTTAAGTTACCTTTAGCAACATGCCACATGCCACATATCAAACCAATGGTTGATATCAGTCCTCTCTTTCTTCATGTAGGCTTTAATTTGGGGATGTCTGTCAGTAACAAGGTCACTTATAACCACACCCTCCTCTTCCAATTTCTGAAGGCACCGTAATAAACCCTCAATTTCCATCCAATATGAACTCTTGACTTTATTACTCTAGGTTAACAAATTAAAAGTACACGGTTTTTAACAAAGTTAAATAAAACAATTAAATGAGAAAAATTAGTGTTAAACCAATTAACATTTTTTATTATCTATTGAGCAACTAACAAAGCTTTTCAAGCAACATTTTGTTTTGCCTGAATAAGCTGAACATCAAGGATTTGTCCCAGCTCCAGATCCATAAGACTGTATGACCCATATTTGGCTGTGTGTCCTGACGAACAACACCTAGCATCTCCTCCAACAACTACAGCTTCATTCTGTCGTCTTATCAAATCAAATAAGGCATCTTGGTGAGCTTTCCAAATCCTTTCCACAGCTGGAACAAGATAATGTTGCTGAATATTGTGGAAAGTTCTCTCAGAGAAACAGGATACAATGGCGTGCTGAAACATGACCAAAGTTTGCTTGATACTACAGCCACTAAATAAAATTGCTGCTGACAAGACCAAGTTTCCAGTGGGCATTGATCCAGTTAGGGATTGTGATTCCCATGTAAAAGCCTCCCCACAGACACAAACCCTAGAAACAACCAACATTGTCCCAACAACATTTTTTTGAATGTCACATTTTCTCCCACAGATGGTACAAAACTGGAGAAGCTGATCCAAACATTCCTCAAAAACGATGAATTTTCTGCTGCGGTGACTTGGTGGGCCTCCTGATTATCCAGATTGTTGTTTTCATCAATCTCAGGGGGTGTCCATTCCGAAGCTTCAGAGGTTGTGGTGGCCAATGACTCAAAACTTTCATCAAGATCAACACGTGCATGGTCATTTGATAAATGTTGTTCTGTTTGAGTACCAGTAGATTTCATACAGGGACGAATTTCCGTTTGTATAGAGACATGCCTGCGTTTTTAAAATAAAATATTATAATTACTTTGTATTATTAATTGCCATTGCAATTATCAAATAATTGATCATGAGCAACCTGAAACAAAATTTCACCGGTATTTATTTTCAGGGTTCATCAACTGTATTATCAATTAACAAAGTCTTAAAAATCAATATTAAAAAAAATAGAATACATGTAAATGAAAATGGAATTCTATAAAATTATGTCTTTCAATATTTGCTTTACCACTAAGCCGTAGGAAGTCTGTGTAGATATTTCAAATTTGGGTGTGTCTTCTCCGTCGTCTGTACTTGATTCCTCGCTGATGCTATCCTGAAACTGACAGGGAGGGGGGAGGATAATTTCCACGTCATTGTCAAGCTCCTGAATCTGTAAAATATTGTTGAGTTAAAATGATACCCCATTTTAATTTAAAAATTAATAATTAGTGGTTTATTAAAGTTGTTTTTATAGTAAAGAATAGGAAATGTGAATGCATTATAATTGTTCAATAACTTATAAATATCAACTTCTTACGTCAAGTGCACGTCGTTTTTCCAAGGCCTTGGATGAACGACCCTGTTTTGGTAAACACGGACTAGCTTCCGATGTTTTCCTTTTCTGCCCTTTTACATTTATTGGCGTATAGTCAAATATACTGGGTGTCGCATCATTCTTTAACTGAAGACGAGTATATCCAATAGATCTTGCTTTGCTTGGCTCAATAATAAAACTATCGGGGGTAAAGTGTCTCTCACACAGCTTAGAATGCTTGGAGGGCCAGTAGTTAACTGTTTTCAGTTTTCTTACCCAAATCTGACATAATCTGGGGTCATCGGGAAAAGAAAACATGGACACCTCCCGTCCGTACCGAATATCGCAGTTCGGCGCCGCATACAGCACCATGTTCTTGTTTTTTCCTCTCTATCGTCTGATGAGTGACGTATCAGCGTCTGTAGTTTCAATATGGCGGGTTCGTGTCAAGAGAGATAACTCGCAATAAATTTTTGACCGGGTTTCTCGGGTGACAAGTTCTTTCGCCCATATTTTGCAAATACGCTTTAATTTAACAAAATAATTGGTACTGATCGATTTTTGGGCCCTATTTAAAAGTACTAGTCGGTTAAATAAAGAAAAGTGAAATTTCATTTCAGTTGACCTTTAAAGGTGTATTTTTTCAGTTTCTTTTAGTATTTTGTTGCACCTTTCTAAACATTTTTTTATGCAAAAAAGTTTCAAATTAAAGTTTGTTAAACCTCTTTTCCCAAAATCTGGTAACTGCAGATACTAAGTCAAAGCGATTTTCAATGTTACGTATCAATATCATCGGACATTTTAATTTGGTGCAAAGTAAGACATTTGCAACAATCCAAGGGTATTTAGATTGTGCATATATACTTATTAACTTGTGAGTGCCGGTTTTCTGTTTCAAGTATTGGTCTATCTAAAAGCGTGGGAGTGCCATAGTAATCTCGTAAAATGAAAGAAAATTAAAAATAAATCAGGGGTCATTAACCGACGTCAGAAATGACCCCTCATATTTAAAAATAAACTCCTTTTTAATTGAGGGGGGGGGGGGGTCAGTTTCATATATTTTACCTGAAAAATCTTAATTCAGAAATAATAATAGAAAATAATTATCAAAGTACAAATGATCGTGTTATACATTGCTAATAAAGATCCATCCTCATCACAGAACTCAAAAGGGATGTTTACACAGTGAACTCGTTTACTTGCTAAATCTCATGTTAAACAATTTTTGATGTTATTTATGTAAACCCATAAACATTATAATGTACACATCAAACCTCTCATAACAGTAGAACCCCTAAGACATGGCCAAAAATATCCAACGTATCATAGTTTTAAAAAAGGGGGGAAGGGGAGAAGACTCATCGAAAAAACAAAAAAATCTTGACAAACAAAAAAAAAAGAAAATTTCAACTTCTCAAAATCGTGAAAATCCTATTACGTGGCGGGGATTGGGGGGTTAGCGTACTGTACTGGGTACCCATAACTTCAATTTCACTTTTCATTTTCTTCCTTTCACTTCAATTTTATACATGCTCTTAATAGTGGGGGGGGGGGGGGGGGGGGGGGGCAACTTCATGCCAATTCACTTTGAGGTGTCAGGCCCCTGCCGCCGCCCCATCTCCCGCCAGGAGAGCGCCACTAATAAATGTACATTGTATTATCCGGCGATGTAGACAGGCAAAGCAATCATAAAGACATGTATGGTTTTGTTTGTACACCTCTCTGAAAAGATAATATTTCATTCTATCAGTAGATAAAAGTACAAAGATGGGCAACATACCTACATATCTGCACTGATCACTGGCGGACGTTACTATACTTTCTTTGAATGGATTTCATTTAAATTAATTAATGACTAATTTCAATTTTATCATCGTGAGAAGTTTTAAAAGAGATAATGGATAAAAAATCTGCAACCTGGCTTTTGCGTAATTTTTCGCATATGACTTGCAATCAAACTTCATTTAAAGTTGCGTTAAGATTTTGATCGACAACATTCACACGTTTACATTTATATAATTCATTCCATTTTTAAATTTTCATGAAATATCTATTTCAAAATATAGTTTTGATGTGCATGGCTAATTGATATTAATTATGTTCTTCTGGGGGGTTTTTAAAATTTAAATTAACTTAAATATTCTCTCACGCTTTACCATATATTTGTTTCCTATAGATGGAACGTAGAAAAAGTACAATTCAATCATAAAAAGGGCACTGAGATAAATTATAAATGTAATAAAGGACGAACAAACTACGAAAAAATATGTTTAAGCAGTCTCCTCAAAGGCTTGAAAGAAAAAGTAGTTCTAATTTTACACCAAAAACAAATTCTAATTTCGACTAAATCTATAATGTAAAGCACAGAGCTCTAAATATAAATTCCAACGCTGCCATTCCTCTCAAGCCTATAATATATATTTGATACAAGAATTTGTTTGTTGAGGAATTAATTAAATATCCTGCATGGTTGTAGGCACAGCTGCCTAAATTAATGACCGTCGGTGCCTGGCTAGATACCAATACCCATTGTGAGTATTTGGGGGTTTTTTATAAAAGCATGGCATTTCGAACGAATGCAGCAGAGAGAAAACCGACTGAAAATCTTGACGAAAAAACAATTTTAAAAAATCAATCCCTTCACAAATTCCCAAAATCCCAGTCCTTGTGAAGCTGCCGGGGGGAGGGAGGGGTCGTTGTACATGTATCTTTGAATTAAATAACAATTATACATATATACTTTCCCTATATTGTTTTTGCATGGTCGTAAGAAAAAAGATTGGAACAGTTCGTTCGGAATTAATATTTCTATATTTGATTTCTAGAAAATTGTCGATATTCAACTCCAACCCTTTCTCATATTTGTAACATTTTTCATTTTTGATTTCATTTCTGATAAAATGAACCCAACTGTCACAGTTGGGTTCATTTTGTCAGAGAATCAATGAACACCAGCCAACCTTTAGCTTTGAAATTGACAAAAGGAGTAATTGTCCCATAAATAAGAATGCATGTCTTTTATTCGCAATGCTTACCGACTGATTACCAATCTACATGTTATGGATTGTAATCATACGCTTTCTTTGCATGTGCTGATCTTAATTTTTTTTTATTTTAGATAACTTTAGATGTTTTCTGTTTGGTACTTCAAATATTAACAAATGTTTTTGTTGTTTGAAAACTCGTATTTTTAAACCGATTAACCGGAACTGATGCATACCTGCTAAAAGTGGAAGATGATTCTTTCAGTACGATCACTCTTGTTAATTGGAAGACGGAATTCCTAAATAAAAATTTGACCCCTTATTGTGGCCACACCCTTACCCTGGAATCAAGATTTGAACAAATAATGTTTGCTACCTGATGATGTTTCCAAACACGTTTCTGCTTTCCTGGCTCAATGGTTTTTGAAAAGAAGAATATTAACAAATGTTCAACAATTCTTGATTATCTCCCCTTGAAAGAGCGTCCTTCATTTAAACAAATTTGAACCCTTTTACCTTAAGATACATTGTGCCAAATTTAATGAAATCAAAATTGGCCTACTGGTTCTGGAGAAGAAGTTGAAAACGTTAACAGACAGACGGACGGACAAATGGGCGGACGACGTTGAACAAAATGTGACTAGAAGACCTCACTTGATTGTTTTTCTTTGGTTTTGATTTACGGTTTCCTTAGATTCGATTTTTCTTATCGCAATTTACATGTACCCAGATGACAAATACATATTCAATGTTGGACAAATGATAAAAATTCGAGGGGATATTTTCAATGGCAAATTTAGAATTTAATACAATGTACTTATTAATAGGCAATAGATCGGTCTTTCTTATTCACAATTTAAAGACGTCTGTAGATAGGATGAAAACTGTAACAATTTCATATAACTTACATATTTACAAATAAAATACAAATTCCAACTATGGCTTGTATAGCTTCTTTCATATAGTCAATAGTGTTTTCACTCAGTTAATTGGTCAGAACGAGTAACAACGGAGTAGCACTTCTACAATTGATTGCCATCTTCTAAATCATCAGATTCTCTCAGAAACATCTCTGATAACTTGCCCAGAATGTTAGAAAACAGGCTGCCTTTTAACAGATGTTTACTGCTATCAGTATTGACAATATCACCATAGCCACATGTTAGAACTATTTCTCTACACCCTGGGGCATATTGTTCTGCCTCTTGTGTCCTGAGTTGGAGAATTTTCTTGTAGTGTTTTACGCATGCGATTTCCATCGCTCGATCTATGAATTCGTCTATATTATCTTTCTCACTTTCATGATGAACAATAAATATACAACCTGATTTATCCATTGTTTCGATCAAGTATTCAAATCTTCGGCGAGAAGCTGGACAGTCGTCATCGTTCACAGAAAATTTCATCTGCACAAATGTTTCTAATGTAGAAGTAATAAAACTTTGGTGGCAACACTCATCGTCACCACAACTATGCAACACGAGAATATCCAGTAATTTTTCAACTTCTTCATTTCTGGGTGTTGATACATTCAGATGAGCGAAGATAATTTTGTAAGCTTCTAAAAACGTTATTTTTGCCATTTCTAAATCGTTGTCTTCAATCAACGAATGTGTGGCTCCTTTAATGCATGTATCTACAAACAAGGATTTATCGGAACTTTTCGCCTCTGGCATCCTTTGCAATAGTAACAAAGTGCATATAGCTTTTTCATAGTCTCTAACCTTTATATATGTTTGTACAAGTTTTCTCACAGTTGCTGTATCACTTTCTTCTTTAATTATTTCTTCATAAAACTTTATAGCTTCTTCGTCATAACTTAATAGTTCGTGTAATTTTGCAAGGTCCTTCAATGTTGTAATAGATTTGTCTTCATTTTGCAGCAATTCCTTTAGCGTTGGATAACATTGACTTGTTTTTTTCAACATGGGTATTGCCCCTATTACTCCTGATACAATAGTAACAGCTTTCCATGCGCATTTCCTAGCGTCATATCGTAGTTCATTCCTTTTTTTATGATGACCTTCTTTAGCAAGTAAATCTAGTTTGCAGAATGCTTGCTGTTCGTAGGCGTTAATAACGTACATCGCATACATTGATGGGCTTCCACAATTGCTCGACGTAATGAAAGAAAAGCACTTCAGAGCATCATCTAATCTATCAAGCATTCGGTATATTAAACCTAAGTCATATCGAGTACCGTCAAATTCTTTCGACATTTCAATGGCCCTTTGAAGGTGCCCCACAGCCTCTAAAAGCAAAGGATTGTCCGGAGAAACGCAAACATATCTTGGTGATTTTTTGGTTGAAATGAAGGTGCCTTTCTGGTCAATGGTACCTGCCTGACTATGGTAAGGCTTTTTATGCTCTCTTTTCTGATAAAACATTGACTGGTTATCCTTTGCTAAAGTTGGAGGCGTTTGAATGTTTATATGTGATTCTGACATGTTGGATTTTTCATACAAATTAGTTTTTAAACTTGATTTGCATTGATCACTTTCATCTTCGATTGAGTTATTAACCTTCTGTCCTGGATCGACAGATAATAAACCAAACTTTTTAGACATGTCAGATTCATCAAAATCATATGAGTCGTGTTTTGATTGATCTTTATCGTCCATTGAATAAGGATAGTTTCCGAAACTTGGTTTGGGATTTGCTTTTTCAACAATTTTCTTCAGAGTGAGTGCTAAATGGTGTCTCGCGAAAACTGTTTCTTTTAATTGCATTGCTCTTTCTAACATATCTTTTGATTGATCTAGGTCCTGCGTATACCTTAAATGCCTGCCATAATGCTGAAGAACGTGGTATTGATTGGGGCAAAACTTCATAGCTTCTTCAAAACACCAACATTCAGTTATTTTTTCCGTTTCTTCTTTGTCGATGTGTATGATTTTGAACAGATGTTCATGTCTAAATAAAATTGTGCCCAATTCACAGCATGCCTTTGCTTTTATATTTATTGAACGATTATCATAACTTTTGATCTTCAAAATTCCATACAACAATCGGGCAGCTTGTTCTTTGTTTTCAACAGGTTTGTAGATTTCAGGTGTTGTCATCTGAAAAATATGAGTCTGTCTTCGTAAAGTTAATGCTAGGCGAAATTCCCAAAGTATATTTCTCTCAGGTATTATATTTTCAATTGCTTCCTTGAATAGGTTCACTGCTCTGTCATGATGTTTTGGGCCCAGCCGAGAGTAGCAATATCCAATCTCTGCTACTGATTGTGCCCTGGTTCTTTTTTGCTTAAAGTGATTATTTTGTTTCAGTTCTTTATATAGTTTGTAGGACGAATAATGTTCTCCAGATTCTATATAAAATAATATTTTGTTGCAATACGTGGTTAAATGCGGCTGCTTTTTCTGTAGATTTTCAACAATATTTAGAGATTTTATTGCATTTTCTCTTTCTTTTAATCGCCATTGCAAATACGAAATTAAATTTTGAACAAAAATTCTTTCTTCGATGTCATCACATTCTTCTTCTAAATTTTTTTGAAATTTAATAAGTTTTTCTTTCAAATCTTCTTTACTTTGAAATACATCGTCAAATACGAAAGAGGAAAATTTTCTGATTTCCTCTGTATCAATTTCTTCATCCACCATAGTGCATCTTAAATCAGGTCTCTGATTATAGATCTGTAAAAAGAAAGTATGGCACAATTGTAATGAATATGGTTTTGGGAAAAAAAGATTATCAAAAACAATTTTGTTTTTATGCTGAGTTTAGATGAAGTGTGGTGATAACGAACAGTGTTCAAAATCAGTCCAAAGGAAAAATACAAAACAGGAGCAGAGCAAACATGGACCTCTAAAAAAATAGAGGTAGGATCAGGTGCCATGGAAGAATGAGCATCCTCTGCTGACCGGTCACACCCGCCGTGTGCTCTTTGTCGTAATCGGGAAAACGGAGAAACCCGTAAACAATTAGGTGAGTAATAATGGTCTAATAATAAGTATGAAAAACGTCAGTCAGCATGCGTCCCAATGGAAGATTATATTTGCTGACAAGGTCGGTGTATCGACCATAGAACTTACGAAAATATGACTTCAATCGAGACTGTTGGTAGTCCTGTTTTATCAATTTTTTTTGTCAGTATCTTGCCTCGCCTTAGAAACTGTTCATACGTAGAGCATGTCCTTGTGTATCGAATTAACTGAGAGACAAAACTTCCATATGCAGGTGATGAAGATATATTGTACATAATTAAGGAAAGTTGACAATAGAAAAATTGAAGTCATCACGTTCATCAAAATTTTGTTGTTAGGTTGCCATCAATGGCCGTTTCCAGTAAAATATCCAAATATTAAACAGATGACGCTGACTCTGTGGAATCTTTTATTTCAAGTTCACTGGGATATATAGAGTCGACGTAAGTATGGAAGTAATAATTGTAAATTGATAATAAATAAATCACATAGGTTAAAACGATATCGTACACCTCCAAATTGTGACGTACTTTCTATCGAAATAAATCATAAAATCAAATATAATTTTACAAATGTTTTCTTTCCCAAAATTAGTACGTAACAGCGTAGCGCAATTGATTTGAGTGTAAATTATTAATCTGTAAATCATGAATTCAAATATCGGTGGGGCTTTTATAATTCTTACCTTTCCAATTTTTTTTTAACACAATTTTTTTGGGTCAAATATTGTAAAATTTAAACATTCTTAATTGGTAAAAGTATTTTGATTATAAGATACTTTTATTTACATTAATATCGACGGGTGTTCCGTACTACATTAACAACGACTTAATGTTCACAAGATGAACCTCTGCTATTCCGAGTTTAAACATATGTTATTGTATATATAATAAACATTGGTTTAAACACAAGTTCTGGTAACTTAAAACGTTCTTGTAATAATTTCAGTTAAATGGCATTTAGTTGACCAATAGGTATAAAAATAAAACGTAACTGAATGGCAAAAAAAATTCATGTAGTCGTAATTTATTTCTTAAAATAATAATTAATAATAATAATGATAATAATAAAATGATTATAATTATAATTTTAAAATAATAATTTTAGTGCTAACTTTTTTCGATTTCATTTAAATAACATTTCAGTTGACTAATTGACAGTTTCATTAAGCGCCTTACTTATACTGTGATTTCATCAATATTCGTTGAATACCAATTTTCGTGGATTTCGTTGTTAAGTTTATCCATGAAATTAAATGTTCATTGATGTGCAATTTCTACTATCAATTTGTATTGATAGGGTCATTGGCCATGAATTTACGTATCCTTGAAACTGTGATTTTCACTTTATACACGAAAATTGATACCCTTGAATATTAATGAAACCACAGTACTACTCTTTGGGGCTTTCTTTGGGGTGTCAAAAGGATAATTTGATACTGCAGAAAGTATATTATTCCTTGTTGAGAATGTATCATGCTTGCCGCCCAAAAATGTCGATAATGCATAGATACCAGGATAAATGTACGTGTGTGTAATATAATAAAGGAGATTATAGTGTTGTTTTAATCAAGTTGTATAAGAATATATCATTCAGATCAAAATTTGTTTTATACGAACACGGTCTGTTTGGAGTTTTGTGGTCTGCTCGAAGTCTTTTTATGATAATAACGAACTCGAATATGTAAACATTCCAAATGAAGAGATTTATATACATGCACCTGAAACCCCTTTTATTATGTGTACATAATATCTGCAATGCGTTCTGTACCGTAATCTCTGGTTAAAGATCATTTAACACGCTTAAACAGGAATATGAAAAACGTTACGTAATTCAATGTATATAGGTTAGGACACATATAACGTTCCATACCTATGCATAGTTACAAAATCTAGCCTTGGTTTCCTATGGTATGTGTAAGTCACGTAGATGTGGTAAATCAATCGTGTCTTGTGCTAAATAAAAGCATTTTGTCCTTGTAGAACCACAAAAACATGTCAAATTGAACATTCTGAGACATATTTCAAACCAAACTGAATTTACACTTGGCACACATAGGCGTCAGAACCGGGGGCTTGGAGGGGGTGGGGGTCAGTCCCCCCCCCCCAACCTTTTTTTCAGATTTAGACACAACTATAACCCTTTTTTAGCTTACAAGATTTCTGATGTCCCCCCACACCACCCCACCTCACTTCAAATTTACGTCCGACGCCACTGGCACATATATACGTAATTACCACAATATACATTTGATGATATTCGACCAAATACATTTTTAGAGTTAATCTATTCATATATTCTACTATTGATAGATTAAATATAGTTGTTTCTGTTATTTGCTGCATTCTCTCAAATTGTCCTAAAAGTTACGTAGCATTGATGATAATATGTAAACATGTATGTAAATCTCTAAAGATGAAATAATAAACCCAATAAAATGTGAAAAACTAGATCTACTGTTACAAATCTTATAGAAGCCTCTCAAAATGCATACCTTTTCTTCGACTGCTCTCGTTTCAAATAATCAATAAAAGCAAAATGAGGCATATATTGCGATACAATGGAGCGCTTCAACTGCCATAAATGGACAACTGGCATTATATCACTTTATGAAAAATGTTGTTTTCATATAACTTCTTTGTAAAATTATGAAAATTTGATGCATTGATATTTGCATTATTAACTGATAAATTTTCTTTATGTGCCATTCCTCAGTCTAAACTAGCGGTACTAATTTAAATTTCGAATTGTACATTTGTAAAGAGGAGGGTCATTTAAACACACATGGAATGTCACAACTTCCTTGCATATTAAAACATTTATGTATAATGTGAAGCAACGCACTTCGAAATGATTAAGCACTCTCAATATTTAAAAAGTGCGTTTTTGAAGCCAAATATACCCACTTAATTTTTTTTCGAAGTTCGTTAGATTTTAGACCAAGTCAACGAACTTTGATAAAGGTTTAATGTAATCGTATAGTGGCAATTACTTTTATCTATACATATGTAGTTACTTAACCAATTGAATCAAAATGAAGGCAATTTCACGTCACCAATATACATGTACTCGTATAACGGTTTTCATAAAACTCATGACACCAAGTAATCTTATAAATGGCTATTTCAAAAAGTCAGTTTCTTGGTCTATGTCAAAATCTCTGTAATAATGTAAACACTCTAAAAGTTTATAATATCTCAATGTTCAACCAATATTCACACTTGACACGCTTGACTAAATATTGGCGGCTATATTAACGTCACTTTAAATTTATTTCAAGTTTTTTTCTAAATGAAAAGACTTGTTAAGGGTTTATATATTTAATATGGCGCATAAAATAAAATACAAGAATACTATACTACAAAAATACACAGTTATACAATCTTTACAACTCTGTATTACCATCCTATAATAATAATAATAATAATAATAATGTTCTTTATTCATACAGTAGCATGATATATGATAGCACATTGTGGTCCTGAAAACGTATTTACAGACAGCAACTGTATACAGAAACTGATAAAACATACAAACATGTATTTTTGAGAGATAAATAAATGTACATTATATGTGATTTAAACTACATGTAATTGCCTAAAATAGGACCATACAATAATTAAACCTTCGATGAAAATAAAATAAAGGCTATCACTACAACGCCGAATGAAAATATTCTCTGAGGTAAGCATAATATTTAAAATTTTCTAAAGTTGGTTGACATTTAAAAAATAGAGATAAATCATTCAATAATATCGCGCCGTAAATTGTAAAAAAAAAAACTTCTTAAATATTATGTCTTTGTCCTTAGAATGTATAATGCATTACTTTGGCTTAATCTGGTTGATCTTGTATTTATTTCTTTACAAAGTAACAACGTAAACGTAAGCCTACCTTAACTTTAATAAAAGTTCAAGTAACCCAAAGCTAATGTCAAATCCAACTAGCACGGACTAAACTCCTAACATCTTTTTTGTGTAAATTAAGCACAATAGAATCTAAAAGTTAAGCAAACGTGTTGTACTATTAAAATGATGTACGTGACAATTAACGAGATGAGAAACAGAGACTGGGCATTCTATCTACCCAGGAAAGTGAGGTGACGAGAACCTTATAGAAGGTTCCACATCAACTGCTAGACTAAGGCAAACCCTGACTTTATATATATTGCGCTCCTGGGATGTGTTTCTCTTAGCCAATCAAAACGATTGAATATAACTCGAACTAACGTTTTCCCAAACCATTATGAATAACATCGACACTTCCCGAACGTTCAATAATATTACTTATTAGGTTTGTTACTGACTGTTTACAGAAATTTGTGGGGTCGGTAAAGTTCATAGAAGCCTCGGCTTCTATGAACTTTACCGACCCCACAAAGAACTATATATGATATGAGTCAAACTTGGCCCCCCATAATTCGCCATTTTTAAAAATGTTTCAGGTACATTAAATTGTTATGTTATTTTTTAGAAGAGTTGATATAAAATATATTTTTCACTTATTTATTTGATTTATTTGCACTCACTGGCAGTAAATGACGTCAGAAGTGACATTATTTTTATAATTCAATCAAAATCAATCAAAAATTGACATTTTTCTTATCTTTTTTTTGAATGGGAAACATAGAGCGACACTTTGAACAAGGAATATTTTTTTGTCAATTATTAGTCTTGGATAGATACATCTCTGATGAAAATATTTTGTTTGTTCAAGCATGCGCTCAATGTTTTCTGAAAGAAAAACTGCTCGAAAACAAGCCGTTTTAGGCTAAAAATGCGAAAATGGCGGGAAAAGGTTAACTTTATGATGTCATATTTCTAAATTGTGGGCACTTGAATCAAAATGAAAATTATGAAAAAACTTCACATGTATATCTGTACAAAGAAAACAAAGAATTACAGTAAAATGATGATGTTCAATTTAGGGGGCCATTTTAGGCTCAAATCATATATAGTCCTTTCTGTAAACCTAAGAAGTGTTTTGTTTTGTCGAGGACCTAAAGTTTGATATGTAAACAAACAAAAGATAATATAACAATTAAATTCATTTAATAAATCTTAATTACTCAACAAAGTTTAACAAATTTCACAAATTTTATTGAATAACATTTTTTTTAAATAAACGTTTAAAGCTCTACAGTGATGAACAGTTTTTAACAATTTTGTTTTGAAGAAAAACAGTCACATTTATTTTTGATTAATTGTAAGTTGGTGGATGGTCACCGAGCAATTGCTGAACAGGGAGGCTGGTTGAAGGCTGGTCTTATTTACAGAAATAGACGACTGGGTACATGTGATTTCCTGACCCGCAAAATCATTAAACAGTTCATTCATATTGATGTCTGCCAGCTCAAGATCAACATTTTGAATTTCTTGGAGAGCCTTATTTTGGTGGCGGACAGCGCAAGCTAATGATGCGGGCCCAGGCAGAATAGCAGGCTTGTTTAAGTCTGGCAACGCTTGCATGGAAGGTAGAATGTTCTTGGTTAAGGAGTCGCCCATCATTATCTTTTCATCATCACTGACTCTTTGGTACACACTCAAGCTTTGAACCGATTTATGTCCTGTGACTGCCATCACCTATGACGGACCAAACATGGACTTTGACAAAATGGACGCACCGGTTGCTCTGATTGAATGGTTGGTATAAATTTTAGAAAGACCAGCTGCTTTACTAAGACAGCTTAGAAATGTGCTGAGTTTTTTTTTTCACCAACCCGTGCGTAATAAAACCAAACACTGTCTGAGTCAACAAACGATTCTAGAGGTCGTTGCCATAGTCTGAAGAAAAATACAAAAGGTTCGTGTTTATTTGACAAGCTGCATTTCCATTACTTTCTATTCTGATGAAATGTGTATTCAATGTGTTAAACTAATAAACAAATCTATACTATTGATCTATAAATATCTTTTGGGTTTTTTTACACTTACTTGTCACACTCTGGATGCAACTTTGAAATATACATCTCATAGGAGAGTACTGGGCAAAAAATGGATCCTGAAAATATAAATTGATATCCATGTACGGGCCTAGAAAGTTCACTTAATAACAGTTATAGCTGTACATTAATGTGAATATGATATTTTTTATAACTTAAAACAAGGATGAACAGCTCACCTACCTTGCACTTCTGGCATTATTCCTGAAGACGATTCTTTGTCAATTTTATGATTTTTCGTCCACTACCTTTTTCACGTACTTTCGGCCAGTTTTGTCATCGGTTAAAACTTGGAATGTGTTTTTTGTCATTCCATGCATGTTTTCGTTGCCCCTGCGACAGAAGAACATCCGTACATCAAACTGAACTTTGTGGAACAGTCCTTGAGGAGTATTTATGGAGAGGTGCATGCTTGTGTACAGTTTCTGTATATCAGGCTCCGAAATGATGGGATAGTGCTGAACATCCCCTTTTCCGACACGTTTTGTCTCAGCAAGAACAGCTTTAAAACAAGTATTGCTGTCCGTGAAAGCAGGGTCTTTGATAATGTCATATTTCTTGTTGAATGGTGGACTTTTCAGGTGTCGGTTTAGTCCAAGACGAATGCCCTCAAGTGAGTTTACCTTGTAGTGACTGCCGTCCACTTTCCTGAGATCCATATAAAAATGGCCAAGGCATTCGTCCAGTTTCACGTTGTCAAATCTTTCAAAATCCACCGATTCCCCCATTTGTTGTAAATATTCTTTAAACACCTTCGCTGCTCCTTTGTTTGATTGTAGCTTAATTCTCTTATTTTTCCGTTCTTCCTCCGTCGTCTGCGCAAACCTGCTGGATGCCATATTTGTAAAATCGGAATATGACGTCACGGGCAAAGGGGGATCACTCTAAATATTTTGGGGCCTAAAAATTAAAGGTATAGTCGAACGTTTGTGTAAAAAAATAAGCTCAAATAACGTTACGTCCGCCATGTTGCCATATAAATTTTGACGCTTGCTCTTTAAAGAAATTCGTAAGGCAATCACGTGACGCGTATTACCCAATGACGTAGAGACATCCTAGTCCGAGGCAAAACAAACGATTACAACCAATCAGATTTGTTGTTTTTGTATTGTGTAAAGTTCATTAGCTTTTTTACTTTTTTGCATGTATCTTTTCATCAATTAAAGTTTGAATTCTGTACACTGGGTCAGACCATCTATTATGCTTTATGCAATATATCCAAATCATTATCGGTCAACGATGTATTGAATTAAAATTGTTTTTTCTTATATTGATATGCTAATATTCTTCTTAGCTAACAAAGAGTTGCATTAAAAATCGCATGACTTATCAATCTACCTGGCCCGATGGAATATAAAGATATATCATTATGTGTCAGCAATGTACTTATTTCGAATTGCCGGGCTTTTTTTCAAATAATATGTATAATTAATTCCACAAAGCAAAGTATGACATAGTTTTACAAGATTTAACCTCTTTAAAATCTAAGAAAAATTGATGTGACTTATCTCAAAGGTTAATGTCTGGTTTAAAGATGAAAATTTTAAAAATCGACTTAAGCGTCACATGTAAGTTGGAAACATGACTTCAGATGATGAATTTAAATTATTCAATTAAATGCCATGGTCAATCCTTCTTTAAGGTTCTTTAAGGTTTTGGATATCTTATTATTTAACGCGTTCAGTTGAAACTTTTAAAGCATATATCTTCTCTGGATGGTAGAATTTCATATTTAAGGAGCATGACCAATTTAAAAATGCATGCTGTTTAATCAATTAATGACTGTCATCAAAAAACATTGTTTGAATTAAATTTTCATAATAAATGATTGACGATTTGCAATATTATGTACACGACCTGATTTTTTAACTCTTGTTAAACACATCAGTAAATAAAAATGGAACACCCCCCCCCCCCCCCCCCCCACACACACACACACACACACACACACACACACACACTCCTAACTACCCCTACCCTTTAAAAAAAACAAGAGTCTACCTTCAATGAATTTCGTAAACCATGAGTTTCTTTTTCGTTGTGTAACTAAGTAGAGCAAAAATAGTTGGTGTGTGCAACGTAAATATCCAATAAAGAATCAGTTATCGAACAAGGATTCAATTGGTTTAATGAATGGACGACAAATGCATCAGTTTCCATTCTCACCTTATCTCTTAATCACTTGCTCTCTTACATGCACCAACAGTACAAAGACAGAAAATTTCTTGTATGAATTTTAAAGCGAATACAAAGTGGAGTTTTATTCCCATCAAAGCAGGATCGTGCCTAGAAATGAAGTACGACTTGATATCTCGCAACCGATTACAAGCCCCTAACTGTGTGCATTTCACTTTCACGCGTACTTTCATTTTTGTGTTTTGTGGAAATATTACAATATAGTTCGGATCTTGCTGGTTTTCTGTATACTCCAATGTGTCATTTTCATTGTCATATTTGTTTATTGTACCGTTTAAAACATTTCGTTCATCTGAAGTCACTGTGTCACTTTTATGCAAAGAGGTTTTATCAATCCCACCTAAGTACTTTTTTTTAATCTGCCTATTTTACTACCTATTAGTAAAGATGGAGGTTTTGAATACTGTATGTTGGATCATTCTACAATAAAAGAAATAAGAAAATAATTCAAACCTAGTTTTTTCATGAAAAGAATTGTTCATTGAATTTTTCAATATTTCAATTCAAACAAAAACCTGAAAGATTTGCTTTATTTCTTTTGTATGATTTTATAAACTTCAATTTTTAAGTTACATATAAGAAGGCAATTATCTATTGCATATGAAAATTTATGACATCGATGTGATTTTGACAACGATATTTAATTTTTTTTAAACTTGCGACATCAGACAACTTATATTACGACATTAATGTGTATTTATTTACCAAGTGAAACTGTTTGCGACATCTGACAATAGAAGACATAATCAAGTATCTGTTTCATTACGACCTGAAATTGTTTGCCACATTTGACAACTGAATACGTACCATATTGTCATATATCTCATGGTACGTCTCTTTAAAGTCCATTTGCGGCTCTCGCTGAAAATTGTTCTCCGGGTTCTGAACGGATCGCTTTTTGTCAATTTTGTTTTGTAAATATATTTAAATAATAAATTTACAATGAATAATTGCAAATTCTCATTATTTAAATCATAAGTTTTTAATTCATATTATACTTTCGTTTTAAGATGAATCCGAATGTTTAGTGATCAACGCTAATTGTCTCAATGTACATTGTACAAACACTTTTTGTTTATGATTTTTTTAATAATCAGGAACGCATTTTAATTGTATTATATTTCATGTTTCTTACTTGTTTTCCGTCGATATCAACGAAATAGAAAAGTTATTCACTATTATAAAAAGTCCGCCGAACACCGCTCCAATTATAAATCCAACTTCGTTTCCATTCAATTTCTGTTCCACGGACTGAGTGACCGGATTGAGAATGGTTGTTGTGACAGAAAGGGACTTGTTTTCGCATCGCTCCAGGAGAGTCTGACTTTTTCTCTTGTTTGAGGAACCAGTTTTTAATTCAGTTATATGGAAAAGAGATCACAGTTAGTCATAATCTTTCATTTTGATGCAAACGATATATAAAAAAAAATAGAATTGATAAATTACTGTAAAATTATGCGATAAAAATATATAAAGATTCTATTAAAATTAACATGTCAGCTAATCAAACCTAAAATGCAATACAGGGAGCAGGGCTGGGGTCAATTACTTTCAAAAGTAATCGATTAAATTCAATAACTTTATGGCAGTTAAGGCGCTCCACACAATCAATACAGTGATCAATTGATTATTTGAAACGAAAGCAATTGAAGAAAAGGTATGAATTTTTAGAGAAAAATGTTATATGAAATATAACGGAAGGTTGTTGTTAACCGTATTATTATTTTTCTTCAGGATTGCTTTGTTACGAATCAGCATTGCTCCGTTAGGGGGATGAGGTGTTTAGTTCAAAGCAGTAGATTAAGAGAACTTTTTATAATCAATATATAAGTCTATAAATAGATTGACATTTTGGAATGTATTATATCAAATCTCTTCAACATTTAATTTTTAGAATATTTTTATGGAAATTATATATGTGTCATGATATCTTTAAGTGTAAATAAATATCAGTTGTAACAGGTGCAATGACACCGAAAATCTTTTGAAATACGTACCAAACTTTACGATTTCACGTGTGTTGTGGCTCTACCCGAAAAGGGGGCTCTTGTTTAGCACTTGAAGCGATTGTAATACCACATCTATGTGGTATACTATAAGAAACCTTGACTAAGGTTTGTTACTATGAATAGGTATGGGACGCCTTAGGTGTCTTATGCTAATAAGACGCCGAATTGCGTAACTTTTTTTTTATATTATTGTTTAAGTATGTTAAAATTATTAACCATCAAACCTTGTTATAAGGTAAAGGTGCATACCAAATTATCTTTACACACAATTAAAGGGGGGTAAAGTGTTTAAGTTCTTTATAAGGTCCTTATACTATATTTCATTATAAACAAAATAAAATTTGTTTCAGTTTGTTTTTTATTTGTATTTTATTTGTTGTACACAGTGTAATTAAAACCACTTTTAGCAAGTCTCCTTTATTTTCATTATACACACAATGATCAATAATACCAAATAGATTTGATAATATTATATACTTTATATTATAGTGTCAAATACGTAACCTTTTAACTCCAGATCTGCTTTTCTGTATAATAATGTATGAACAAATCATGAATATCTCTCGGCATTGAATTCTCGGAAAAAAATAAGATAATACTTAAATTTGATTTCAAATTATCAATTAAATGAGCTGATATTTTACTCAAATTTCATTTCTTAAAACATATTTTCTCATTTCTCAACTAAGTTGAATACAGTCAAAACTGCCGAAGCGGTCACCCCTATTAAGCAGTCACCTTTCGTATGCGGTCATTTTATTTCCTACCGATGAAAAATCCTATATAATTGCACTCTAAAGAGCGGTCATCTGTCTAACGCGGTCAGCGGTCATCGTATTTTGATCCGAAACTGTACAGTTGACATGCATTAGGCGGCCATTTTGATCGGTCACATGATTTACACCCGGGGATTTTAAACATGGCTTCCGAATGTCGGTAATAAATGTTAACAATAATTATACGCCTGAGGCGAGAGAAACCAAATTAATCGTTGTATTTATAATACATAACTGGCAGATCAGATACGAAAGGGAATCAAGTGAATTGTTCAAACATGTATTAACAATGTTTTATTTTATAAACATGAATGAAATAGGTGTCAAAAATGTCCATGGCGAGGCAAGAGAAAATTGTTCGATTTATTACCGTCCGGTAATATGATTTTGAGTTCAGATACGGCCGGTTAAAAAATAAATTGTTCATTTGTATTAACAGTGTTTGTTTTCTAAATATACGGTACTCATGAAAATAGTTAGTGTTATTATTGTGAAAATGTCAGCGACAAGGCTTTACCACGTAATGACTTTTTTCAATAATTTAAAAAAAATTAGACAATTGCATACACAATGCATTGTTATGAAGTTGTAATTATTTATAAATAAAATGGATACTATAAAAAACACCAAATCAATTACTTTATCTATCATTTTGATACATCGTGCTAAATATTAAGTATATTATTAAAATAAAATCCAATAATTGTTTTAAGGTATCCGATCCATATTAGGACCCAATTTTTGCAACCATGAATATCCATCATGTATTTAATACTTTGTTATTAATTTAAAGCATTTTAGAATAGAAAAAGATTTACCGAGAGAAATTTTCAAAAATATTATTAACTAAGCAGTAATTAATTAATGAAGATTGCATTATAGTCTATGGGGACAAGCACATTTTTTTAAATAAAAAAGTAAATACTAGGAATATCAATAAATGCTTTGGTGGAAAGATGTATTTTATCATTAGGAATACAAAAATTATTGAATATAAATTTTATATCGTATAGATTTTTTTTAGAATTAATTTTTATAGAATAAAAGAAAAGGGGGGCAACTCGTCAAGAAAAGGAAAAGGTCATTAATTAGGACACATTCCACTCTTACATATCGATACTTAAACATGCAAATTATGTCCAAGTAAACTATATACATCTGATATGCACCCAGATTTATTGAATCTTGGGCTATTATGGATCGGATACCTTAATAAGGTATAAAATGTTGGCAAATCATAAACCTCTATTCAAAGGTCACCTCTGTTAAGAGGTCACTTTGGGTGCCTCCCGCAGGTGACTGCTTAATACAAGTTTGACTGTATTTTACTTAGCTGAGTAAAGAATTTTCATTATGACAAACATTGTTTCAAACAGGGGAAAATCGGATTAAAATAACAAGAGTAATAAAATGTTGATCATACATGAAGTTTTAACACTTTGTAAACATAAGTTACAAATCTAATTATTATACAACAATCAAAGAACACATCAGTCACAACTTGAATACCTTAAAAATCATCAAAGAAAGTACAAACACTGTGCAGTTACTTCATTTAACACAGACTTTTGAATTATTTACCTTTGTTTACATTTTTGTCACGGATGATTCCTCCCTCGTTGTTCTAATTTTTTGAAATTGAAAAATTGTTAGTGATTATTTAGTGGAATAGATTTAATTCATGAATATTACAGACATATAATTACTAGATACATGCAATGTATATCATATTCATATTTAAGATTTTAAGGACATATCGCATGTTTTTCAATTTTCGGAATTTTTTAAATAAAACCATTTTATACTCATTAAAAATTAAGTTAATTATCGTTTACATAAAATAATCTGGGTAATTCGTTAGTTTGAAAGCGATGAAATTTAAATGTCGCAATATGCATATTTTCTCTCTCGATCTGCCCGCCATTATGTGTGACGTCATGTGCGACCTCGAGCGAGAATGTGCTGTTAGCCATCTTTGTAATTGGATTAGATTTAAACGACAATTAAACTAATTATCACCTATGAAATTGTCGATAACGGGACAAGATGGTGTTTTGTGTTTCCTACGGGTTTTCTAGCCGTCAATAATGGGGATTTGGACTGTTGTTTTTTATAGTTTCCCATACGAAAGTGTGCGGAAATCTTGGGACAAACATCTGTCGACGAGAGGATTTTTAAAAAAAGTATCAATACATATATTATTAATTATATGGTATATTTTTGTAATTTTAGTTTCATAAACAAATCGTATTAAATTTAGGCCTATTTTTCAAAGAGAAAATTAGAAGTTTATGCACAGAGGCCTGTGTACAAAAAGTTCATCGGAGGAAAATAAAAAGACAGGACGCCATTTTGGATACCGCCTCGCTTCTTTAGCTGTTTTCTTATTGATATTGTTAAACTTTACATACATGTATGCGTCGGTTTTGTATGATTAATTTCTTCATTCATAGCTTACCTATGCAGAAAACATAAGTACGGTATGTGAGATTTCTGTTAGTTTTATTGTTGCGAGAGAAGTCAAGAAGTTGTTTACGCGAAAAATTGACAAAGTTTGTTGATATACATGTATACGTAAATAGGTTAACAAAACGGATATGGGATCTTACAGAAGAAACAATAACTAATGAAAACGTTTCTTCTGCTCTCTCTCTCTCTCTCTTTCTCTCTCTCTCTCTCTCTCTCTCTCTCTCTATATATATATATATACAGTGTATATGAAGTAAAGAATCTTAGAAAGTTGTGACCAGTTACGGCCGAAAAAACAAGTTCTTGTGCACCACAGTTTTACAACAATGAACATTCGGGGTCCTAAAGAACGCAAAAAAACAAAATTATTGTAGATTGTGATAAAATAAACATCTGTTACCGATTGCTGTAAGCTGAATTCCTTACTAAGTTGTGTTTACCATGTTTACACGTCGATCAATTTGATCGATACATATTGCCGACTTCATCGTCACTTCTTCGGTTATAACATCGTTTTTTATCCGTACTGGTTGCTCAAACATTTACGACTAAATAATAAGATTCTTTTTATTTAGTTTACATCGAATAAAAAAACATCGTAAATGATGAATAACTGTCAAAGATTTGAAGAAGATGATGCTAAACTTACAATTTGTTTACAATCAGATGTTCGAAGAGGGTCGCATGTGACGTCACCGTACCACGTGACACGCAATCAAATTAACGAGTTTTTATACGATCGGGGCTATGATTCGAATTGATATTATGGCTAATTCACGCTTTTATACAGCAAACAAACTGTTAGGAGTAATTAATATATACACAAGGAAGGCAAAAAATGAAAAATGTCCTATACTTTAGAAACATGCGATATGTCCTTTAACTTATCTCTGTAAGGAGTTTGCTTAAGTTTTCTCTCAATTGCAAATTGAGCAAAGATTTCTTTTTGAGAAATGCGGAAATTTGAGTTTTCTCACATTTGACTAAAAACTCAAATATTTGATTAACTTCTCGGATTTAAGTCTGCAATTTTGCTTTAGGGTTTTTCTTTTTAGAAATTCAGGCCCGATTTTTAAGAAATAAGGCAAATATTTTTACAAGATATGTCATGATTTCTTTTACAATATGCATTGCATTTGTGTCATATTGTATTTTCTAATCACAGATCTATATTCAGCAACCTGACTTTATTTATACAATGGTGGAAGAAGTCGACGTGGAGGAAATCAGAAAATTGTCCTCTTTCGTGTTAGATGATGTCTTTCAAAGTAAAGAAGACATGAAAGAAAAACTTGAAAAATTTAAAAAAGATTTAAACGAAGAATTTGACGACATCGAAGAAAGAACTTTTGTCCAAAATATCGTTTCATATCTGCAATGGAGATTAGAAGAAAGAGAAAATGCATTAAAATCTGTTATCGTTGAAGAGCAACAGAAAAAGCCACATTTAATTACTCATTGCAACAAAATATTATTTTACATAGAATCTGGAAAACATTATTTTTCAAACCAACTATTAAAAGAACTGAAAATCAATGATCACTTTAACCAAAAAAGAACCAAGGCACAAGCAATAGCAGAGATTGGATATTGTTACTCTCGGCTAGGTCCAAAACATCATGACAGAGCAGTGAAGCTATTTAAAAAAGCAATAGCAAATATAACACCTGAGAGAAATATACTTTGGGAATTCCGCCTGGCATTAACTATACGAAGGCAATCTCATTTATTGCAGATGACAACACCTGAAGTCTTTAAACCTGCAGAGAAAATCGAAGAAGCTGCCCGTCTGTTACATGAAATTTTGAAGTTCCCCACTCATGATAATCGTTATATAAAAGCAAGGGCATGGTGCGAATTGGCTAAAACTTTATTTAAAGGCAAAAACTTGTTTGAAATCATACACACTGACTTGGAAGAAACGGAGAAAATAACTGAAAATTGGTGCTTTGCAGAAGCAATGAAGTTGTGTCCTGATCAATACGCCATTCTTCGGGATTATGGCAGATATCTTAGGTATACAAATGATGTCGAAAGATCAAAAGAAATATTAGAAAAAGTAGTACAGTTAAGGGACACGATCTTCGCGAGACACCATTTAGCACTTACTTTAAAGAGAATGGTGGAAGTAGCTAATCCGAGACAAATATTCGGAAAAAAATTTCAGTATCCTTACCGTACGGACAAGAGTGTACAGTCAAAACATGACTCATGTGGCCGTGATGAATCCAATATGTCCAAGGCGTTTGATTCATTTTCTGACGATCCAGGACATAAAGCTGATAATTCAATCAAAGATGAAGGTGATCAATTCCAATCAAGTTTTACAACTATCTTGTATGAAAGATCCAAATCTATAGATTCTGTTAAGACACACGAGAAACGTGTTGGAAAAGATGATACCCTAGCTTCTGAAATAATATTTTTTTTCATTCCAAAGTTTGAAAAGGTGTCAACATTACCTTTAAATTTTCAATCGCAAACAACTTCACAAAATTCAATATCTCATCAGAATAGAGAACAAAAATGTCCATTTTATCATAATCAGGCAAAAGTTTTTAATATTTATTTAGAACGTACATTTATTTCCTCCAGAAAGTCGCCAAGAACAGTTTGTGTATCTCCAAATAATCCTTTGCTATTACAGGCTGTGGAACACCTTCAAAAGGCCATTGAAATGTCTAGAGGATATGAAGGTACTCGATACGAGTTAGGATTAATATACCGAATGCTAGATAGACCAGATGATGCTCTAAAGTGTTTTTCTTTCATCACATCGAGCAATTGTGGAAACCCATCAGAGTATCCCATGTACGTTATTAACGCTTATGAACAGCAAGCACTCTGCAAACTAGATTTACTTGCTAAAGAAAATGATTCTAGAAAAAATAATGAATTACAATATGATGCAAAAAAATGCGCATGGAAAGCTCTTACTATTGTTTCGGGATTGATTGGAGCATTACCCATGTTAAAAAGAACAACCCTTTGTTATCCAACGCTAAAAGAATTACTGCAAAATGAAGACAATTCTACTAGAAAATTCAAAGACCTTGCGAAATTACACGAACTATTAGAATTGGACAAAGAATCTATTAGATTTTATAAAAAAAATAAAGAAAGTTGAATGTGATTCGACAACTGTTAGAGAACTTGCACAAAATTATGTAAAGATTGGAGACTTTGAAAATGCTATATGTACTTTGTCTTTATTGCAAAGAACGTTAGATGTGAATGTCTCCGATAAATCTTTTTATGTAGATACATGCATTAAAGGAGCCAAGCATTCGTTGATAAAAGACGACGACGTAGAAATGACAAAAATAAGGTTTTTAGAAGCTTATAAAATTATCTTCTCTCACCATACTGTATCAACATCCAGAAATGAAGAAGTTGAAAAATTACTGGATATTCTCGTTTTGCATAGTTGTGGTGAGGATGAGTGTTGCTACCAACGCTTTATTACGTCTACATTGAAAACCTTTGTTCAGATGAAATTTGCTGTGAACGATGACGATTGTCCAGCTTCTCATCGAAGATTTGAATACCTGATCGAAGCAATGTGTAGATCACATTGCATATTTATTTTTCATCATGAAAGTGAGAAGGGTGCTGATAATACAGACGAATTCATAGATCGAGCGATGGAAATAGCGGGCGTAAAACACCCAGCAAAAATTCTCCAAATTAGGAAACAGAAAGGGAAACAATATGTTCCTGGGTGTAAAGAAATAGTTCTGACATGTGACCAATGTGATGTAGAAAATGATAGCAGCCAAAATCTGTTAATTATAAAAGGCGACCTGTTTTCCAACATGCTTGACAAATTATCAGAGATGTGTCTGAAAGAATCTGTTGATTTTAGAGATAACAATTAAGATTTGTCCGTCGTTTATCGTTACTCGTTCAGATCAAATAACTGGTAAATCGTATAAAAGTGCAAACGTATTTTTATTTGTTTTAGAAAGCGCCATTGACTATCTAAAAGGAGCTTTTAAAAGCGCAGTAGGAAAATATTGTTCATTTTGTAAATAAATTGTTATAGTTTTTATACTTCTCAAAAACCTCCTTAAATTGTGTTAAGAAAAGATTTATTTTTGCCTAATAATAATTATCAAGGTCTAGATTTGTCGTTCAAAATATCACTTCAGGTCACTATTTGTCAAACATTGACAAATGTATTTGTCATCTGGGTACATGTAAATGGCGATAGGAAATCGAAAAAACCCCAGAAAATAACAAAAACAAAACATAACGAAACTAATTGAAACCTATCAAATGAGACTAAACGAAACTTAATATCAAAACTAAACAAAAACAAATAAGATAAAGTCAAAGTGTTTAATCATTATTTTATCATGTGAGCCTGCATTTTTTAAAATTAATAATTAATACTGAGCATTGATCATGCAAACGGAGAGAATATTAACTAAACAATATTGCCTCTATTAAAAACTGTGAAATTCCCGACCTTTATTCTAATGTAATGAGGTGTCTACATGTAAATGTTATAATGTGGTAGTCGACAGATGTTGATAACAATTGTTTTAACATGAGGTTAACCAATTAAACGAGTTCACTACTAGAAAGGTTTAACTATGAATTTGTTAAGTTCCTGAGTTTTCATACAGGGAGTGGGCTCTATTTGCTCTATTTGTAATATATATATATAAAAGACCATTACTATTTAGTCCTAACACCAAATTTGCGTGGGTTGTATTGTATAGCATGTCGTAGGAGAGAGAGTTTAAAAGTCAAATTTTATGATACAAAATGAAACAATATTCTCTCATTTCATATTATTGATGAAAAACCAATTTTGGGATATAAAGAAGATCATTGTCATGATTGGTAACCTATTTTTTATTTTTTTTTTTTTAAATAAGATGTCTTATGATTGTTATGGCTGAGCAATATTTTTAATACTCAAATATTCGTTGATATTATCAATAGGTAGACGATGCTCATTTATAAAAAAAAGAAAAAAGAAAAAAGCATTATATCAAAAATAAAATGAATTTGTACATTGCTAATTTGTCTAAGTACTCGGACTTATTTCCTTTACGTAGATTATCAAGCTATTGAAAGTTCTAAAACTTGTAATCTTTTGATGCATATTTGCACATATGTTGATGAGAATGTATAAATTAACAAGTTTATTTGGAGTAATGTAAAAGGTATCTCGCAATTTAAACAATTAAGGTGGTATGGGACACCTCCATATTGTGACATATTTCCGATCGAAATAAACAAGGAAATCAAGTATAATTTTATAAATCTTTTCTTTCCCAAATATGTTACATAACAGCGTGGCGCAATGGGTAAGAGCGTGAACTACGAAACTGTATGTCATGAGTTCGAATACCGCAGGGGCTTTTATCTTTTTTATCTTTCCAAAAAAAATAAAACATATTTTTTGGTCAAATGTTGTAAAATTTGAAAATTCTAAACCGGTACAAGTATTTTGCTTACTGTATACTTTTATCCACATTAATATCGGTGTCCCATACCACCTTAAGTTGTGACAGTGTTAATCCATGGTTGTGAAGTATGAGGTTTTGGAAATCTTGTTATCATTTAACGTGTTCAATTGAAATTTTCAAAATATATAGTATAATATTACCTTTACTAAAAAGTTAAAAAAAATTTACCGAAAAAAAGACCTTCAAATTTAAGAATCATGACAAATTTTGGCAATGTCTGCTGTTCCATCAATTTATGTCTTTCATATAATAACACGTTATTTATATTAAATTTTCATGATTAATGATTGCCGCTTTGCAATATTTTTAAACACAAAATGATTTTTTTAACTCTTATCTTCTTAAACACACCACAAAAAAAACACTCAAAACGCTCCCCCCCCCCCCCCCCCCCCCCCCCCCCCCTACTCCCCACTCCTAACCCCTTCCCTTCAAATAAAACAACGGCGACTTTTCAATGAATTTCATTAACCATGAATTTCTTTCTCTTTGTTTAACTA
Source organism: Magallana hongkongensis (assembly GCA_016163765.1). Taxonomy (NCBI): domain Eukaryota; kingdom Metazoa; phylum Mollusca; class Bivalvia; order Ostreida; family Ostreidae; genus Magallana; species Magallana hongkongensis. Next base: position 15,828,201 of record WFKH01003881.1, on the reverse strand, counting down.
AATTATGTAGAGAAAAAAATTGGTGTGCACTGTGTGAAATTCCAAGAAAAATCAGAATCTCAACAAGGATTTAATTTGTTTAATAACTGAACAATAAATGTATCAGTAATTTGCATTAAAACAATTCATTCTCACCTTATCTCTCGATCACTAGCTCTCTTATATGCACCAACAGTACAATAAAAAAATATCATGTATGAGTTTCAAGCGAAAACAAAATGGAGTTTATATTCCCATCAAAGCAGTATCATGTCTGAAAAAGAAGTATCACGTGATATCTCGCAACCGATTATAAGCTCGTTATTGTGTGTATTTCTCCTTCTCGTGTATTTTCACTTTTTGTGTTTTGTGGGAATATTGCAATATAGTTCGATTCTTGCTGGTTTTCTGTATACTCCGTTGTGCCATTATCATTGTCGTATATGTTCAGTGTACCGTTTTGAACACTTCGTCCATTTGAAGTCACTGTGTCACTATTATGCAAAGAAGTTTTATTATTCACACCCATGTCCTTTTTTGATCCGCCCATCGTATCGTTATTACGTATAGGTAAAGATGGGGGTTTTGAATTTCCCGAATCACTACTGTATGTTGGATCATTCTACAATAAAAAAAAATCATAAACTAAGTAAGTCGTAATCATTTGAATTTGGGATCTTGAAAATAAACTGTTTGTTTAAAAATGCATGTATTGTACTTCGTAACAAATATTAGTAGTAATACCTGACAAATTTACGACATTGGTATTATTCTTATAAGGACATTTAACTATTTAACTTGCGATATATGTCATTTGACGAAATGTGTTTTTTTACGACATGAAACTTTTTGCGACAACTGAAGACGTACCATATTGTCATCTATCTCGTGGTACGTCTCTTCCACGTCCATTTGTGGCTCTGGCTGGAAATTATACTCCGGGTTCTGAACGGATCGCTTTTTAGTCAATTTAGTTCTGAAAATATTTGAAATGATTTTACAATGAATACTTGCAAATTTTCACCATTTTAACCACATGTTTTTATTTCATATGTTACTCTCGTTCAAAGATATATCCGAAAGTTTTGCGCACAAAGCTAACTGTCTTACTGTACATATGGGCTAAAGTATCTCTATCTGAACTTGTACAGACAATTCTTTGTTTTTTAGTGTTTTTTTAATGATCAGGAACGCATTTATATTTTATTATATTACATGTTTCTTACTTGTTTTTCTGTAGACATCGACGAAATAGAAAAGTTATTCCAATGGCTACAACTATGATAAAAAGTCCACCAAACACTGCTCCAATTATAAATCCAGCCTCGTTTCCATTCAATTCCTGTTCCCCGGACTTAGTTACCGGATTTAGGGTGGTTGTTGTGACCGACAAGGACTTGTTTTCGCATCGCTCTAGAAGGGCCTGACTTTGTTCACCTGTTTGAGGAGCCATTGTTTAAAGTCAGTTAAATGTAAAAACATTACGGTGTGTCATCGTATCATTTTGATGCAAAAGATTTTAAAAATTTTAAAAAGGAGACGATTTTCATAAAAGATAATTACTGTAGAATTATTTGATAAAAATATAAAAGGT
>WFKH01003881.1:15812118-15824323 GCA_016163765.1 Magallana hongkongensis | reverse complement strand
CATAAAAGATAATTACTGTAGAATTATTTGATAAAAATATAAAAGGTTCCATTACAATTAACATGTCACCTAATCCAATCTGAAATGCAGGACATGGAGATATCCGACAATAAGGAAAATGGATATACTGATTTTTAGTAATTTTGTTACGTTATCTCCATTCAAAAAATAATCAAAATACCAAACTAGAAAACGAATGAAAAGTCAAGTTTTGGAACAGTTTTTCTTACTGTTTTAGTGAAAACTGAAAGAACAAGCATGAAATATTTGATATACCGTTAAGATTACATCGCTCCCAGGGCCGGGAAGGGCGGCATTGTGACGGCACCACCGACACTCTGTTCGGACATGTTTTTGTCTGGTGGTCATAAGCGGTCCCTGAAGGACAGGTGCGCTCTACGATCCCGTTCCCGTGGCCCCGACACTCGTAGTATTTGTCACAGGAGCATGGGTCTATCAGGGTAGTGCGTGCCGTGCAATTCCATAGGACTGGTTCACAAGAATCTGAAACGGTAAAGAAAATCAATGAGTAATTGTAAAATTAAGTGAAAAGGCGGGATAGGGTGTTTAAGTAATTGTAAAATCCCGTTGAAGGGTGGGGCATCAGGTTGGAAAGAATGTCACTGAGTAGCTATAGACCGGGTTGTTTTCGTTTGAATTTAAATGCATATGAGATTGAATTTTTAACCTTATTTGTAGAAAACTTTTGAATGTTCAATGTGCAAAATGCACCTCTACGCACTTTAGCTAGTCGATATGATAAAATTCTTATGAAAAAAGTTTTTTGGCAAACACACTTATGATTAATCGATATTACGGGACAGATTTTGGTAGATTTCACATTACTTATTGACCAAAAATTGATATATTTTTTTTTTTATTTAAAAACAAACAACAAAAAAGTGCAACAAAAAGAATAAAAAATAAAACCGTTAAACAGACCAGTGATGTATAAATCTGGATCAGACATCATCTCTGTGTCCGTCGTCGTCTCGAGGACCCTGCTGTGATAAACAAAACATACCATTACCAATCCCTCAAATCAGGGCGTGTACCAAAAAAACCATTTCTTCACAGACTTATCTGTTTACACATAAAAATATTAATTTCATCAGTAAGCCCTCAAGATAAACCTCTGAAGAAAAGTTTTGACGCTTGCATATTTGGTCTCCCGGACAACTGGCCAGATACGAAGCAATGCAGTATTATCTGTTTTTCATTCGGTACCCCCAATCCCATGTACGGATGGGACAAAATGAAACAAATGTTCAAATGATGTGCAATATTTTCACAGCTGCACTTGTTTACCAAGAAATGCAACGTCTTGCACCTGACTTTGAAGGTATCAATATAGAGGGTTTTAGTTTCGGACCAAAATCACTAGGGAATCTGATTTAAAAAATCATCACTTTAAGATGTCGTTAGTAGATTTCGATGCAAAGAACCTGCCATTAGAGAAACAGGTGTTGTATCTTTAAATATCTGGGAGCATTGATGTTTAACAAAAAAAATTTTTTTTTTACCTTGCCCTTGATTTTTATCCATAAACATTTCGACCTTCTTCTGGTCAGTAAACCTTGTTTTGTTAAAATTGTACCCAGAACGTGCGTGCCCTGTCAAATTTACCTTATCACCAATGATAAAAAGCACCTCGGTTATTTGTTCATAATCCCATGAATATCATAATGTCTAGAAGAAGAAAGAATGTGCCAACTTAGCAGCGTATTTATCTGTTTATTTAACATCGTTTCCCATTACGATTTAAGTGCTGTTCGGTGCCCTTCTTGAAAACTTGATTAATTGTTTTATTTGTTGGATATCGCATGTATTTTTCTAGATCTGCAATATGTTTAGGGATACGTGGACCGAAATAAGATTAAAACAAAGCATATTTATCATCGCCAAACGTAGAGTTTTGACAAAGTATGCGATAATCCGAGGCGGATATGACGTCACTGTGTAAGCAAAACTCTGTTGATTGGGTTTTTCATCTCTCTTGAAAGTTTTCATGCAGGTTGTAAGATTTCATGCAAACTCTCAACCCTTATTTAGTCCGCCATGCTAAACGCACTTTTGATACACCGAAGTGTTCCTGTTTGCTTCTCAGTTATTTTATCATCAAATAACAAAAGGCTACTACTTTGGAATTTCTTGGATCTACGATAGCACTGAAAGCATTTTAAAATTCAAACTTTCCCCTTCGTTTACAAAATGCATATTTTGTACAAACAAACCTCTACACCATGATTTGACGTGAATGTACAGAATTCTCAAAACGCCCTTTCTCCTTTAGTGTAGCTTATCAAATTCTTTATACTAGTATGATTAACAAAAATACGCACAAATATTTTTTAAAATGAAAAAGCAAGCAATACTGTATGAATGTTAATGTATTCGTTTTACGAAGTAAAATTTTAATAAGATAGAATCTTATAAAATTCAAAATATGTATAAAATATTTCGTAACACAAATGTAAATGTATAGAGATTTTATCTTTTTAAAAAAATACTTTACAGAAATTTTAGTTGAAGCTGAAATTTTTATGTAAAATACAAGCATTAAAATTATATCTGCATTATTAATTTACTTGAAACATGAAAAATGATAAAACTTGACCATGTGCCAAAACAGTCTTACGTATGTAGATAAATGAATCATGATATATTTTTTGGTGTTGGTATCTATTAGCATATGCATAAAGATACAGTAGAGATCAAACAAAAATCATAAAATCAGAACTTGCTGTAGGTTTTCTAGTTGTGTATATAATTCATAGAATTTTGATTAATAACCAGAAGAAATGAAATCTTTCTTCTCTACAGTCTTAGGAAGTTTTTAACACGTAAACAATAAACAGACTGTATATATTTTTTTTAATTTTATGTATTTTTTTTTAATTTGGTAAAATTAAGGTGATTAAGATTAAAGTTGTTAAGAGATGTATCAAACTGCAATATGAAAGCTATTTAAGAATTATTTTTCGCCCGGAAAGTAAGAAATATACTGGTCAAATTTAGATTTAAAAAAAAAACTTAACATCACCTCTCTGTGGAAGAATGCAAATAGAGTAGTGTACAGAGGAGCGGTTTTTGAAAGTAGTTTATAAAAAATATTATGTCAAGAAATATCTGGTGTAAATGTGTTAATTATTTAAGCCATAAGAACGTGTTTAAATGTATCAAATAACACGATTGTTTTAAAGAACGGAATGTATGTCTGTCTGTCTGTCTGTCTGTCTGTCTGTCTTTCTCTCTCTTTTTCTTTCTCTCTCCCTCTTTCTCTCCCTCTTTCTCCCTCTTTCTCTTTTTCTTTCTCTCTTTCTCTCTCTATGTCTTTCTTTCTCTCTCCTTCTTTCTCTCTCAGAATATTTAAATTCTTTAATGCTTAATCACAGATGTTCTTGAATTTCTAGCAAATGGTTCTGCAAAACTCCGTAAGACATGACTGTTTCTCTGATAAGGAAAGTTGACCGAGAAGAGTGCCCCATGTATCTAGATGTCAAGAAAAACGCACCAAAACAGATAATTATCCTCCGATACGTCAGCCCTCGCGACTAGTGGCTCCAGACCTCGGAGCTTGCGTTGCCATGCAAAGACAAGTTTTTAATCAAAATTGCAAACGTATCATGCAATATACACGAATGTTTTCGACACGCAGTTTCTTGTAATGATCTGCGAGGAATCTTTCTGAAAAATACTCTCATCTATCTCTCTCAGTGTTGACCTTCTACACGCGCTAATGGCCTCCTCTCTAGAGACGAACCGCTACCCAGGTAATGTCAGGTGAATCAAACCGTCAGATCACGGTCAGTTTTCAGGACTACCAGTGCCACACTCGAATCAAACATCTGCATACAGAGACAACAACTACCTTATTTACAAGTTCAGTCTATGTCCATGTTTCTAAATGTACTGGGAATCTCAGGATACAGCGTTCATTACACCAAATAATGTAATGTCTGCATAGTTCTTACATTGCACATTGGTTTCGTTAATAATTCAATATTTGAAACAGATATATATATATATATATATTTTTAATGCTTGATTTGTATCTTAATAATAAAAAATGGCGGCTTCTGAGCGGTGTAAAATCCCACATGCAAAATCACATTGTCTGAGCAGAAAAAACGGCAAGAAATTATACCATATACAAGGTTTAAACCAAAAATATTGAGTAGTTATTTGGACATACGAGGGTTGTTCGGAAATTATTGAGACAACCCAGATTTTTTTCCGTTTTAAGTTACAGATATTAATGAAAATTGGCATAAACATCGAACAAACCACAACACATAATTTTACAAAGTTAAATTTAAAAATATTAAGTATTTTATTTTTTACGGTACCAAAACTAGTCGATGATCGGGGTACCCGGCGCAGACATAAACTCGGCGATTAAAAAAAAAATTAACTTCTACTTACAAAGTGTCTGTAGACTTAAAGTTGATAATAAAATATATCAAACTATATATGCTCATGTTGCTTTTTATTGTGTATAACCTTTGTGCAAGTTGCACTTGTGTTCGAGTTGAAATACAGAAATAGTATAAATATATTTACCAAGCCATAAAAATCTGACTACGCAGGCATATCGAATTTTGACGTGAACGCGGCGCAGCGAATATGTATCAAATTGGCAAGAATCTCAGACAAAGACAATTTCAGTCTAAGTAACTGCTGAAACAAAAACTTTACTCTTTAAAGGAGTCTTAGCTTCAGTTTATCAGGCTTTTTGACTGATATTTTAACTAGAATGAAAACACATGGACTTAATAACAAGTACTCATAACAAATCAACTGACGTCAACAGTAGTAAAATGTGTACGAAATGACTGTAACGGACTTTTCACAGTTATTTGACTTTCGAATAGCAATAACTCAAATTTTGTTTACCAAAAATAATTTGAATGGAGAGAAAATGTAAATGTTTGCTTCCTAAAATGAATTCATTAAATGAGAAATAAGAAAATATTTCATGTTTTCTGTTGATTTATAAAGTAGTGAAAATATAAGCGTAACGGGACGCGTTAAAATGACGTTGCGATACGTTTGCGGTTGCGCCGGGTCACCGGAAGTAGGCAAGTTTGTCAGCTTACTAGGGATTATCAAATGATGCTATGGACTAGAAAATTTTTACACTTGTACATTTTATCCTGGTGTACTTTCGGGAGAATTTTCAAGGGTTTAACTATTTTTTCAAACGAATGAGAGTAAATGTCTCAATAATTTCCCTCGAAAGTCATAAAGTTCATACTTGATAAATACCAACCTATTTGCTTGCCCGCGGATTGCAACCTAAACGGGAAAGAACTGTGTGGTCGACGACCTTTACAACGAAGAGGCAAATATTATCTCATTCAATACAAACAAGAAGATATTAATTCTATGGATAAAATCCCTGCCTATGTCTTCGAACACATTGGTGGATTAACTCTGATCAGGAAGGAATTTTATCCAAAGAAACTTAAAAAGCCAAAACTTCAAATTCATTCTTATTCCCACAATGAAAGTCAAAATCTATGTAAAAACCAATGCAGAATACGTAACGTTGCTTGGGTCAATTTGGATCAAGGGGCAGAAAAATTCTATATTAATCCCTTTCCACTCAATTGCTATTCTATTCTATTTTGGTTCAAAAAGCTGTCAATAATGATAATTCTGAGACTAGTATAAAATGCGTAGATGACAGTGATAACGAATTCAATGCACCAGTATTGATTATTATAACCGCTGATCAACCAGGAATATAAAATTAGTTATACAGTACAACCTATTTGCTGATCACAAAAGTAAGCGTGAATGTATTGATAAAGTGGAACAGCGTCTTTACAAAAGTGTCACTTGAAAAAACAAATGGTCTTCGTTACTTTTAGATATAAGAGAAAAAGCTAATTATCTCGCCAATAGGAAAAAGCTTGCCTTCTAAGGGTTGAAGTCTGCAATCGCTCTGTTCCTGAATAATTAACCTACGGTACTCTGAATTGGTACTTCTAATATCAAGCATAAAAGAATATAACTTAAGCCTTCACCAAAAATGAACATATACTCTTAAAGACCTACATTTGGTACATCGAGTTGAACACAAAACAACCCCAATCACTGCTGACATAATAAAACACAACATTGTCTAGAAAATGAAAATCAACTTACAGCTGCTTCATTAGAAAGGGACACCTAGTCTCATAATTATTTCCACAACGACAACATGAGTGAAGGTGATCAGCTACTTCACGAATGGTCAAATCTTTAAGGCAAATCTTTAAGGCGTGGTTAAGCAGAAGCTACATGAACATTTGTCCGTACTGCTTCAAGATCATTCGTGTTTTTGCATGATTACAATCTTCCGCCTGACCAACTCACAAAGTGTTCAACCAAATGATGACTTTCAGTTATCAAGGAATGTGCTGTTCATAACTCTATGAGATCCAGAGGCAATAGAGGGTTACATCATAACCATTGAACTATCCAAAGTAAGATCATTCTGTAATTACAAATAACTAATGAACATCTGATATACATGTAACTAGATATCATTACATAATTATCTTGTGATTATTTGACATCAGTACATGTACTTGTCAATCTCTATTAATCTACAGGTGTCACCTTTTGTATATTATCAATTAGTGAATGTTGCTTTATTTTAGTATAGCCGATTACAGCATATGTAAGTGTTTACTTAACTAACTGTTGTTATTGCTGCCGTTTTAGTTGTTATTGTAAAAATCAAGGATGGTTCTACTTGTAACTTACTGTTTTGTAAAGAATACTTTTAAGTGACAAACTTGGTCATTTTCTATACTCATAATTAATTAAAGTTTGTATATTGTAATGAAGGCGGTCAATAAAATCAAGACTATAACATATCCTGTAAGTGATATCAGGTTTCTTAACACTCATATGTTAATGATGGGTAGAATCAAACACTTCTGGAACTGAACACTGCCACACAGTATGTAGCAAAAAATGTCATTACAATAAGCATTTTGGTAGTGTCCTTTCTGATATAGTTTAATATACTACTTTACTTTTAGTCATGTTGTATACTTTATTTGTTAAAATAAACTATATCAGAAAGGACAGTAGATTAGGTAATTTATTCAAACAACGCGTAAAACCATTCACAATTCAAATTTCTTAAGATACACCAGCCTATTTTTAGGGATTACTGTAGGATAAGAATTATATTGGTCTTGAAAAATATCTTTTATCTGTGTAAAGATATTGACCAAACAATATTTTTATTGAAATCAATGTACTGTTGTACTGAGAATGTGCCTTTTTCGTATTGTTCACATATTTTAAATTTGCAAGAAAAACCTAAAATTAAAGGAAAAAGCCACTTCATTCAGTAGATAGGTTTACGATAGAGGTCATTTCTGGTTGTATAAAAACCTTTTTTACATATCAACAAAATGCAATAAATTACTTAATAGCTCACCAATGTCCTTAACTCTTAATCTTATATAAATGAAGGAAGGAAATCATCTTGGGTAAAATAAATTTTCAAAAAGAAAATCAATTTTAATTTTGGGGTCTTAAACTTCAAGTTCATTTATATTTTCAATTTCATAAGAAAAAAAACCTAGACAAGGAATTTAGTTTTGATGGCAATAGAGTATTTTGGTTAATCCGATCTCTCAAGAACAGAATTTGTCTATAACCGGGAACTGAAGAGGTGTAAATTCGGGGATTTACATCTAGAGTTCGGATCGATTTTCATAAACAAAACACTCGAGACAATCTCACTGAAACATGAAATTTTGCAAAAGGTTATAACTGTATCAACATTCTTTTCGTCTGCATCACATACAAATGTACTTCTCTCTCTCTCTCTCTCTCTCTCTCTCTCTCTCTCTCTCTCGTGATTTGATAATACTTCATTACGATAAGGATTTTACAATTATAATATAATGTCATTTTTTGGACAGGATTGTTCCATCTTAAATAAGATTAAATGCAATTTTACTATGATATTAATTTAAACATGCTATCATTGTTAATACACGGTATTAAGATGATTATCATTAATCGGTTTAATACTTGGACATCTAGAATGAAAGTTACATAAACATTTAAACAGCCCAACTACTTTATAACAGCGAAAAAGAAAACACGCACTTCGATCAGTAAGTAGATGGAAGTTTTGACCCTTATGATATATATTCAATTAACGGGTCCCCACATAAATGAGGTTCATTCAAAGTAACACATTTGCACAAACCGGGTTGTGTTCGCCATAAATACTAATGCCACGTGACTGCGGTTTGAACAGAAACATTATTTGGGCTGGTTTGATTATTGTAGGCAAATGACAGAGACAAGAAAGATGTACACAAAGGATGTACAATGATCACATTTCAAGATGAAATTGAGGCGTACACCGACAGGCATACTTGTTCAATACCGTGCTGCATTGTTAACATACACATGCATAGCTAGATGGAACAGGGAAATCAATGTATTTAAGCTGGGTCACACAATTATATCAATTTTTTTATTCTTTTTAAACTATTTATTTACAAAATAAATATAATGCATGTTCTCAAAATATAAATTATGATAATTGAAGATGGGTGAATAAGGCGTGTAAACTGCCTATATGAGGATATATAAGATACTGTAAAATTAAAATATCAACAAATCTCATAATTTCCTTCTAAATTATTGAAAACAATGTATATTTACCATAACATCGATTTATAACCCCTAAATTTGTTAAATAATTGGAATAGGTTGGTTTAAACTGGCCTATGCGTGTCAAAACCTCCAAAATAGTGTCATTTGTATAACTACAATGCCTTTTCTTTTATAATGTGGATCTGAGCTCCATATTTTTGTCAAAGTCTATATAAGGTTTAAAGGAAATCAAACCGATTTCAATCAACGAAAACATGGAGAGATGACCCACTATACTTAATGATGTGACTGAAATGGCTCAGTGGTTAGAGCACCAGACATTAGGTAACATTATAGAGATAGGGTTTTTAGGTTGTGGGTTCGATACCACCAAAACTTAAGAATTTATTTTTTTTCTTATTGTTTGTTTAAATATTCAAAACTGAATATAGTTAGAAATTGTGCTTTTGTAAACTTGTATTATAACATTATCAAGTATATTTAGTTCGAAAAAATTAAATTTGAAATTGTATTTTACGACTAAACCAAATGGGCATTTGCGCTATCTTGTTCCCCCATCTTCTTTGAAAATTTATATATAGCACGCAGATGCATTACTAAGAAATTTTCCTCGTTTTTCCAAAAACAAGGAGAATGTCTATGACTTAGTGGTTTTGCACTTTGTTTTCAATAAAGATTTTATGACAGGGGGGTTATATTTAACGGATGTGTGTCATGTTCTTCCTACACGGTCTATGGAGTCTAAATACAGTCGCCTATTCTGTTGTTATCCGAATTACCTCATTTCTTTTGAGGAGTGTTCTGAATAAGTTGACAATGTTCTTGAATTACAAAATGATACTGTATTCCGGTTTTTTTAAAATTTAAATTCACATCTATCCATCAGTTTGAATAATGTTCTGGCCAAATGCAAGACGGCGAATTTCTTTGGAGCAATGTATCATCCTAGAGTGATAACTGTGTAGTTATTTACTCACTCTGTGGGAACTTGGCTTAAACTATTTATTGGTATGAATTTATACACTGATGGACACTGATAGACACTGATAGACACCTGATTGACTACGTCAAGAATATGAAATGGAATTGCAAAGATTTACATACATTCATAAAGTAATCTAACGTCGACCAATTACATCAAACTCGGATTAAAAAATTAATACTGTCAAATGAGTGGTTAAATGATCTGTTGAAGCGGTGCATCAGTTCATGCACACCTGTGATTCAAGGGTTAATTTAAAGTTCTATCTAATAACACGGGTAGTGAACGGTTTGGCACAGAACTCTAAAAACTTCCTCTCTTCTGATAAATCCGTACATCACTCCAAAATAGTCGAAGTGTTACTAAACGATGAAAAAAAAACCTACATGATGAACATCTCTGATGTAGTAATGTTATTAGTTTTAGTATCCTTTGATGAAAAGAACTTTATGAGGGGCAAGGTATATTTATGTAAAAATATCCCGATTTAGTATGATTTTTGATGATTGATGAACACGTTTTTTCTATTGATGATAAAATCTTTAAATCCACAACATTTGACAAAAATAACTTTAAGGTTATTTTTTACTTAAAAAATAAAGGTCTTGTTTTACCTGGCCAATTTAGACTGGCAGGGTTCATTAACTGATCCATTCTTCATTTACAATAATACACACAGAACACAAAAAGGTAGAAATTTCCCATCTCAAGCGGAACCAAAATGGCTTCTTCTGGATGTCAATATAGAATGTACTCTGGAGAGATAACGGGCCGCCGAAACACCTGTGTTGCCATCTACCTATAATTTACCTGTCCAAGGTATACAAACTCTCCCTTATCCTTCTCCATCTCTCCCCTCCGTCTAATCTACCTGTTACATACCTGTCTATAGTAGATTAACTATCCGCTGTCCCGTTGTTCTAGCTATAGCGTGTGCTGCCTTAAGTCGTTCTGGTGCAGTCGAGGGTCTTTTGCATGAAGTTTTCGGCTTTGGAGTCATAAACAATAAAATAAAATGATCCAAAGTTTTGTCAAGACCAAACAAACCCTTCCTATCGATGACACTGACGCATTTATTATGGTATTTTTTCCCTTTCACCGCATGAGTAGATCTGAATAATTGTTAACTTCCACGGATTTTTTTTATCTCTTGCAAACATGTTATTTACATGTAAATGAGGTGCAGATCACTGCGTTTTATTCTAAATTTATTCGTAAGTAGAAATAAATTGCTGCTCTTTTGTAATTTGATTATTCAAAAAGTAAGGAAGAACGTGTGAAGATTGCATAATAGAGAAGAAATTAGTAGGTAGAGTACTGATTAATTACTTAGTTAGTTAGTTAAATCCTTCTTCGTGCCATTGGGCGCATAAGGCCGGTGCTTATCCCCGGTTTCTGTGGTGCTAAGCGGATGAGAGTCATTGACTCCCCCTGGATGGGACACCAGTCCATCGCAGGTTAACTCCCAGCATAAGCCGGTACCCAATTTCAGCTGGGTGGACTGAGACAATGTAGATAAAGTGCCTTGTCTAGGTGCACAACACACAACATCAAATGACCACAGCGGGGTTTGAACCAGCGACCTTTCGGTTACTGGCTTAACGCCTATTACCACTTAGCCATGTGCTCCACATTAATTACTTAGTTAATTGATTAATTTTTTAAAATTTTTATAATTTTTTTACTGTTCTCCTTGTTATTTTGTTACTTTTATTAACAATTAGAATTAAGAAATGATTCACAGAAATGAAGAAACTTCCATATTTTCTTATTTATCTATTTATCCTTACAATTACAAAGTCTTTGTAAAATATCAAACTGATAAATTGTGCATAACAGGCTAACGTGGGAATGTGAACAATTTTACCCAAATTCCTCCAAATTTTTGCGTGTTTTTACTTGTATTACGAAACTCTGTATCTAAGAACTGATTATTATATATCAGCCTATGATCTGGAACATCTTTCAAAATAAAGGTCCAGTTTGGAAAATAACAAATTCATTTTTGTATAACCTTTTCAATTTCCATCTCTTCACAGGCTTTCGGTACACACTCTCTTCTCTTTTTATAACATCGTTGCCCTGGTAACTGTTTCTGTCTTTTTTTTTTTTTAAATTTTAGTTTTGGTTAAAAAAGAAAAATCTACTAATAAATTGTTTTTGTTATAATTATTTTACTATGTGTAGCGAGAATTTAAATTTCATATCACAAACACTGAAAAATGTATTTTGCATCGAAGCTGAAAAGATCCGAAGTCATCCGAACGAAAATAGTAATCCGGACACAATGGATAAAAAAATGAAAAATACATGTCATTTGATTGGAACATCTTGTAAACCTCATGTTAGGACAAGGTTCGCCTCTGGGTTCCCAAGTCAAACAACATAAATAACATATTTCCAATTCACTTAGACATACATATGTATGTGTCGATTAATAACACAAAAGTATATAGTATTAATAATTTTCTCCCTTTTAATTCCATTCTGAGATATCTCTCTCTCTCTCTCTCTCTCTCTCTCTCTCTCTCTCTGTGTGTGTGTGTGTGTGTGTGTGTGTGTGTGTGTGTGTGTGTGTGT
>WFKH01003881.1:15781239-15804415 GCA_016163765.1 Magallana hongkongensis | reverse complement strand
TATGTTTATCTTTATGATTCTTTGCGTATATTTAGGCTAATTATCCACGAGAATAAATAAAGTACAGTTGTTAAACGCTCGCATAAATACAATTTCATAACTAATTAAAATACTAAAATTGAGTTTAGCCAATAAATAACGCGAACTCTTCAGCAAAAAATATATGCGTATACAGTGATTTCAGCTTGAGTAACATCCCAATCACATAACATAAATGAATATAACAAATTAAATTAATACACTGTTGATATCAAATTTTAAAAACATTTCTCTATGCTCTTTAACAATTAAAAATTGACAAAATAGCATTATTGAAAATCGGATATTAATAATATCAGCATCAATTACAATTTATTAGGAAGAATACTGAAAACCAACATTTATTCACGTGCAAGAAAAGTTTGCGGTTTGCTAGAGCCTTGTTGCATGTTGCAAATATTTCTCGCTGAAACCAGTTCTTGTCGTTTGGTTTTAATAATAAGACATAGCACGGATATAGATTAGGCTTGATTGCCGCAAACCATTTCCTCTAAGGTAAATTGTGAAATAAAGTCGTCGCAAATAAAAGTTGGTATTACAGTAGTTTATTCAATGACATGTGGTTATAACGAACAGTGATCAAAACTTCAAACGAAAAATACAAAACAGGAGCAGATCAAACATGGACCTCTAATAAAATTAGAGGTAGGATCAGGTTTCATGGAGGATTGAACATCCTCTGCTGTATAATGCACACCGACAAATACTTTTTTGTCAATAACAAACACTATAAGTACACCTGTAAAAAAAATAAATTGGGTCAAAACAACGGCAATTGAACATTGGGTTTAATATAATAATAGCAGTAACAAAAATTTAAACGTCATTTATTAACAAAAGGGTGTACTTCATCACCAGCAGCATATTCATATAATTATATAAAATGACACCAAGCAATCTCAAAAGCAGAAAACACAATTTCAACTATTTTTAACCCATTGTTACTCAAGGATTTCATAGTTATATATCAATGACAATGTGGTATTTTGACAAGGAGTAGGATGTATGGTGTTCAAGCATGTGAAAAAAATTGATGAAATCCTTGTAAAAAATTTAGAATGATATAACTTCAAACTCCATGTGTTTATATACAATCGGTTGGATACAGCATCAATACAACTAAAACAATGACTAGAAATATTGACGATCAAAACGAGTCCTGATTTCAGTCACAATTTACGTCAACGATTTTCATTCCACAGCAAGGTTCAATAAACGTTTAATAAAGATCACGAAATATTTTTGTGCTATATATTATGCTTTCATAGCAAATGTTACTTTAATCTTGGTGTGTTTATATCATGACATTTGAAACTTTTTAAATGGTCGGTTGTGTATTTTACTTAACTCTCATAATAAAACAATTTTATATAATTTTAAAATTTTTAAAAGAGCAAACTACATGTATTTATTGTCTGCTTTAGTTTATGAAAGACATATTTTTTTGCTAACACAAGTTTAAAAAAACCATCGATAGTATGTCACGAATTTCTAAAATTTACTACAACAAATTTATTGGTCAATCGGTACAATAAACCGAGTAGCATTTTACAATCGAATGCCCTTTTAAAAATCAATAGATTTTCTTAGAAACATCTCTGATAATTTGATAAGAATGTCTGAAAACAGGTTTCCTTTCAACAGATATTGGTTGCCATCAGTATTGACAATATCTCTCGGATCACACGTCAGAGTTATTTCTTTACAACATGGAAGATACCGCGTTACTTCTTGTTTCCTGATTTGGAGACTTTTCGCTTGGTGATTCAGGAACGCGCTATCCATCGCCAGATCTATCACTTTGTCTTTTTCATCTGCATTACTCATACTTTCATGATGAATAATTAATATACAATGTGCACTGTTCATTGCTTCGTCCAGGTCCTTTAATACTCGATGCCCTGGACAATCGTCATCGTTCACAACAAAATTCAACTGTACAAATGTCTTCAATGAAGAATTGACAAAGTTTTGATAGCAACACCTATCTTCACCACAACTATCCAGAACAAAAATATCAAGTGATGTAACACCTTCTGCATTCTTGTGTGTACATACATTTTGGCGAGAAAAAATAACTTTGTAAGCTTCTGTGAATCTAAGTTTCGCCATCTCTAAATCGTTTTCTTCAATCAACGAATGCATGGCTCCTTTAATGCATGTATCTACCAATAAGGATTTATCGGAAATTTTCGCTTCTGGCATCATTTGCAATAGTAACAAAGTGCATATAGCTTTTTCAAAGTCTCTAACCTTTATATATGTTTGTACAAGTTTTCTCACAGTTGCTGAATCACTTTCTTTTTCAATTATTTCTTCATAAAACTTTATAGCTTCTTCGTCAAAATTTAACAGTTCGTGTAATTTTGCAAGCTCCATCAATGTTGTAATAGATTTGTTTTCATTTTGCAGCATTTCCTTAAGCGTTGGATAACATTGGCTTGTTTTTTTTCAACATGGGTATTGTTCCTATTACTCCTGCTACAATAGTAACAGCTTTCCATGCGCATTTCCTAGCGTCATATCGTAGTTCATTCCTTTTTTTATGATGACCTTCTTTAGCAAGTAAATCTAGTTTGCAGAATGCTTGCTGTTCGTAGGCGTTAACAACGTACATTGCATACACTGATGGGTTTCCACAATTACTCGATGTGATGAAAGAAAAGCACTTCAGAGCATCATCTAATCTATCAAGCATTCGGTATATCAAACCTAAGTCATATCGAATACCGTCAAATTCTTTCGACATTTCAATGGCCATTCGAAGGTGCTCCACAGCCTCTAAAAGCAAAGGATTGTCCGGAGAAACGCAAACATATCTTGGTGATTTTTTGGTTGAAATGAAGGTGCCTTTCTGGTCAATGGAACCTGTATGACTATGGTAAGGCATTTTATGGTCTCTCTTCTGATAAAACATTGATTGATTATCCTTTGCTAACGTTGTACGCGTTTGAATGTTTATATGTGATTCTGACATGTTGGATTTTTCATACGAGGTAGTTGTTAAACTTGATTTGCTTTGATCACTTTCATCTTGGATTGGGTTATTAACCTTTTGTCCTGAATCGACGGAAAATAAACCAAACTTTTTAGACAGGTCGGATTCATATGAGTCGTATTTTGACTTATCTTTATCGTCCATAGAATAAGGATAGTTTCCGAAACTTGGTTTGGGATTTGCTTTTTCAACAATTTTCTTCAGAGTGAGTGCTAAATGGTGTCTCGAGAAAAGTGTTTCTTTTAATTGCATTGCTCTTTCTAACATATCTTTTGATTGATCTAGGTCCTGTGTATTCCGTAGATGCCTGCCATAATGCTGAAGAACAAAGAATTGATTGGGACACAACCTCATTGCTTCTTCAAAACACCAACTTTCGGTTATTTTTTCTGTTTCTTCTCTGTCGGTGCGTATGATTTCAAACAAATGTTTACGTCTAAATAAAATTGTGCCCAATTCACAGCATGCCTTTGCTTTTATATTTATAGAACGATTTTCATAACTTTTGATCTTCAAAATTCCATATAACAATCGGGCAGCTTGTTCCTTGTTTTCAGCAGGTTTGAAGATTTCAGGTGTTGTCATCTGAAAAATATGAGTCTGTCTTCGTAAAGTTAATGCTAGGCGAAATTCCCAAAGTATACTTCTCTTAGGTCTTATACTTTCAATTGCTTCCTTGAATAGGTTCACTGCTCTGTCATGATGTTTTGGACCCAGCCGAGAGTAGCAATATCCAATCTCTGCTACTGATTGTGCCCTGGTCCTATTTTGCTTAAAGTGATCATTTTGTTTCAGTTCTTTTAATAGTTCGTATGACGAATGATGTTCTCCAGATTCTATATCAAATAATATTTTGTTACAATGAGTAGTTAAATGCGGCTGAGTTTTCTGTAGATTTTCAACCATGTTTAGAGATTTAATTGCATTTTCTCTTTCTTTTAAACGCCATTGCAAATACGAAATAAAATTTTGAACAAAAATTCTTTCTTCGATGTCATCACATTCTTCTTCTAAACTTTTTTGAAATTTGTTAAGTTTTTCTTCCATATCTTCTTTACTTTGAAATACATCGTCAAATTGGAAAGAGGAAAATTTCTTTATATCTTCTGTATCAATTTCTTCATCCACCATAGTGCAACTTAAATCAGATCTCTGATTATAGATCTGTGTAAAGAAAGTATGACACAAATGTAATGGATATAGTACTAAGGAAAAAAAAAAGATTATCTTGTAATAGTTATAAAACAAACCAATGTTGTTTTTATACTGAGTTTAGATCACATGTGATGATAACGAACAGTGTTTAAAATCAAAAGTCCAGAGGAAAAAATACAAAATAGGAGAAGAGCAAACACAGACCTCTAATATAATTAGAGGTAGGATCAGGTGCCATAGAGGAGTGAGCATCCTCTGCTGACCGGTCACACCCGCCGTGTGCTCTTTGTCGTAATCGAGAAAACGGAAAAATCCGTAGACAATTAGGTTAGTAATTATGGTCTAACAATTAGTATGAAAGCGTCAGTCAGCATGCGTCCAAATGGAAGATTTTATTTGCTGAAAAGGTCGTTGTATCGACCATAGAACTTATGAAAATACGATTTCAATCGAGACTGTTGGTAGTTCTGATTTATCAACTTGTTTGTCAGTATGTTGCCTCGCCGTAAAAACTGTTTATCGAATTAACTAAGAGACAAAAATTTCTTATGCAGGTGATGAAGATATATTGCTTTATAAGTAAGGAATGTTGACTATAGAAAATTGAAGCCATCACATTTATCATTAAGTTTTTTGTTAGGTTACCATCAATGTCCCTTTCAAGTAAAATATCAAAATATGAAACAGATGACGCTGACTCTGTGGTATCTTTTATTTCAAGTTCACTGGAATATATAGAGTCGACGTAAGTGTGGAAGTAACAATTGTTAATTGCAAATACATAAATTAAATAGGTTAAAAACGATATCGTACACCGCCAAGTTGTGAAGTACTTCCTATGGAAATAAAAAATAAAATCAAGTATGCTTTTACAAATGTTTTTTCCCAAAATTAGTACTTAACAGCGTAGCTCAATTGATAGGAGTGTAAACTATTAATTCAAATATTTGTGAGGCTTTTATAATGTTTACCTTTTCAACTGTTTTTAAAACATTTTTTGTCAAATATTGTAAAATTTAAAATTCTAAATCGGTAAAAGTATTTTGATTATAATATACTTTTATCTAAATTAATATCGAACGGTGTTCCGTACAACCTTAACAATAACTAAATGTTCACAAGATGAACCTCTGCTATTCCGAGCTCAAACATATGCTATTGTTTTTGTAAGAAACATTGGGTTTAAACACAAGTTCTGGTTACCTACAACGATCTTGTAATAAATTCAGTTAAATGGCATTTAGTTGACCAATAGGTTTTAAAATAAAAGGTAACTGAATGACCAAAAAAAAAATCATTAAGTCGTTATTTATTTCTTAATAATGATAATTATAATAATAATTGTTATTAGTGTTGTAATTTTAATGTTATTTTTTGTATTTTATTTTAAATAACATTTTAGTTGACTAAATGTCATTTTCAATAAGCGCCTATCTTATACTTCTCATCGAGGATTTCTTCGGGGTTTCAAAAGGATACCTTAATACTGCAGAATGTATATTATTCCTTGTGGAGAATGTATCATACTTGCCGCCAAAAATGTCGATAATGCATAGTTACCAGGATAAAAGTACGTGTATGTAATATAATAAAGGAGATTAAAGTGTGGTTTTAATCAAGTTGTATAAAAAATATATCATTCAGATCAAAACTTGTTTTATACGAACACGGTCTGTTTGGAGTTTTGTGGTCTGCTCGAAGTAATTCAACACAAATATTTTTTTATGGTAATAACGAACTCTGGTATATAAACATTGCAAATGGAGATATCTATATGCATGTACCTGACGCCCCTTTCATTATGTGTACATAGTGTCTGCAATGCGCTCTTTACCGTGATCTCTGGTTAGATCATTTAACAAGCTTTAACAGGAATATGAAAAACGCTACGTAATTCAATTTATATAGGTTAAGACACATATAACTTTCCATACCTATGCCTAGTTACGAAACATAGCCTTGGTTTCCTATGGTATATGTATGTCACGTAGATGTGGTATATCATTTGTGTCCAGTGCTAAATTAAAGCATTTTGTAGAATGTAGAATCATAAAAACATGACTATCAAATTGAACATTTTTAGACATATTTCAAAATATTTTCGTTGTCAGTTCACCTAGAGCAACAAAACTGAATTTACACTTGGCACACATAGGCGTCGGGACCGAGGTGTTTGGAGAGGATTTCTTAGTCCCCCTCTCAACCTTTTTTTTCAAATGTAGACACAACTATAACCCGTTTTTGGCTTACAAGATTTCTGATGTCTCGCTCCCTACCCCATTCCACTTCACTTCAAATTTACGTCCGACGCCACTGGTACACATATACGTAATTACCCCAATTTATATTTAATGATGTTCTAAAATTCAGAAAATGAAATTATAAACCCAAACAAATGCAAAAAGTTGATCTACCTTTTCAAATTTTATATAAGCTTGTCAAAATGCATACCTTTTCTTTGTCTGCTTTCGTTTCAAATAATCAATAAAGGCAAAATATGCATATAAATGTTTTTAGTTCTGCGATTCTGTGGAGAGTGTAAACTGTCATGAGTGGAGAACTGGCATTATATCAATGTATGAAAAAGTTGTCAATATATAAATTTTTTGTAAAATTATGACAATTTTATTTAATGTATTGATATTTGTATTATAAATTTTAACAAATTGTCTTTGTGTGCCATTACTAAGTCTAATCCAGCGGTACTAGTTTAAACTTTGAATTGTACATCAGTAAAGAGGAGGCTCAGACACACATGGAACTTTACAACTTCTTTGTATATTAAAACATTTAAGTATAATTTGTAGCAACACGCTTCGAAATAATTAAGTAATATCAATTTTTTTTAAAAGTTTAAACTAATCCTATAGTGGTTATTACTCTATCTACATGTGGTTACTTAACCAATGGAATCAAAATGGAAACAATGTCACGTCACCAATATACTCGCAAAGCGGTTTTTATAAAACTCACGACACCAATGTAATCTTATAAATGTTTATTTCTGAATGTCGGATTCCTATGCCAATGTACAATTCTCTGAAATTTTGTAAACACTCTAGAGTTTATATTTTCTCAAAGTCCAACCAACATTCACACTTGTCCACACAAGTATTTATTTCTAAATAAAAACACTTGTTAAGGGTTTTTATGTTTGTCATGGCGCATAAAATAAGATTCTAAAACGTCATATTACAAAAATATACAGTTATACAATTTTCATTGTGTTACCATCCTTACAAAGTAACAACGTAAACGTAAGCCTACCTTAATGTTAATAAAAGTACAAGTAACTCTAAGTAACTCGTATTAAAATGTTGTTCGGGACAATAAACGAAATGAGAATCAGAGACTGAACCTTCTATCTACCGAGGAAAGTGATGTGACAAAAACCTTAGAGAAGGTTCCACATTAACTGCTAGACTAAGGTAAATCCTGACTGTATATACATCGCTCTCTTGGGGTGTGTTTCTCATAGCCTATCAGAACGATTGAATACAAGATGCCCATGGGCCACATCGCTCACCTGAACAGCAGTTTCTTGTATCATTTTATAGTAGTTTTTTTTTAACATTTTCCCTATATATTTCTATGTTAAACTTTGAACCCCTCTTGGGGCCTCAGTAATAGTTCGGCCTTCACATTTTTTTTACAATTTAGAATCTACATCAAGCAAGTTAAAATTGTTTCACCTTTTTTGTTTTATGTGTAAATAAGTGTCTCGATATACATGTACATAAATAAATGTAAAGAATCAAGTGAATTGACATTTTCAAGTTTTAACCTCTTTTGAAATCTAGAAATATTTGTGTGACTTATCTTAAAGGTTAATGTCTGGTTTCAAGATGAAAATTTTAAAATTCGACCTAAGCGTCCCATGTAAGTTGGTAACATGGCTTCAATTAATGAATTAAAATTATTCAATTAAATGCCGTGGTCAGCGCTTATTTGAGGTTTGGAAGTTTTATCATATAACGCGTTCAATTCAAGTCTTCAAAACATATATCTTCACCGAATAGTAGAATCTGAAATTTAAGGAGCATGACCAATTTAAATATTCATGATGTTTCATCAATTTATGACTGTCATAATCTTTCATTTTGATGCAAAAAAAAACCATTCTAAAAATTAAAAATGATAAATTACCGTAAAATGTTATGATAAAAAATATATAAAGATTCTATTTTAACATGTCAGCTAATCCAACCTTAAATGCAAGACATGGAGCAGGGATGGGGTCGATTACTTTTTAAAGTAATCTATTAAATTACAGTTACTTTATGGCAGTTAAGGCGCTCCACATAATCAATACAGTGATCAATTGATTATTTGAAACGAAAGCAGTTGAAGAAGAGGTATGAATTTTTAGAAAACAAAATGTTATAAGAAATATAACGGAAGGTTGTTGTTCACCATTTTATTATTTTTCTTCAGGGTTGCATTGCTACGAATCAGCAATGCTCCGTAATGGGGATGAAGTGTTTACTTCAAAGCAGTAGATTTAAGAAAACTTTTAACCATTATACAGTCAAGTATATAAATAGATTGACACTTCTGCATGTAAATGCAATATTTCTCAGGAAATTATATATGTGGCATGATATCATAAGCAGTGGCGTAGCTACCATGTATGCTTATATGCCTGAGCATGCACATCATATGGGAAAAAAAGGAAGAAACTCAGTAAAAAAATAAATAAAGAAAAAACAATTAAAAAAAGAATTCAAGTATTAAGGTCCATACTTAGTTATTCCATCAACCCGTTTCCGTCACCCGGTCCTACTTTATCTGGAATCTTTGTGGGTCATCCCAGCGGTCATCGACAAATTTATCAATGCTAAACAAAGACGTCTTAAGTACCAAATATAGACACACAATGTGGTCTTACAGTACCATATTAAAGAAACAGTACACAATACATGTACCTAATAAAGCAAAGATTTATTTTGCATTTGAACTAATACTTAGTTTTACACATCATTTTAAATTTCCCCCATAGAATATCACAGCTTTATTGAGATATTCATCTGCGATGATTTTTAGTGTTAAAAATCGTCAGAATCCATGAGCTTCCGGGGCCTTCGCCCCCTGGGCCCCCACCAGGCTTCGCCCTGGACCCACTGGGGGCCGCATGGCGGCCCCCAGACCCCCTGCCATTTTTAGCATGCACTTCGTTTCTGGTCTAGCTACGCCACTGATAAGAGTAAATATAATCAAGTGTTTTGATGCTCTACCCGGAGAAAAGACTCGTTCAGCCCTTGAAGAGATTATAATACAACATCTATGTGGTACAATATAAGGTTTGTTACTATGTATAGGTATGGGACGCCTTAAGTGTCTTATACTAATAAGACGCCGAATTGCGTAACTTTTCTTCATATTATTGTTTAAGTGTGTTAAAATTATTAACCATCAAACCGTATTATAAGGTAAAGGTGCATACCAAACTATCTTTACACACAATTAAAGGGGGGTAAAGTGTTTAAGTTCTCTATAAGGTCCTTATACTATATTTCATTATAAACGAAATAAAATTTGTGTCAGTTTGGTTTTTATATGTCTTTAATTTGCTGATATAGTGTAATTTGAAACCACTTTTACATGTAGCAAGTCTCCTTTATTTTCATTATCACACAATAATCAATAAGACCAAATAGATTTGATAATATTATAAACTTTATATTATAGTGTCATGTACGTTACCTTTTAACTTCAGATCTGCTTTTCTGTATAATAATGTATTAACAACATCATGAATATCTCTCGGCATTGAAATCTCTGGAAAAAATAAGATAATACTTAAATTTGATTTCAAATTTTCCATTTTATGAGCTGATATTATACTCAAATTTCATTTTTCTCTTTTCTCAACTAACTTGAATATTTGACTTAGCTGAGTAAAGAATTTTAATTATGACAAACATCGTTTCAAACAGAAGAAAATCGGATTAAAATAACAAGAGTCATAAAATGTTGATCATACTTGAAGTTTTAACACTTTGTTCAAATAAGTTACAAATTTAATAATTATTATACAACAATCAAAGAACACACCAGTCACAACTTGAATACCTTAAAAATCATCAAAGAAAGTACAAACACTGAACACAGACTTTGAATTATTTACCTTTGTTTACATCTTTTGTCACGGATGATACCTCCCTCATTGTTTTAATTCTTTAAAATCCTAAAAAATTGTCAGTAATCATTTAGTGGCATAGATTAAATTCATAAATATTTCAGACACCACTTAATTACTAGATACCTGCATTGTATATCATATTCATATTCATATTTAAGATTTAGCATATGTTTGTAAGGAGGTTGCTTAAGTTTTCTCACAAATGGAGCAGAGATTTCTTTTTGAGAAATGCGGAAATTTGAGTTTTCTCAAATTTGACAAAAAACTCAAATATTTGATTAACTACTCGGATTTAAGTCTGCGATTTGGGTTGAGTTTTTTGGAGTTTTTTTGTTTTTTGGTTTGTTTTTTTTTTTTGGAAGAAATAAGGCAAATATTTTTACAAGATATGTCTTGATTTCTTTTACAATATTCATTGCATTTGTTTCATATGCTATTTTCTAACCACAGATCTATATTCAGCGACCTGCACCTTTTTTATCCAATGGTGGAAAAAGAGGATATCAGAAAATAGTCCTCTTTCGTGTTAGACGATGTATTTCAAAGTAAAGAAGAGATGAAAGAAAAACTTGAAAAATTCCAAAAAGATTTAGACGAAGAATTAGAAGACACCGAAGAAAGAATTTTTGTCCAAAATATCATTTCATATCTGCAATGGAGATTAGAAGAAAGAGAAAATGCATTAAAATCTGTTATCGTTGAAGAGCACAAGAAAAAGCCACATTTAATTACTCATTGCAACAAAATATTATTTTACATAGAATCTGGAAAACATTATTTTTCAAACCAACTATTAAAAGAACTGAAAACTAATGATCACTTTAACCAAAAAAGAACCAAGGCACAAGCAATAGCAGAGATTGGATATTGTTACTCTCGGCTTGGTCCAAAACATCATGACAGAGCAGTAAAGCTATTTAAAAAAGCAATAGCAAATATAACACCTGAGAGAAATATACTTTGGGAATTTCGCCTGGCATTAACTATACGTAGGCAATCTCATTTATTGCAGATGACAACACCAGAAGTCTTTAAACCTGCAGAGAAAATTGAAGAAGCTGCCCGTCTATTACATGAAATTTTGAAGTTCCCCACTCATGATAATCGTTATATAAAAGCAAGGACATGGTGCGAATTGAGCAAAACTTTATTTAAAGGCAAAAACTTGTTTGAAATCATACACACTGACCTGGAGGAAACGAAGAAAATAACTGAAAATTGGTGCTTTGCAGAAGCAATGAAGTTGTGTCCCGATCAATACTTCATTCTTCGGGATTATGGCAGATATCTTAGATATACAAATGATGTCGAAAGATCAAAAGAAATGTTAGAAAAAGTAGTACAGTTAAGGGATACGGTATTCGCGAGACACCATTTAGCACTTACTTTAAAGAGAATGGTTGAAGTAGCTAATCCGAGACAAATATTCGGAAAAACATTTCAGTATCCTTACCTTAGGGACAAGATTGAACAGTCAAAACATGACCCATGTGGAGGTGATGAATGTGATGAATCCAGCATGTCCAAGGCGTTTGATTCATTTTCTGACGATCCAGGACATAAGGTTTATAATTCAACCAAAAATGAAGGTGATCAATTCAAATCAAGGTTTAAAACTGTCTTGTATGAAAGATCCAAATCTACAGATTCTGTTAGGACACATTACGAGAAACGTGTTGGAAAAGTTGATACTTTAGTTTCTGAAATAAGATTTTCTATTCCAAAGTTTGAAAAGGTGTCCACATTACCTTTAAATTTTCAAACGCAAACAACTTCGCAAAAAGACAACCATTCAATATCTCATCAGAAAAGAGAACAAAATTGTCCATTTTATCATAATCAGGCAAAAGTTTTTAATATTTATTTGGAACGTGCATTTATTTCCTCCAGAAAGTCGCCAAGATCAGTTTGTGTATCTCCAAATAATCCTTTGCTATTACAGGCTGTGGAACACCTTCAAAAGGCCATTGAAATGTCTAGAGGATATGAAGGTACTCGTTACGAGTTAGGATTAATATACCGAATGCTAGATAGACCAGATGATGCCCTAAAGTGTTTTCTTTCATCACATCGAGCAATTGTGGAAACCCATCAGAGTATCCCATGTACGTTATCAACGCTTATGAACAGCAAGCACTCTGCAAACTAGATTTACTTGCTAAAGAAAATGATTCTAGAAAAAATAATGAATTACAATATGATGCAAAAAAAATGCGCATGGAAGGCTCTTTCGATTGTTTCAGGAGTGATTGGAGCATTGCCCATGTTGAAACGAACAACCCTGTGTTATCCAACGCTGAAAGAATTACTGCAAAATGAAGATAATTCTACTAGAAAATTCAAAGACCTTGCGAAATTACACGAACTTTTAGAATTTGACAAAGAATCTATTAGATTTTATAAAAAAATAATGAAAGTTGAATGTGATTCGACAACTGTTAGAGAACTTGCACAAAATTATATAAAGCTTGGAGACTATGAAAATGCTATATGTACTTTGTCTTTATTGCAAAGAACGTTGGAAGTGAATATCTCCGATAAATCTTTTTATGTAGATACATGCATTAAAGGAGCCAAGCATTCGTTGATAAAAGACGACGACGTAGAAATGACAAAAATAAGGTTTTTAGAAGCTTATAAAATTATCTTCTCTCAGCATACCGTATCAGCATCCAAAAATGAAGAAGTTGAAAAATTACTGGATATTCTCGTTTTGCATAGTTGTGGTGAGGATGAGTGTTGCTACCGACGCTTTATTACGTCTACTTTGAAAACCTTTGTGCAGATGAAATTTGCTGTAAACGATGACGATTGTCCAGCTTCTCATCGAAGATTTGAATACCTGATCGAAGCAATGTGTAGATCACATTGCATATTTATTTTTCATCATGAAAGTGAGAAGTGTTCTGATAATACAGACGAATTCATAGATCGAGCAATTGAAATAGCGCGCGTAAAACACCCAGGGAAAATTCTCGAAATTAGGCAACAAAAAAGGAAACAATATGTTCCAGGGTGTAAAGAAATAGTTCTGACATGTGCTCAAAGTGATGTAGAAAATGATAAAAGCCAAAATCTTTTAATTAAAAAAGGCGACCTGTTCTCCAACATGCTTGACAAATTATCAGAGATGTTTTTGAAAGAATCTATTGATTTTAGAGATGGCAGTTGATTGTAGATATGTCAGTTA
Source organism: Magallana hongkongensis (assembly GCA_016163765.1). Taxonomy (NCBI): domain Eukaryota; kingdom Metazoa; phylum Mollusca; class Bivalvia; order Ostreida; family Ostreidae; genus Magallana; species Magallana hongkongensis. The sequence goes on along the minus strand of WFKH01003881.1, from coordinate 15,790,891 downwards.
TCGTTACTCGTTCTGATTAAATAACTGGTTAATTGTATAAAAGTGCAGACATTTTTGAAATTTTTTTTTTAAGAAAGCGCCATTGACTATCTAAAAGGAACTTGTAAAAGCTCAGTAGAAAAATATTGTTCATTTTATAAATAAATTGTTACAGTTTTTATACTTCTTACAAACCTCTTTAAATTGTGTTAAAGAAAGATTGATTTTTGCATAATAACAATTATCAAGGTCTAGATTTGTCGTTTAAAATATTGCTTCAGGCCACTATTTGTCAAGCATTGACAAATGTATTTGTCATTGGTTACATGTAAATGGCGATAGGAATTTGGGGAAAAAAACAAAAAATACCGAAAAAAAATCATGAAACTAACTGAAACCTATCAAATGGGACTAATTGAAACTTAAAATCAAAACCAAACAAAAACAATCAAGATAGAGTCAAAGTGTTTAATCATCATTTTATCATGTAAGACTCATTTTTTAAATATTAATTACTACTGAGCATTAATCATTCAATTGGAGAGAATATTAACTAAACAATAATGCCTCTATTGAAAATGTGAAATTTGTTACCTTTGTTCTCATTTTATGAGGGGTCTACATGTTCATTATAATGTGGTAGTCGATAGACATAGATAACTTCAACGTGGAATAACACACTTAGAAAAAGTCACTCAAATTAATAGTAACTTATTTGATTATGGAAGATAAAATGATAAATAAACTGTACATATGTCAAATAAGCAAAAAGACTTGCAAATTGGGGATTAAAAAATGAATATCTAAAAAAAAAATTTAATGCAGTAAGTAAATAACAAAAGCCCCTGCGGGATTCAAACTCGGGATGTACGGACCACAAGCCAGACACTTTATCTACTCGGCTATGGAGTAAGTAATATGTTGCCGTCGATAAAATCCTTTTCATAAAACAAAATGTCGTTTCTATCGGAGGTCAGCCATTAAGTGACGATGTTTTATTCCACCTTAACATAAGTTATTTAAACGAGTTAACTGCTAGAAAGGTTTAACTATAAGTTTGTGAAGTTCCTGAGTTCTCTTACAAGGATTGGGCTCTATTTGTAATGTAAATAAAAGATCATTAGTATTTAGTCCTAACACCAAACTTGCTTGGGTTGTTTTGTATAGCATGTCGTAGGAAAGAGAATTTACAATTCAAACTTTATGATACAAAATGAAACAATATTCTCTCATTTCATATTATTGATAAAACACCAATTTTGGGATACAAAAAAGATCATTGTCATGATTGGTAACCTATGTTTTATTTTTTTTTTAAAAATAAGTTGTCTTATGATTGTTATGGCTGAGCATTATTTTTAATGCTTAAATATTTGTTGATATTCTCACTAGGTATACGGTGCTCATTTATAAAACAGAAAAAGCATTATATAAGAAATAAAATGCATTTGTATATTGCTAATTAGTCTCAGTACTCGGACTTATTTCCGTTACGTAGATTATCAAGCTATTGAAAGTTCTAAAACTTGTAATATTTTGATGCATATTTGCACATATGTTAATGAGAATGTATGAATTAACAAGTATATTTGGACTAATGTAAAATGCATCTCGCATTATAAACAATTAAGGTGGTATGGGACACCTCCATATTGTGACATATTTCCGATCGAGATAAACAAGGAAATCAAATATAATTTTATAAATCTTTTCTTTCCCAAATATGTTATATAACAGCGTGAAGCAATGGGTTAGAGCGTGAACTGCGAATCTGTTGGTCATGAGTCCGAATCCAACAGAAACTTGATATTTTTTATCTTTCCAATATATATATATATATATATATATATATAGACAAATAGTGACATATATATATATATATATATATGTCAAAGTTTGTAACATTCGAAAATTCTAAACCGGTAAAAGTATTTCGCTTACTGTGTACGTTTATCCACATTAATATCGACAAGTGTCCATACCACATTAAGTTGTGTCAGTGTTACTCCATGGTTGTGAAGTATGAGGTTTTGGAAATCTTGTTATCATTGAACGAGTTCAATTGAAATTTGTAAAATATATAGTATAATATTACCTTTACTAAAAAGTTTAAAAGAACGAATTTACTGAAAAATAGACCTCCAAATTTAAGGATCATGACAAATTTTGGCAATGCCTGCTGTTCCATCAATTTATGTCTTTCATATAATAACACATTATTTATATTAATTTTCATGATTAAAGATTGCCGCTTTGCAATATTATGAACACAAAATGATTTTTTTTAACTCTTATCTTCTTAAACACACCAGTGAAAAAAAATGGAACATGGACTCGCCCTTCAAAAAACACTCAACCCCCCCCCCCCCCCCCCCCCCCCCCCCCCCCCCTCCCCACTCCTAACCCCTTCCCTTTTGATAAAACAACGGCGACTTTTCAATGAATTTCAACAACCATGAATTTCTTTCTCTTTGTTTCACTAAATTATGTAGAGAAAAAATTGGTGTGCACTGCGTGAAATTCCACGAAAGAATCAGAATCTCAACAAGGATTTAATTTGTTTTATAACTGAACAATAAATGTATCAGTAATTTGCATTAAAACAATTCATTCTCACCTTATCTCTCGATCACTAGCTCTCTTATATGCACCAACAGTACAATAAAAAAAATATCATGTATGAGTTTCAAGCGAAAACAAAATGGAGTTTATATTCCCATCAAAGCAGTATCATGTCAGAAAAAGAAGTATCACGTGATATCTCGCAACCGATTATAAGCTCGTTATTGTGTGTATTTCTCCTTCTCGTGTACTTTCACTTCTAGTGTTTTGTGGGAATATTGCAATATAGTTCGATTCTTGCTTGTTTTCTGTATACTCCAGTGTGCCATTATCATTGTTGTATATGTTCACTGTACCGTTTCGAACACTTCGTCTATTTGAAGTCACTGTGTCACTATTATGCAAAGAGGTTTTATTATTCACACCCATGTCATTGTTTGATCCGCCCATTGCATCGTTACTACGTAATGGTAAAGATGGAGGTTTGGAATTTCCCGAATCACTACTGTATGTTGGATCATTCTACAATGAAAGAAAATCATAATTTAAGTCAATCGTAATCATTTGAATTGGGATCTTGAAAATAAACTCTGTTTGTTTAAAAATGCATGTATTGTACTTCGTAACAAATAATATTAGTTATACCTGACAAATTTACGACATTGTTGTTATTCTTATATGGACATTCAACTATTTAACTTGCGAAACCTGTCATTTGACGACATAAATATGTATTTGTTTACGACATGAAACTTTTTGCGACATCCGACAACTGAAGACGTACCATATTGTCATCTATCTCGTGGTACGTCTCTTCCAAGTCCATTTGTGGGTCTGGTTGGAAATTATACTCCGGATTCTGAACGGATCGCTTTTTAATCAATTTTGTTCTGAAGATATTTGAAAATTATCACTATTTTAACCACATGTTTTTATTTCATATGTTACTTTTGTTCAAAGATATATCCGAAAGTTTTGCGCACAAAGCTAATTGTCTTACTGTACAAATGGGCTACATCTCTATCTGGACTTGTACAGACAATTTTTTTTAATAATCAGGAACGCATTTAAATTTTATTATATTACATGTTTCTTACTTGTTTTTCTGTAGATATCGACGAAATAGAAAAGTTATTCCAATGGCTACAACTATGATAAAAAGTCCACCAAACACTGCTCCGATTATAAATCCAGCCTCGTTCACATTCACTTCCTATTGAGGGTGGTTGTTGTGACCGACAAGGACTTGTTTTCGATTTTTGTCGAAAGATGGAATTTTGACTTGGACTGAAATAACTGGACTCATTTTTAATGGGTGATAATTTAAACATCATGATAATATATTTTAGAAAAAAGTCATTGTATCTCTTGTATTCTAAGTTTTACTTATACGTATTTTAAATTTAGTACACTATATAATTCCATCAATTAAAAAGTTAAAAAATTAAGAAGTAAACAAAAATTAAATTCCATAAAATAGCTTCCAGAACTAGCAAATATATTGATAATCAGAAGGTTAGCTTAAAACTCCATGGACTGATTTGATAACAAAATGTCTTGTTTCAAATATCCATTAGGACGACGAAATTACTTGGGTAAATCAATGGCAAAAAATCAAACTATTTCCGTTTATGACGTTACTAGTTCAGCGTTACGAAATACAAGACGAGACGGGAAAGCCACTTCCATCGTTAGATGGGATACTAGGACTAAAGCACACTCCAAAAACTACGAAGTCTGTTTTAGCCGGATTGAGTATTTGAGTGTTTTTGAATTATAACATTTTCTTAATGCGTGTTTGTCTTAATGCTGTACACTATGTAGGAAGAGGGCGGTTTTACTTCATGAAATAATGCCTCATTCTATGTAGTTAAATATTAATAATAGAAATGTGTTAGAATCAATATTGTTCAGTATTCCATAACCATCTAATTCAATATAGGTATTGTTTGGAATATCAATATATATGAACTGTTTACTGATAAAATTACGAGGTAAAGACGATTTATTTGATTTAAGGTATCAGATCCATAATAGCCCCAGATTCAATGAATCTGAATGCATAACAGATGTGTATGGGCATAATACTCAGTATACTTAGACATAATTTTTATGTTTAAGTATCAGTATGTAAGAGCGGAATGTGTCCTAATAAATGATTTTTTCCTGTCTCTTGAAGAGTTGCCCACTTTGCTTTTAATTTATAAAAATCAATTTAAAAAACTCTATCCGGTATATAATTTGTTTTCAATAGTTTTTCTATTCCTAATGATTAAATACATCTTTCCACCAAAACATTTATTGATATTCTTAGCATTTATTTTTTCATTTTCTAACATTTGCTTGTCTCCTTGGACCTTTATGCAATCTTCATTAATTATTTACTGCTTAGGTAATAAAAAGTTTTGAAAATTTCTCTTGGTAAATAATTTTCTTCTCTAAAATGCTTTGAATTAATATCAGAGTATTCGTGATGAATATTCAAGGTTAGAAAATAAGGTCCTAATATGGATCGGATACTTGAAAGCATTGACATATATTATGATTTTATATTGCGTAATTGATCGAATAATGTAATCTTTCATAAGGCAACATATTCAATGCTTAAAGGGGATCAGGACAGTGCAGTGTAAAATTATTTGTAAATGATTTTTAAAGATGACAAAGATGCCATCTACAACATACATGTCTTGCCTTTGCATAAAAGATATTTAATACCACCATCCCCTTTTTCTGGAATTATAATTTTTTATAAAATTTCAGTTTTCTGAATTAATTAATTAATTTTAAGGAATTTTTATGCTAATTTCATTCGATAAATTAAACGAATAGAAATGGATTTTTAAAGAATTATAACAATGGCCTTTTTACATAGTGATATATAATTTTATGAAATATTAATAAAATCAACGCTTTAAATTTTGGACTTTTTGATTTAGAATTAAACAGAATGTAATAGCACATAAAAATTACTCAATGGAATTTTCATAGAAATTTTACATATCAACGTTAACATGTGCTTTTTAACATATAAAAAAATCATCATCACTTTCATGGCATTTAACGGAGAAAATACAAAATGAATCACCGCTCCCCCTATTTTTGGAATTATAAATTTTTGTGACATTTTTTTGTTATAAAATATCAAAAAAGTAATGTATTCTTTGGGATTATTTATTAGCATTAACAGACTAATATTAATGATATAGATATATATAATTTAAATAACCACAATCTTTACAAAATAGTGTCATTGAAATGAATTCAAAATCCATGGTTATAGACAAACAGCATCAATAAAACTAAGACAATAATACAATTTTATCAACAAATTTATATCGACGACTGCAACACTGATTCCTGTCACAATTTGCATATATCATTAAAAGCAGCGATTTCCATTTAAACGCAACGTTTAATAACTCTTAAGGTTCCTCACTACACTTTGAAATGGTTTCTCAAATCAGCAGAAAATTCCTTGATTTTGACAAATTTCATGAAAAAAAAAAGTCCAATAGTCGAAAACATTTGCAATTTTTGATAAAACATTGATATTCAAAATTTGTATTTAGTAAATATGAACAAAAGCCCCAGGCGGATTCGAACTCATGATCTGCGGTTCACAAGCCCGATACTTTTACCACTGAGCTATGATGTTATTCAATTGAATTGTTGTATACAAACAGCTTAAAAAAAAACATTTAAACCGTCATCTCGTGATGTAATGTCTTTAAAAATATGTCTTGGTATAGTGAGGTAAGATCAAAACAAAAATTTCGTACCATAAAGATTATGCTTTTATGTTGAAAGTTAAATTATGTTGGGAGATTTTTACCAAAAAATAAAATATTTTAAAAATTTAAAACTTTTCCGGCTAAGTGGTATCACAGATTTTAGCTTACTTACCCGTAATGTATAATTTTTACTTAAGGAATTTTCATAAAAAACAATTGCATATGATATTCTGACCTACAAATAAGCAAAATATTTATATTCTGCTTTATATAGTTTTATATAGTTTGTTGAGGACAGATAATTCAGCTAACCTATAAAAATAAAAAATAAAAAACTATCAATAATAAGTCACGAATCCAAATTGCTGGGGGGGGGGGGGGGTATTCGATAAACCAGTGAATTGATCTATCAGATCGAGTTACTATTAACCGACCAAAAACTCTACAATCGATTGCCATTGTATAAATCAACACATTTTCGCAGAAACATCTCTGAAAGCTTGTACAGCATGTTAGAAAACAGGTTGCCTTTCAACAGAATTTGGCTGCTATCATTATTGACAATATCACTTGGACCACATGTAAAAACTATTTATTTGCACCCTGGGGCATATTGCACAACCTCTTGTTTTCTGATTAGGAGAGTTTTCCCTTTGTGATATAAGCATGCATATTCCATTGCTTGCTCTAGGTATTTGTCTGTATCACCAGCACAGTTCGTCCTTTCGTGTTGAATAATCAATATACATTGTGATCTGCACATTACATTCTCCAAGTATTCAGATCTTCGATGAGAGCCTGGGCAATCGTCATCGTTCTCAGCAAATTTCAACCGCACAAATGTTTTAAATGTAGATGTAATAAAGCGTTGGTAGCAACACTTATCTTCTCCACAACTATGCAAAACGAGAATATCATGCAATATTTCTACTGCATCATTTCTAGTGGTGGATATATTTTGGCGAGAACAAATAGCTTTGTAAGCTTCTGAAAACCAAATTTTTGCCATCTCTAAATCATCGTCTGCGATCAACAAATGTTTTGCTCCTTTAATGCACGTATCTACATATAAAGATTTATCGGAAATATTCACGTCTTATCTCCTTTGCAATAATGACAAAGTATATATAGCATTTCTAAGGTCTTTATTCTTTATATACGTTTGTGCAAGTTCTCTCACAATTGTTTTATCCCACTTTTTTTAATCATTTCTTTGTAATATTCTATGGATTCCTCGTCGTAATCTAACAGTCCGTGTAATTTCGCAAGCTCCTTTAATGTTTTGAAAAGAATTGTTTTCATGTTGCAGTAATACTTTCAGTGTTGGAAAACATTGGTTTGCTATTTTCAACATAGGTATTGCCCCAATCACTCCTGATAAAATAGTAAGAGCCTTTCATGCGCATTCATTTGTATCATATCGTAGTTCTTTCTTTATTTCTAGATCATTTTCTTTAGCAAGTAAATCTAGTTTGCAGAATGATTGCTGTTCATAAGCGTTAATAACGTACATCGAATACTCTGATGGGTTTCCACAATTGCCCGATGTAATGAAAGAAAAGCACTTAAGAGCATCATGCGATCTATCGAGTACCGTCAAATTCTTTTGACATTTCAAAGGCCCTTTGAAGGTGTTCGACAGCCTTTAATAGCAAAGGGTTGTCAGGAGAAACGCAAACATATCTTGGTGATTTTTTGATAGCATTGAAGATGCCTTTCTGGTCAGTAGCACCTGCCTGATTATGAAAAGGCTTCTTGTGCTCTCTTTTCTGATGAAACATTGACCGGTTATTCTTTGGTGCAGTTGTAGGCGATTGATCATTGAAATGTGATTCTGACACGTTTTCAAACTTGGGAACAGTAGATCTATTTTCATAAGCTAATGTGTCACCTTTACTTAAACAACTCCTGGTTGTATTTACAAAATCTGTTGATTTGGATCTTTCATACAAGGAAGTTGTTAAACTTGATTTTAATTGATCACTTTCATCTTGGACTGGGTTATCAACCTTCCGTGCTGGATCAATGGAAAGTAAATCAATTTTTTTAGACATGCTAGATTCATTGCAATTATATGAGTCATGATTTGACTGATCTCCGTCATTCATAGAAAAAGGATACTGTGATTTGTTTCCATAATCTTGTTTCGGATTTGCTATTTCCACCATTATTTTTAGAGTGAGTGCTATATGGTGTCTCGAGAAAAGCGTGTCTTTTAATTGCATTGCTCTTTCTAACATATCTTTTGATTTCTCTAGATCCAAAGTATACCTCAGATAGGTACCATAAAACTGAAGAACGAAGTATTTATTGGGGCACAACCTCAATGCTTCTTCAAAACACCAATATTCAGTTACTATCTTCGTTTCTTCTTTGTCAGTGTCTATGATTTCGAACAGATTTTTACCTCTATATAAAATTCTGCTCAATTCACAAAATGCCTTTGCTTTTGTATTTATATAACGATGATCATAAGGTTGGAATTTCAAAATTTCATGTAACAGTCGAGCAGCTTCTTTCTTGTTTTCAACAGGTTTAAAGATTTCAGGTGTAGTCATTTGAAACATATTAGTCTGTCTGCGTAAAGTTAATGCTTGGCGGAATTCCCAAAGTATATTTCTCTCAGGTACTATATTTGCAATTGCTTTCTTTAACAATTCAACTGCTTTGCCATGACGTTTTGGACCCAGGCGAGAGTAACAATATCCAATCTCTGCTGTTTCTTCTGGACTGGTTCTTTTTTGCTTAAAGTGATCATTATTTTTCAGTTCATTTAATATTTCGTTTGAAAGATAATATTCTCGGTGTAAAATAATATTTTGTTGCATTGAGTAATTAAATGAGGCTTTTTCTGTAGCTCTTCAGCGATATATACAGATTTAAATGCATTTTATCTTTCTTCTAATTTCCATTGCAGGTAGGAAATGATATTTTGGATAAAAATTCTTTCTTCGTTGTCATCAAACTCTTCATCTAAGTCTTTTTGAAATTTTTCAGGTTTTTCTTTCATCTCTTCTTTACTTTGAAATGCATCATCTAATACAAAAGAGGACAATTTTCTGATTTCTTTTATATCAACTTCTTCATCCACCATTGTCTAGCCTTAATCAGGTCGCTGAATATAGATCTGTGATTTAAAAAAATATTATTTGACACAAATGCAATTCATATAGTTCTGAAAAAAAACATATTATCTTGTTACAATAGTTACAAACCAGGCATTGCTGTTGCTTTATACTGAGTTTATATATACCAAATTAGCTAACTGTAACGACTAAATGTTCACAAGAGGAACTTCTACTATGATGTATATAATATATACATTGGGTTTTGTTACACGCAAAAACTGAACACAATCTAATGATTTCACATCAGTT
>WFKH01003881.1:15765807-15781229 GCA_016163765.1 Magallana hongkongensis | reverse complement strand
TAGAATTCTTACTACAATGAAATTAAGGTTAAAATTTACTCTTAACAGGTTTGAACACACGTTCTGGCAACTTACCAGGTTCTCACCCTAATTTTAGTTCATTTAACTGATATGTATGGAAATTAATGATGACTAAATGACAGGATTTACAATCAAGTCGCACACAGACCAGCTCGTATACAGGTCAAGTCGAATACAAAAATTTCCGCATAAAAAAACAAAAGTCAGCTCGTATACAAGGTATTTGAGTCATTATCGTTAGCCTATTCACAGAAAATGTATACATATCATCGTTTTTGACAATGAAAGTTATCTTTTGCTGTAACATATTATATAACTTAATCTTTTCTTAAATGATAGCATCTGTTGTTAGAATATTTGTTAGATATACATGTATTAATTATCACATTTAATATTTTACATAAATTATATTTGATTATATAAGCATATGATATTTTTGTATACAAGTTAACTTTCGGTTTAGCATACTGAGAATTCTTGTATACGAGCTGACTTTTGGTTGTTTAAACGGAAATGTTTGTATACGAGCTGGCCTGTATACGAGTTGGTCTGTGTACGACTTGACCGGACTCCAATGACAGATATATTCAATTCAGTCAAAATTTGGTTAATTTAAAATAAACTTTCAGTTGATTGAATTGCAAAGCTTCATCATATGCAATTTGAAGAGACGATTAAACTTATGTATTCAAGTCTTTTAAAATATGCCAACTTTGTATCATAATTGCAGTCAAAAATGTCGGACATAAATTTATACCATAATTTTGTGTGTAATAAAATAAAGGAGATTTGGTAAAAGTGTGTTTTTGTAACACTGTATAAAAAATATATATCATTCAGATCAAAACTTGTTTAATACGAACACTGTTTAATGTTTTGTGGACCGTCCAAAGAAACATAAAGTAAATCTTTTTAAGGTAATATAAACTCAGAGATCTAGACTTTGCAAAAATAGATAATTAATATACTTGACGCCCTTTTTATAATGTGTAAATACCATCTGCAATGCACCCTTTACCGTATACTAGGGTTAAAAATTATTTAACACGATGAAACAATAATATTAAAAAGGTTATGTAATTCAATGTTTTAGGGTTGATCCAAAAGTAATGTCACAAATGCGATAAAACCTTGAACAAAATACATTTAGATACAAAATTTCGAACTTGAAATATCTACCTATTTTAAGGTAAGGTTTGTGGTTACAGGGAAATAACTCGCAGATTTTCATTGTGACGTAACACTTATACCATTTATTTCAGATATGATATCAAGATTTATATTATGTAGTAATCGATTTCAGACTTTTTATTTCGCGGGGTTTGTAGTTTACAATTAAAAAAGTAAGAGGACACAAATATTTCATCAATTTCCACAAAACGAAGTCCGCAACATATGGTTTTAAATATTGTTTTAGAAACACCAGATTACACTTATATTAAGATAGTTTTTTCTTGGAATCGGTGGACTTGGAAAGGTTTCAAATTAGATGTTTTCGTTAACATATAGAAGTTCAAAATTTAAACTTTTGTTGTGTTATATGATATTTCCAAATAGTTCATTAGGAATACATTGAAACAATGGACGAAATTATATAACTAATTGTCACAATTTACATTTACTAATGAAATTCAGTAACACGCAAAATAAGTACATTGATTACATAATTTTTATTGCATAATTCGAATCAAAATTATGATTAGGCAAATTTTGATCCATCATTTTCGAAGTTGATTTAAATCAAAACTCCTATGCAGTTACACTGGTAAAACGGAAGTGAAGCAGGGTTTGGACCTAAGCAGAAATCATGAATGGAAAACTATCACGCTGACAAGACTTAGTACCTGAAAATAATCGATATATTCAATGTAATTTATTCAGAAGCACTGTTTTGCAAGGAAACTTATTTATGCATTCTTTAAATATATTCAGATTTTAAATGGTACGAACAATTTAGATATTTTTTGTAGTCGTACATAAATGTATTCCTACGCCAAAAGTCAATAAGACCCGTTTGCTGTCATTGATAACCAAATCGCCATTTCCACAACGGTAGCGTTTGGAATCAAGGACAGACTACCCTATCTAAAGAAAGAACCAGTACGGGCGTAGACTAGACTTTATTGTTATTTGTTTGTTTAAAAATCGTAAGGATACATTCTTCAAGAATGTTTCAATCATTGATACATTTTGCATCGTAGTCGTAGAGTTTAAATATTACACAACATGATTCATTTGGGGGTTTCCGTCTATAACTCAGAATTCGTGTCGGAAAAGCCTGATAATTCATGTCAGAAAAAATGTGCGTTATTATTTAAATACAGATAAGAAACTACTTGCCATGCGAAAGTATATATCGTTAATTTTAAAATTAATAATAATAAATAAAATCAACTCTCGTCAGTCCTTCAGTACTTTGTTTTTTAATACAGCGCCCATGAGAAGAGCGGTGCATTGTGTGACATTACTTTTGGATCAACCATTATTTAATAAGTTTAGACATATATAACGTTCAATAATTATACATAGTTACAAATCCTAGCCTTGGTTTTCTAAAGTTAATCCCATAGATGTGGTATTACAATCGCCTCAAGTGCTAAACAAGAGCCTTATTCCAAGAAGAGCCAAAAATCATGTGAATCGTAAATTTTTGGTACATATTCAAAAAGATTTCTAATGTCATTTCACCTGTAGCAACCAATTATTTTTACACTTTTACACAAAGCATTGCACACATGTAATAACCCATAACACAAGTTGATGATATTCGATATAATAAATGTCAAGGCCATTTCAAGTGTTTATCTATTCATATATCCTTTCCTTCATCGTTGAAACATTTTTCTGCTATTTGATGTATTAATCTCAAATTGCCCTTAAAGTTACGTAGCATTGATGATAATATGTAAACATACTATGAACAAGAAATAATAAAACACAATAAAATATGAAAATGTAGACCTACCGTTACATATCTTGTAAAAGCTTCTCAACATCTATACCTCATCCTCCACTGCTTTCGTTTCAATTAATCAATTAAGGCGTAGGATAGGAGTCATACAATTTATTAATGTTGCGATTCTATGGAACGCCTCAACTGCCATCAATGGAAAACTGGTACTATACACTTTATTGAAAATGTTTATCGTTATTTAACTTCTTTGTAAAATTATAAAAATTTAATAAAATGCATTGGTATTTTCGAAACTGATACTTTAACTGATATGCTGATAAATTGTCTTTGTATACCACTACTCAGTCAGGTCATTGTAACCTGTAATTTGTTTTTTACGATAGCGTGTTATTAAATGCTGATAAAAGTTGTTTAAGTATCAAATTGCACACCAATAAAACACGGGCTCATTTTGACACACATCAAACGGTTTTTGTCAAATTATTAATGTATGCTGATATTTTTCCCTATATAGTAATATGTTTAAACATTTCTTGATGATACTCAATTATATAATAACACTTTTGTCTGTATACGCTGATATTTCTTCATTATATAATGATATTTGGACTGTGTATGGTGATATATACTTCTTTATTATATTTGGGTACTATGCATTAGTTAAAACATGTAACACATAAGAAAAAGGACAGAAAAATCACAAAAAGTTATTGAAAATCATATTTTCTTACAATTTCAAAAAGATTCTATATATTAAATCATAGCTTATAAATATAACATAAATTTGCGTAAATCTAATAGTAACAACATAGCGCAAGCAGATACTATAATGGGTTTCTCAAATTTCAGGTTAACATGATAGTTAAATTTTTATTTGTTTTTCAGATAAGCAGTTACTTGTGATGGTGTGCGAGTTCTTTGCAGCTAGGAAGTGGAGACTTCAACTACATTTTGATTGAGAATATTGTACCTCTTAAAAAAAACCTGGATATACAGAACCACAAAGAACACATTTGTACACATTTGACACATTTGTAGAATCTGGGAAGTTTTCGTCAATAAATTACAAGCCAAAACTTCCCTTTTGTGATACAGTATGCAGGCTTGGGGTCAATTACTTTGAAATGTAATTAAATACTTTCAAATACATTGATAATATTAATTTTATCAATTACTTGCAATTATAATTATATGGATTTTTTCAATGTAATAATTACTCTCAATTACTTTGACCAATGTAATTAAATACATTTCAATTACTTAAGTTTTATTTTTTTTTTAATCTTGAGAACAAATACATGTACATGTAGAAACTGCACCGAGATATACACAAAGTTTTATACTTTGAGTCAATTGATGGTAAACCAAGGGTTACATGATGCCAAAAAAATCATTTCAGCTGTTTTTCAACATTTTTCAATGTTTTTAAAGGGAGGTAACTTGTAAAACACCATCGAAATTATTTTTAAATGCTCAATCTTTATAATACCTAATACTTATAATACCGTTCATAATGAACGCTATTTGTTTATAAAAGTTAGCGTTCACTTGAATCACCATTTATAGATTTTGCTTTAAACATATTAAACACTATGAGACTAATTTTTGTATAAACAAAAGCTAATGCCAAACAGGTATACAAACTAAACATCATCATGAGACACCTTTTTAAATTTTAAACTTGGAAAAAAAGAATTGAAATGTAATTGAAAAGTAATTGAAAATACACGATAATTTTGAACTGTATTTAAATACGTTCAATTACTTGAAATTGAATGCAGACTGAATTACAAATTACTTCCAATTACTTTGATAAATGTAATTAATTACGCTCAATTACAATTACTTTTTTTCAATTACCCCATCCCTGACAGTATGTTATAAGATATTGTCAAAGAGAAAATTTTATCCTCCTCCCCCCACTAAAAAGCATATTCTAAAAGATATGTTAAATGGTCATGTTAAATGGTTTAGTGATTCTAAAAGATTACACTCTAGTTATAGATTTAGATTCTATAAACAATGTTTCAGAGTCTTATCCCGATCTCTTCACATTTAATCCAGATCGATTTTTTTTTCGAAAAATGGAACTTTGACTGGGATTGGAAAAATTAGTGCTTTATATAATTCCATCAATTAAAAAAAACTTTAGAAATATAGAAGTAAAGAAAAAAATTAATTCGATAAAGAAACTTCCATAACAAGCAAATATATTGATAATCAGAAGGTTAGCTTCCATGGACTGATTTAATAAAAAGAAATATTTTGTTTCAAAGATCCATTAGGACGACGAAATTTCATATGTAAATCATTGGCAAAAAATCAAACTATTTCTGTTTATAACGTCACTAATTCAGCGTTACGAAATTCAAAACGAGAAGGGAAAGCCACTTCCATCGTTAGATGGGATAATAGGACTAACGGACACTCCAAAAACTATGAAGTCTTTTTAAGCCGGATTGAGTATTTGAGTGTTTATGAATTATAACAACTTTTCTTTATGCGTGTTTGTCTTAATGCTGTACACTGTTAAGGTGGAGAGGGTTTTACTTTCTGAAATAATGCCTCCTTCTATGTAGTTAAATATTGATAATAGAAATGTGTTAGAATCAATAATGTTCAGTATTCCATAACCATCTTATTTAATGTAGGTATTGTTTGGACTATCGATATATATGAACAGTTCACTGATAAAAATACGAGGAAAAAACAAATTTTTTTATTAAAGGTATCATATCATCCATATTAGCCCCATCTTCAATGAATATGGATGCATAACAGATGTGTATGGGATTAATACCCATTATACTTAGACATAATTTTTATGCTTGAGTATAATATGTAAGAGCGGAATGTGTCCTATAAATGATTTTTCTTGTCTCTCGAAGAGTTTCCCACTTTGCCTTTAGTTTATAAAAATCAATTTAAAAAACTCTATCCGGTGTATAATTTGTTTTCAATAGTTTTTTTTTAATTCCTAATGATTAAATACATCTATTAATTGATAAAATTAGTATTTCCTTTTAATTTTCTAAAATTATCTTGTCTCCTTGGACCTTAATACAATCTTCAAAAATTATTTACTGCTTAGGTAATAAGAATTTTGGAAATTTGTGTAGAACTATTTGTCAATGATTTTTTAAGGATGACGAAGATGCCATCTACAACATACATTTCTTGCCTTTACAAGAAAGATATTTATTATCACCATCCCCTTTTTCAGGCATTTTTACCAAAATTGTAAGAGTTTAACTATTTGAAATTGATGATAAGTTCAATTAATATTGTCTTAACAATTATAAAACGCAAATCTGGAATGCACCAAGGTATCAAAACATAGTTTAATAAAGTATGGCGCTACACTTGAACCAACACAAAACCGATTAATTATTATTCGATTTTCATCAAAGTATCAGTGTGTTAAATTTTATTTTGGTTTAAGGTTGGCGCCCATATGAAATCAATAAAAATAATTAAGCATATCTGTAAAAACATGGCTGCTTTTACCATACCGCGTCCGGTTTTAGCTCATATAAATGTTTCCTTGTTGTTTCTTGAAAAAATTTCGAGACAGAAATGTGAAGACAAATGGATCGCTCTCTGGAAAAAAGGGTCTTAATGACATTTTTATTAAAAAAAATTTATTGGAAAAAAAAGAAATGGGTCTAAATAATAATATTTCCAAATTTGAATCTTGTACTCCCACTAGTTTTTTAGCTACAGGCTATTGAAAAAAAACGCTGTTTTTTTTTTCTATCCTTCATAACTGGTACAACGTCATAACGTCACTTTAATTACCTTGACGTTGCACACATTACATATACTTTTTTTTCTTTCAGATATGCGCTTAGATAATTTTTTTTAAGTTGCATAATTTGTAGAACTAGAAGATATTTTTTTAAAAAGCTTTAATTAATAATCGTATTTGATCATTCTAATTTTTTTCAAGTAGTAATAAAAAATATACACAAATAATCATAAAAAAGACGGACAATTGTTTTTAATTAAATCATTCTTCAGTTGCATATTCATTAAATCATAATCAAATTATATTCAATGTTGTAATTAATATATGAAATCTATTATATAAAATAGATTTATACAATAAAAAGTTTACCCTCTTCTGGAAAAGAAAATCCTTACATCAAAATGTATCAAAGTAAAGTTTCAGTTCAGTGAGACTGGAGACTGATTCCGAAGGATGCCACTCTATTAATGGATTTAAATTCTATTATAATAACTTTGAATCGTTTTCTGATCCATTTACATTTAATATCCAGATCGCTTTTTGTCGATAGACAGAACTTTGACTGGGACTGATAAAATCGGCTTATTTTCAATGGTGAGAATTTAAATGTCATCATCAGAATCATTCATCAAAACGTCATTGTAACTTAATTTTGTCACAATGACGATAGATTGACATATTTTATTTTTATTTATTTCATCTCATCAATTAAACAAAAAATCAGATGCTTAGAAGCTAAAAAAAACCCAAATATATTGATTGTCAGAAGATTAGGTTTAGATTCGTTTGATGATTAAATAAAACTCTATTTCTTTAAAAATTTCATGTAGGACCACGAAATTGCATGAGTAAAACAATGGCAAAAATGGAACTTTTTCTCTTTTTGACGGTACTAGTTCGGAGCTACGAAACAACACAAAAATAGATGGGAAGGCTACTGCCATCGCTGTAGGGGATAATAGGACTAATGCACACTACAAAAAATTACGAAGTCTGTTTTAGCCAGATAAAATAACAATATGAAATGTTCGTGAATCACACTATCTGTCAGGCTTACTGCTGTACATTATTAAGAATGAGGACGGTCTACGTTTCTGGATTGGTACTTGTAATGCTCACGGGTAGGTGTAATTTATCGCTAACCTATAAAGCTTTAATGTAGCGCAGCAGCATTGTAAGATATTAAAAGTTGCGCAAAATTTATAAACAAAGTCAATACCAATCGGATCTGTGCAGAACTCATGAATTCATTCAAGATTTATTCAAGATAACAATATTAAATTTATTCAATGACACAACATATATATTACTATAATATAATTACACTCACACCACTCATTCATACTTTAATTACACATATAATTAATAAATTATAAGTCATTAATGTATCACCAGAACCTCCTTTTAAAAACCTCCAAAAAATAAAGGGATGGGTAAAGGGGAATAACTTTTATTAAGAAATCCCGTAATTTGTCATTTGATTGAATGTAAAACAGGATTTGCTGTACCATTTTGTGAACTGAGTAAAATTACTCACTTGTTCACTTTGGTTAACCTATCATCATATAATTTGATATTAAATAACAAAATTTATTGAAATTTAATCACCAAAGCATGAACCTACAGTTTAATTATTGTGTTGTTCATTATGGTTAACCTACTTATAATATTAAAGACAAATCAAAATTTACAGATGCATATCACAGTTAATTTACTGCATTGATACACAATATTGGTTTATTCCTACTAACTTATTTATCGATAAATATTACTAAAAAAATATTACTAAAGAAAAATGATTTACAAAAAAACTACCATCTAATTAAAGTAATATAAACTTGTCCAGAAATAATTCTCAATCAAAATTACTTAAAATGCCTACCAATTTCAATCAAATTAAACATCTAAGAGTTTCAGTAAAATTTACAAACTCAATAACTAACTCAATAAAAATCACGGAAATAACAACTCGCAGTTAAATCACCTCATAGTTGATATTCCGATCATATAAATAAATAAAAATACCAATCTCTAGGTTAGTTAAATAAAAAAGAAATTAAAAAAATAAAATAAAATAAAAATAAATTGGAACGACTAAACAACTGCTCTCTAAAATATAGAAGCCAGGAAGAGACGTTAATCCTCAGTATTTATACTAATGAGCAAACGATAAAAAGTAATTAGCGGCAAAATTCAATAATCGATAATGTGATCAAATCACGATATGTGATAGTAAAACTAAAAAAAAAGTCGCCTTTGGACTAGCGCCACTCAACGTGTGATACTGGAAATCACACTACTTTACCGATAAATTTATCATTTTAACAACTTCCATTCACAAAACACAACGTAACATAAAATAAGATCACAATCAAAACATTAAATACTAAATATACTAAATAACTTTCAATTAATAGTTCAATGATACACAACGTTAACTCAAGAATTAACATCATCAAATTATCAATATTCAAGCATAAGTTTATCGACTATATAGACATCGATCTAAACCGGAAGCGAGCAGACAGGAAAACATGAGGCTGCTTACAAACATATACATACAATTTTCCGGTCATATTACAAAGGTAACATTAATTTACTTAGATAAGACTTAGCAATACCATAAGAACAACTATATAATATCATTCCTATCAGCAATCAAGATGAAATAAAACGTAAAAACGAATTCATGCACAGTCCGAATTTTCCCGACATTGTTTACACATACAAATATGCCACTACTCATATTCTAAACTACTATATCATAACACAAAAATATTACGTAAAAACAAATTGTATACATCTACATGTACAGTACCGATCAGACCCAACCTAACACCAGAGTAAACCCCAACTAAACCCTGGGTTTACTTTCGGGGTTTACTTGGGGTTTACTCTGGATTTACTTTTTGAAAATTTGGGTCCACTCGGGGTTTACTTTGGGTTTACTCGGGGTTTACTTTGGGTTAACTTGGAAATTGCTTTTGAGGTCAACTGTATGCACTGAAGTGTGAAGCAGACCAGTCTTTTATCTCGCTATCCTGATGACTGTAATTCCTGCCCCGCGGGGGTGTTAAGGAAACATATGGAATCTGAGTTATATGTCATTTCGTGAAATCACAAATCTTAGTTATTATGTACATATTCAAATATTTAAGCAACGAAACGTTGACCAAAAACAAATAAAAAATACTGCAGTCAATTTTCATCACAAATTAGATTGTATTACGTAGATTTACACATTGATGACGTCATGACTGAAAGTTGAATGTCGTGTGAATTTGATCGGAAAGCATTGTAAACAGATTCAAAATATAAGTAATCTAAGAACTCTAATAAAGTAGTTTGGTGTGATTTATTTAGAGTGGAACAAAAGAACATTGGGAGATCGAGATGTTAGTTTTATCAATTATTCGCTAAAAGGTATGTAAATTTGCTTTTATTTCTCGGCCAGGCTTTCCTCTGTCGTTGTTTATGATATAAAAATCCGACTAGAATAACACTACCCCGTATATATTGAACTTCAAATTTTACATGTATCGATAGTTTGATCACTGCTTAAATTGAAAAGTGCTGCTAGAATCCTGTGTTATGTCTTGTTTTGATGCAACATATCGTTTTCCGTGCAAACTGAATAAAAGTTGGGAGGGTTTTTTGAGAACCGGATGAACAACTATTTAACTAAGGAGAATATAGGATTCTAGCAGCGGTTTTGATAAAACTGAGATGTTTCGCCTTCACTTGATATGTTTATTGTTTTGTGGAAACCGAAGGGTAGTGTTGTTCTATCTCATGTTATGTTAAGGAATATACGTAAGCTATTTATAGCTGTCACGTGATAATGCACCGATGTGGCAGTGATGTACTACCCAATTTTATTGCATTGACATGTATTTCAAAGGATAATACTAAGTTCTTGGTCTGATTCAAAACAGTTATTTAATCTCACGATTTTGAATATAACAGTCAAAATAAGACGCTAAATTGCCCATATGCTTCCTTAACACCCCCGCGCCCTTGTATATTCCGAATACACAGTTAGCGTCTGCTTTCAGGGGTATACTTATGACTAGGGTTACTCTCTGTGTCCACTCTGGGTTTACTTTGGGTTTACTCTTGGTTTACTCTGGGTCAACTCTAGTAAACCCAAAGTTAACCCAGAGTAAACCCAGAAAGTAAACCCAGGGTTTAGTTGGGGTTTACTTTCTGTTAGGTTGGGTCTGATCGGTACTGTAACTGTTTAATTTCAAGCAAGGGTGTATGAATACTGCATCAATTCGCTACAAATCACCACGAAGACCAAAACATATTACAGTCATTGACTCTATTTGATAGAAAAATTAACCCGCTCCAAGCTCATACAAAATAGTGAAATATTACAGTTATTGACTTAGTATCGTTTATTAAACACTGTCATAGATGAAACAATAAGTTAAACTGTGCCATCTAACATTATCATAAATTAAAAGAAGAAGGGGGGTACATTCATTACAGTACTGATTTCCAGGTAGTTGTATTTATTTTGACAATAGAAATTGTTTAAATCAATATTGTTTAGTATTTTATATCAATCATTACGTTACATCTAAAGGCAGATTATTTAGCGAACCTATAAAAATACAAAAAAAAAACAACCTAACAATAATATATCACGAAATAAAATTGTTTGAGGTTTTTATAGTTAATTAATCGATCAGAACGAGATTTCATCAATCGACTAGCAATTTCAATATCGATTGTCATCTTATAAATCAACCAATTTTCTCAGAAAGATTTCTGATATCTTGTCCAATATGTTAGAAAACATGTCGCCTTTGAAATGGATTTTGCTTCTATGATTTTTGACGATATCACTGGGACCACCTGGCAAAACTATTTCTTTGCACCCTGGTGCATATTGTTTCACCTCTTCTTTTATTATTCGGAGGGTTTTTGCTTTGTGATATAGACACGCGTATTCCATTGCTTGATCTATGTATTTGTCTGTATAACCAGTACAGTTCGTCCTTTCGTGTTGAATAATCAATGTACATCGTGATCTGCATATTACATCTTCAAGGTATTTAGATCTTCGATGAGACCCTAGGCAGTCGTCATCGTTCTCAGCAAATTTCAACTGCACAAGTGTTTTCAATGTAGATGTGACAAAAGTTTAGTACCAACAGTCATTTTCACTACAACTATGCAAAACAAGAATATCAAGTGATGATTCATCATCTTAATTTCTGGGTGTGGAAACATTTTGGTGAGAACAAATAGCTTTGTATGAGTCTAAAAATCTAATTTTTGCCATCTAAATCGTTATCTTCAATCAACGAATGTTTGGCTCCTTTAATGCACATAGTAACAAATAATGATTTATCGGAAATACTCACTTCTAATGTTCTTTGCAATAGTGACAAAGTATATATAGCATTTTTAAAGTCTTTAATTTTTATATATGTTTGTGCAAGTTCTCTTGTGTATCCCTTTCTTTTTTAATTATTTTTTATACAATTCTATAGATTCTTCAATTTAATGCATCAGTTTAATTATGTATTTTTGCAAGCTTCTTAAATGTTCTCAAAGAATTGTTTCATTTTCCAGTAATTCTTTCAGTGTTGGATACAATGTAACACTGTTTCGTTCTTTTCAACATGGGTATTGCCGCAATCACTCCCGATACAATAGTAAGAGCCTTCCAAGCGCATTCCTCTGCATCATATCGTAGTTCTTTTTTTATCAACTTTTTTCGCAAGTAGATCCTGCTTGCTTGAATATTCAGTGTGGAAATGAGAACGACGTTCAGTGGGACCGACCTTAGGAAGTCGATCGATTTGTGGTCTTGCATGCTGGATGTGAGCAGGACATGAGGGCCAAGCTGCGAGAGATGGAAGATACCGAGTGTCTACCAGCCTCCCCTTGCTCATCAACTTCTTCGCCACCTTCACCCAGATCTTCATATCCACCGCCAGTCCAGGAGCCCAAACGTCGCAAGAGAGAAAAGTCACTTGTAAGTACATTACAGAATTAAAGTAAGTTCTTTTATTTTACAAGAAACACCATGTATACTTTCACTATTATTTAATATAGATATTTTATCCTAATTTATTACGTATAATTAATGCTGTGAACAAAAGCATTGGTTAGTAACCCTACTTTGATTCATTTTT
The DNA here is from genome assembly GCA_016163765.1 of Magallana hongkongensis. Lineage (NCBI taxonomy): Eukaryota > Metazoa > Mollusca > Bivalvia > Ostreida > Ostreidae > Magallana > Magallana hongkongensis. The sequence goes on along the minus strand of WFKH01003881.1, from coordinate 15,768,394 downwards.
TTTATATAGTTCTACTTGCAAGTTCATGCACACAGTATTATGAGATAAAGCTCTGGTTTTTTAAAATGACAACACTACATCATTAAAAATATTCACTGAAAACACAAAAATAAAATATAAAGAACATTAAATACAAAGTAGATGATTGTACACGATTCAGGAAATGCACACAGTTACTAAATATCATAGTTCACACGGTTCAAAGTTCACACGATTCACAGTTCACACAGTTCACACGTTTACAAAGCTGGCTGCTTTCTTCTGGATGTCGGGATCCGCTAACCTGCCCTGAAAGTATGCGATACTCTTGCCTCTTATAAATTTATAAGGGATTTGAAGACAGACGAAGGCAATTTGTAAGTCTTGAAACTCTCAGAAACATAAATGTTAAGACAGTTTTTTTAAGAATATATGGGTTTGAAAGAGGCAATTTTTGAGAGATTGAAAGCCTCAAATAATAATAAGGTAGAATATGGACCATTTATTCCAAACTCCCTTAATATTTTTTACAAACAAAACAAAGAATGTAGGGATATGTACTGTGTACTCATCAATACCAAAAAAGATTCAATTCGTTCAATAAAGAAGTGGACAGATACTGGATTTGTGTATACAGAAATAGAATGGAATAACATTTTTGAACTCCCATTTAAAACTTCAAAAGAATCCAGATTTCAATGGTTGCAATTCCAGATTTTACATAGGATTTTGCCAACAAATGAATACTGTACATTTTTTAACTCAATAAAATTGATTCACCAGTATGCTCCTTCTGTAATCAAGATATAGAAACTATAGAACATTTATTTGTTGACTGTTTTCATGTCAGAGATATATGGCACTACTTTGAAGAATGGTTAAGAAGCAAGTTTTTTTTTTTGGGGGGGGGGTTTACATTTGATAAACAAACCATACCTTTTGGTATTTTCAAAAATAGACATATGTATAGACTACAAAACTTATAGATCCTTACAGTGAAACAATTTATTTTTGCCAGTAAAAATAAGAATGTCCAAAATCTTTCTATGCTCATGTTAAAACGAACTGTCACTGATAGATTACATATTGAGAAACGAATGTTGCTTAGGAATTGTAAATTTGCTGAGTTTGAAAAACATTGGCAAACTATTTGTGATATGTTACAAAATGTGTTTACAAAAGCTGCAAGGAAATTGCAAGCAAGTTATTGCAAATGCAATTTTAAGTTTATTACTGTTTACTTATACTTACATATATATGACTTTTTGAAAGATAGTGTTCCTCTCTCTTTACCCTCTTTCACTCCCCCCCCCCCCCCCCCCCCCAAACTTAAAATATTCAAACTTCCATGGATTAATGACCGATTAAGGAAATTATTTGACTGTTTGTGTATATATGTGTCTGTTTGTCGGTGTATATACTTGTCTCTACATGTGCATGTTTATCGACGGTAATGTGACTGTTTATATATACAGTAAAACACGGTTAAAGCGAACACGCTTATAATGAATTGACGCTTACAGCGAAGTGATTTTCATTCCCTGTGACTTTATTACATGTTGTTAACTTGACGGATAGAACGAATTACGCTTATAACGTAGTAAAATTTCCCGTCCCTGGGACTTCCTTATAAGCGTGTTTTACTGTATGTCTTAAATGAAGTGAATATGTGAGGTGAATGCACTGTAATGCACTGTTATCTATTAACTATATGTGAAGATACGAACTTGTACATGAAAGTTTGATTTTTTAAAAAAAGGAAAAAAAAAGAACATGTTTTGAAAGTTTTGCTGTTATTTTTTATGCCATTAAATAAAGAACATTTCAGTAAATGTATTGGTATCATTTTATGTGTGCATGTTGAATATGAAGCTACTACACATATGTAAACCAGTTTTCGTAACCTTACCCCACCCCCACCCCCTCAAAGTTTTAAGACTGTCAAAGTAAACTTTATTTGACTTTAGTCCCAATTGTTTTACACAAAGGTGTCCATCGCGCTGAGAGGAAATCACGCTACTCTTGAACGCACAGAATACACAGGTATGAAGCAGGTAGATAATCCGTGTAACGAGTGACCATCAAGAATTCTACATGTATATCAAAAAATTTTACTTATAGTTATAATAAATAATTGATTCACTTTACTGCGTTCTTTAGCCGCTAAACGTGTTTAAGATGATCCTTCCCGCAAAAAAACCTCCATTATAAACTAAACGAGAGAGAGAAAAAAACACAGCGAATTAAACTTCCCAAACACAGTATATCAAGCATCACGAACATTGTAAAATACTTTATTGTTAGACATACTTCTTATTTTATTTATTCAAAATAAAACTAATAGAACGAAACTTTATCACGGAGGGAACACGTCGTGCAGCTCGCGGGCTGATTTGATTGACAGTTGCAGCACGTGGACACAAAACTGAAATTGCATGATGGATTCAATCACAGTATACCATATTCTTTTATGAATACTAATTTTATGAATATTTAATATTAGATATTAGTATAATTCAAATAAGTGTACGTTAAACTACGCCTAAACGCTCTCTCTCTCTCTCTCTCTCTCTCTCTCTCTCTCTCTCTCTCTCTCTCTCTCTCTCTC
>WFKH01003881.1:15747975-15758552 GCA_016163765.1 Magallana hongkongensis | reverse complement strand
ACACACACACACACACACACACACACACACACACACACACACACACAGAGAGAGAGAGAGAGAGAGAGAGAGAGAGAGAGAGAGATATCTCAGAATGGAATTAAAAGGGAGAAAATTATTAATACTATATACTTTTGTGTTATTAATCGACACATACATATGTATGTCTAAGTGAATTGGAAATATGTTATTTATGTTGTTTGACTTGGGAACCCAGAGGCGAACCTTGTCCTAACATAAGGTTTACAAGATGTTCCAATCAAATGACATGTATTTTTCATTTTTTTATCCATTGTGTCCGGATTACTATTTTCGTTCGGATGACTTCGGATCTTTTCAGCTTCGATGCAAAATACATTTTTCAGTGTTTGTGATATGAAATTTAAATTCTCGCTACACATAGTAAAATAATTATAACAAAAACAATTTATTAGTAGATTTTTCTTTTTTAACCAAAACTAAAATTTAAAAAAAAAAAAAGACAGAAACAGTTACCAGGGCAACGATGTTATAAAAAGAGAAGAGAGTGTGTACCGAAAGCCTGTGAAGAGATGGAAATTGAAAAGGTTATACAAAAATGAATTTGTTATTTTCCAAACTGGACCTTTATTTTGAAAGATGTTCCAGATCATAGGCTGATATATAATAATCAGTTCTTAGATACAGAGTTTCGTAATACAAGTAAAAACACGTAAAAATTTGGAGGAATTTGGGTAAAATTGTTCACATTCCCACGTTAGCCTGTTATGCACAATTTATCAGTTTGATATTTTACAAAGACTTTGTAATTGTAAGGATAAATAGATAAATAAGAAAATATGGAAGTTTCTTCATTTCTGTGAATCATTTCTTAATTCTAATTGTTAATAAAAGTAACAAAATAACAAGGAGAACAGTAAAAAAAATTATAAAAATTTTAAAAAATTAATCAATTAACTAAGTAATTAATGTGGAGCACATGGCTAAGTGGTAATAGGCGTTAAGCCAGTAACCGAAAGGTCGCTGGTTCAAACCCCGCTGTGGTCATTTGATGTTGTGTGTTGTGCACCTAGACAAGGCACTTTATCTACATTGTCTCAGTCCACCCAGCTGAAATTGGGTACCGGCTTATGCTGGGAGTTAACCTGCGATGGACTGGTGTCCCATCCAGGGGGAGTCAATGACTCTCATCCGCTTAGCACCACAGAAACCGGGGATAAGCACCGGCCTTATGCGCCCAATGGCACGAAGAAGGATTTAACTAACTAACTAAGTAATTAATCAGTACTCTACCTACTAATTTCTTCTCTATTATGCAATCTTCACACGTTCTTCCTTACTTTTTGAATAATCAAATTACAAAAGAGCAGCAATTTATTTCTACTTACGAATAAATTTAGAATAAAACGCAGTGATCTGCACCTCATTTACATGTAAATAACATGTTTGCAAGAGATAAAAAAAATCCGTGGAAGTTAACAATTATTCAGATCTACTCATGCGGTGAAAGGGAAAAAATACCATAATAAATGCGTCAGTGTCATCGATAGGAAGGGTTTGTTTGGTCTTGACAAAACTTTGGATCATTTTATTTTATTGTTTATGACTCCAAAGCCGAAATTTCATGCAAAAGACCCTCGACTGCACCAGAACGACTTAAGGCAGCACACGCTATAGCTAGAACAACGGGACAGCGGATAGTTAATCTACTATAGACAGGTATGTAACAGGTAGATTAGACGGAGGGGAGAGATGGAGAAGGATAAGGGAGAGTTTGTATACCTTGGACAGGTAAATTATAGGTAGATGGCAACACAGGTGTTTCGGCGGCCCGTTATCTCTCCAGAGTACATTCTATATTGACATCCAGAAGAAGCCATTTTGGTTCCGCTTGAGATGGGAAATTTCTACCTTTTTGTGTTCTGTGTGTATAATTGTAAATGAAGAATGGATCAGTTAATATACCCTGCCAGTCTAAATTGGCCAGGTAAAACAAGACCTTTATTTCTTAAGTAAAAAATAACCTTAAAGTTATTTTTGTCAAATGTTGTGGATTTAAAGATTTTATCATCAATAGAAAAAACGTGTTCATCAATCATCAAAAATCATCCTAAATCGGGATATTTTTACATAAATATACCTTGCCCCTCATAAAGTTCTTTTCATCAAAGGATACTAAAACTAATAACATTACTACATCAGAGATGTTCATCATGTAGGGTTTTTTTTCATCGTTTAGTAACACTTCGACTATTTTGGAGTGATGTACGGATTTATCAGAAGAGAGGAAGTTTTTAGAGTTCTGTGCCAAACCGTTCACTACCCGTGTTATTAGATAGAACTTTAAATTAACCCTTGAATCACAGATGTGCATGAACTGATGCACCGCTTCAACAGATTATTTAACCACTCATTTGACAGTATTAATTTTTTAATCCGAGTTTGATGTAATTGGTCGACGTTAGATTAATTTATGAATGTATGTAAATCTTTGCAATTCCATTTCATATTCTTGACGTAGTCAGTCAGGTGTCTATCAGTGTCTATCAGTGTCCATCAGTGTATAAATTCATACCAATAAATAGTTTAAGCCAAGTTCCCACAGAGTGAGTAAATAACTACACAGTTATCACTCTAGGATGATACATTGCTCCAAAGAAATTCGCCGTCTTGCATTTGGCCAGAACATTATTCAAACTGATGGATAGATGTGAATTTAAATTTTAAAAAAACCGGAATACAGTATCATTTTGTAATTCAAGAACATTGTCAACTTATTCAGAACACTCCTCAAAAGAAATGAGGTAATTCGGATAACAACAGAATAGGCGACTGTATTTAGACTCCATAGACCGTGTAGGAAGAACATGACACACATCCGTTAAATATAACCCCCCTGTCATAAAATCTTTATTGAAAACAAAGTGCAAAACCACTAAGTCATAGACATTCTCCTTGTTTTTGGAAAAACGAGGAAAATTTCTTAGAAATGCAGCTGCGTGCTATATATAAATTTTCAAACTTTATTATCATAATTTATATTTTGAGAACATGCATTATATTTATTTTGTAAATAAATAGTTTAAAAAGAATAAAAAAATTGATATAATTGTGTGACCCAGCTTAAATACATTGATTTCCCTGTTCCATCTAGCTATGCATGTGTATGTTAACAATGCAGCACGGTATTGAACAAGTATGCCTGTCGGTGTACGCCTCAATTTCATCTTGAAATGTGATCATTGTACATCCTTTGTGTACATCTTTCTTGTCTCTGTCATTTGCCTACAATAATCAAACCAGCCCAAATAATATTTCTGTTCAAACCGCAGTCACGTGGCATTAGTATTTATGGCGAACACAACCCGGTTTGTGCAAATGTGTTACTTTGAATGAACCTCATTTATGTGGGGACCCGTTAATTGAATATATATCATAAGGGTCAAAACTTCCATCTACTTACTGATCGAAGTGCGTGTTTTCTTTTTCGCTGTTATAAAGTAGTTGGGCTGTTTAAATGTTTATGTAACTTTCATTCTATATGTCCAAGTATTAAACCGATTAATGATAATCATCTTAATACCGTGTATTAACAATGATAGCATGTTTAAATTAATATCATAGTAAAATTGCATTTAATCTTATTTAAGATGGAACAATCCTGTCCAAAAAATGACATTATATTATGTTTGTAAAATCCTTATCGTAATGAAGTATTATCAAATCACGAGAGAGAGAGAGAGAGAGAGAGAGAGAGAGAGAGAGAGAGAAGTACATTTGTATGTGATGCAGACGAAAAGAATGTTGATACAGTTATAACCTTTTGCAAAATTTCATGTTTCAGTGAGATTGTCTCGAGTGTTTTGTTTATGAAAATCGATCCGAACTCTAGATGTAAATCCCCGAATTTACACCTCTTCAGTTCCCGGTTATAGACAAATTCCGTTCTTGAGAGATCGGATTAACCAAAATACTCTATCGCCATCAAAACTAAATTCCTTGTCTAGGTTTTTTTTCTTATGAAATTGAAAATATAAATGAACTTGAAGTTTCCTCTTGTTTAAGACCCCAAAATTAAAATTGATTTTCTTTTTGAAAATTTATTTTCCCCAAGATGATTTCCTTCCTTCATTTGCATACCTTGACGGTTCATTGCGTTTAATGAATTATATAAGATAAAGAGTTAAGGACATTGGTGAGCTATTAAGTAATTTATTGCATTTTGTTGATATGTAAAAAAAGGTTTTCATACAACCAGAAATGACCTCTATCGTAAACCTATCTACTGAATGAAGTGCTTTTTCCTTTAATTTTAGGTTTTTCTTGCAAATTTAAAATATGTGAACAATACGAAAAAGGCACATTCTCAGTACAACAGTACATTGATTTCAATAAAAATATTGTTTGGTCAATATCTTTACACAGAAAGATATTTTTCAAGACCAATATAATTCTTATCCTACAGTAATCCCTAAAAATAGGCTGGTGTATCTTAAGAAATTTGAACTGTGAATGGTTTTACGCGTTGTTTGAATAAATTACCTAATCTACTGTCCTTTCTGATATAGTTTATTTTAACAAATAAAGTATACAACATGACTAAAAGTAAAGTAGTATATTAAACTATATCAGAAAGGACACTACCAAAATGCTTATTGTAATGACATTGTTTGCTACATACTGTGTGGCAGTGTCCAGTTCCAGAAGTGTTTGATTCTACCCATCATTAACATATGAGTGTTAAGAAACCTGATATCACTTACAGGATATGTTATAGTCTTGATTTTATTGACCGCCTTCATTAAAATATACAAACTTTAATTAATTATGAGTATAGAAAATGACCAAGTTTGTCACTTAAAAGTATTCTTTACAAAACAGTAAGTTACAAGTAGAACCATCCTTGATTTTTACAATAACAACTAAAACAGCAGCAATAACAACAGTTAGTTAAGTAAACACTTACAGATGCTGTAATCGGCTATACTAAAATAAAGCAGCATTCACTAATTGATAATATACAAAAGGTGACACCTGTAGATTAATAGAGATTGACAAGTACATGTACTGATGTCAAATAATCACAAGATAATTATGTAATGATATCTAGTTACATGTATATCACATGTTCATTAGTTATTTGTAATTACAGAATGATCTTACTTTGGATAGTTCAATGGTTATGATGTAACCCTCTATTGCCTCTGGATCTCATAGAGTTATGAACAGCACATTCCTTGATAACTGCAAGTCATCATTTGGTTGAACACTTTGTGAGTTGGTCAGGCGGAAGATTGTAATCATGCAAAAACTCGAATGATCTTGAAGCAGTACGGACAAATGTTCATGTAGCTTCTGCTTAACCACGCCTTAAAGATTTGCCTTAAAGATTTGACCATTCGTGAAGTAGCTGATCACCTTCACTCATGTTGTGGTTGTGGAAATAATTATGAGACTAGGTGTCCCTTTCTAATGAAGCAGCTGTAAGTTGATTTTCATTTTCTAGACAATGTTGTGTTTTATTATGTCAGCAGTGATTGGGGTTGTTTTGTGTTCAACTCGATGTACCAAATGTAGGTCTTTAAGAGTATATGTTCATTTTTGGTGAAGGCTTAAGTTATATTCTTTTATGCTTGATATTAGAAGTACCAATTCAGAGTACCGTAGGTTAATTATTCAGGAACAGAGCGATTGCAGACTTCAACCCTTAGAAGGCAAGCTTTTTCCTATTGGCGAGATAATTAGCTTTTTCTCTTATATCTAAAAGTAACGAAGACCATTTGTTTTTTCAAGTGACACTTTTGTAAAGACGCTGTTCCACTTTATCAATACATTCACGCTTACTTTTGTGATCAGCAAATAGGTTGTACTGTATAACTAATTTTATATTCCTGGTTGATCAGCGGTTATAATAATCAATACTGGTGCATTGAATTCGTTATCACTCTCATCTACGCATTTTATACTAGTCTCAGAATTATCATTATTGACAGCTTTTTGAACCAAAATAGAATAGAATAGCAATTGAGTGGAAAGGGATTAATATAGAATTTTTCTGCCCCTTAATCCGAATTGACCCAAACAACGTTACGTATTCTGCATTGGTTTTTACATAGATTTTGACTTTCATTGTGGGAATAAGAATGAATTTGAAGTTTTGGCTTTTTAAGTTTCTTTGGATAAAATTCCTTCCTGATCAGAGTTAATCCACCAATGTGTTCGAAGACATAGGCAGGGATTTTATCCATAGAATTAATATCTCCTTGTTTGTATTGAATGAGATAATATTTGCCTCTTCGTTGTAAAGGTCGTCGACCACACAGTTCTTTGCTTTTCCCGTTTAGGTTGCAATCAGCGGGCAAGCAAATAGGTTGGTATTTATCAAGTATGAACTTTATGACTTATGTCCAAATAACTACTCAATATTTTGTAATTTTATGGTTTAAACCTTGTATATGGTATAATTTCTTGCCGTTTTTTTCTGCTCAGACAATGTGATTTTGCATGTGGGATTTTACACCGCTCAGAAGCCGCCATTTTTTATTATTAAGATACAAATCAAGCATTAAAAATATATATATCTGTTTCAAATATTGAATTATTAACGAAACCAATGTGCAATGTAAGAACTATGCAGACATTACATTATTTGGTGTAATGAACGCTGTATCCTTAGATTCCCAGTACATTTAGAAACATGGACATAGACTGAACTTGTAAATAAGGTAGTTGTTGTCTCTGTATGCAGATGTTTGATTCGAGTGTGGCACTGGTAGTCCTGAAAACTGACCGTGATCTGACGGTTTGATTCACCTGACATTACCTAGGTAGCGGTTCGTCTCTAGAGAGGAGGCCATTAGCGCGTGTAGAAGGTCAACACTGAGAGAGATAGATGAGAGTATTTTTCAGAAAGATTCCTCGCAGATCATTACAAGAAACTGCGTGTCGAAAACATTCGTGTATATTGCATGATACGTTTGCAATTTTGATTAAAAACTTGTCTTTGCATGGCAACGCAAGCTCCAAGGTCTGGAGCCACTAGTCGCGAGGGCTGACGTATCGGAGGATAATTCTCTGTTTTGGTGCGTTTTTCTTGACATCTAGATACATGGGGCACTCTTCTCGGTCAACTTTCCTTATCAGAGAAACAGTCATGTCTTATGGAGTTTTGCAGAACCATTTGCTAGAAATTCAAGAACATCTGTGATTAAGCATTAAAGAATTTAAATATTCTGAGAGAGAAAGAGGGAGAGAGAAAGAAAGACAGAGAGAGAGAAAGAGAGAGAAAGAAAAAGAGAAAGAGGGAGAAAGAGAGAGAGAGAGAAAGAGGGAGAGAGAAAGAAAGAGAGAGAGAGAGAGAGAAAAAAGACAGACAGACAGACAGACATACATTCCGTTCTTTAAAACAATCGTGTTATTTGATACATGTAAACACGTTCTTTTGGCTTAAATAATTAACACATTTACACCAGATATTTCTTGACATAATATTTTTTTTAAACTACTTTCAAAAACCGCTCCTCTGTACACTGCTCTATCTGCATTCTTCCACAGAGAGGTAATGTTAAGTTTTTTTTTTAAAATCTAAATTTGACCAGTATATTTCTCACTTTCCGGGCGAAAAATAATTCTTAAATAGCTTTCATATTGCAGTTTGATACATCTCTTAACAATTTTAATCTTAATCACCTTAATTTTACCAAATTTAAAAAAAATACATAAAATAAAAAAAAAATATACAGTCTGTTTATTGTTGCCGTGTTAAAAACTTCCCAAGATTGTAGAGAAGAAAGATTTCATTTTTTCTGGTTATTAATCAAAATTACTATGAATTATATACACAACTAGAAAACCTACAGTAAGTTCTGATTTTATGATTTTTGTTTGATCTCTACTGTATTTTTATGCATGTGCTAATAGATACCAACACCAAAAAATATATCATGATTCATTTATCTACATACGTAAGACTGTTTTGGCACATGGTCAAATTTTATCATTTTTCATGTTTCAAGTAAATTAATAATGCAGATATAATTTTAATATGTATATTACATAAAAATTTCAGCTTCAACTAAAATTTCTGTAAAGTATTTTTTTAAAAAGATAAAATCTCTATACATTTACATTTGTGTTACGAAATATTTTATACATATTTTGAATTTTATAAGATTCTATCTTATTGAAATTTTACTTCGTAAAACGAATACATTAACATTCATACAGTATTGCTTGCATGTTCATTTTAAAAAATATTTGTGCGTATTTTTGTTAATCATACTAGTATAAAGAATTTGATAAGCTACTCTAAAGGAGAAAGGGCGTTTTGAGAATTCTGTACATTCACGTCAAATCATGGTGTAGAGGTTTGTTTGTACAAAATATGCATTTTGTAAACGAAGGGGAAAGTTTGAATTTTAAAATGCTTTCAGTGCTATCGTAGATCCAAGAAATTCCAAAGTAGTAGCCTTTTGTTATTTGATGATAAAATAACTGAGAAGCAAACAGGAACACTTCGGTGTATCAAAAGTGCGTTTAGCATGGCGGACTAAATAAGGGTTGAGAGTTTGCATGAAATCTTACAACCTGCATGAAAACTTTCAAGAGAGATGAAAAACCCAATCAACAGAGTTTTGCTTACACAGTGACGTCATATCCGCCTCGGATTATCGCATACTTTGTCAAAACTCTACGTTTGGCGATGATAAATATGCTTTGTTTTAATCTTATTTCGGTCCACGTATCCCTAAACATATTGCAGATCTAGAAAAATACATGCGATATCCAACAAATAAAACAATTAATCAAGTTTTCAAGAAGGGCACCGAACAGCACTTAAATCGTAATGGGAAACGATGTTAAATAAACAGATAAATACGCTGCTAAGTTGGCACATTCTTTCTTCTTCTAGACATTATGATATTCATGGGATTATGAACAAATAACCGAGGTGCTTTTTATCATTGGTGATAAGGTAAATTTGACAGGGCACGCACGTTCTGGGTACAATTTTAACAAAACAAGGTTTACTGACCAGAAGAAGGTCGAAATGTTTATGGATAAAAATCAAGGGCAAGGTAAAAAAAATTTTTTTTTTGTTAAACATCAATGCTCCCAGATATTTAAAGATACAACACCTGTTTCTCTAATGGCAGGTTCTTTGCATCGAAATCTACTAACGACATCTTAAAGTGATGATTTTTTAAATCAGATTCCCTAGTGATTTTGGTCCGAAACTAAAACCCTCTATATTGATACCTTCAAAGTCAGGTGCAAGACGTTGCATTTCTTGGTAAACAAGTGCAGCTGTGAAAATATTGCACATCATTTGAACATTTGTTTCATTTTGTCCCATCCGTACATGGGATTGGGGGTACCGAATGAAAAACAGATAATACTGCATTGCTTCGTATCTGGCCAGTTGTCCGGGAGACCAAATATGCAAGCGTCAAAACTTTTCTTCAGAGGTTTATCTTGAGGGCTTACTGATGAAATTAATATTTTTATGTGTAAACAGATAAGTCTGTGAAGAAATGGTTTTTTTGGTACACGCCCTGATTTGAGGGATTGGTAATGGTATGTTTTGTTTATCACAGCAGGGTCCTCGAGACGACGACGGACACAGAGATGATGTCTGATCCAGATTTATACATCACAGGTCTGTTTAACGGTTTTATTTTTTATTCTTTTTGTTGCACTTTTTTGTTGTTTGTTTTTAAATTAAAAAAAAATATATCAATTTTTGGTCAATAAGTAATGTGAAATCTACCAAAATCTGTCCCGTAATATCGATTAATCATAAGTGTGTTTGCCAAAAAACTTTTTTCATAAGAATTTTATCATATCGACTAGCTAAAGTGCGTAGAGGTGCATTTTGCACATTGAACATTCAAAAGTTTTCTACAAATAAGGTTAAAAATTCAATCTCATATGCATTTAAATTCAAACGAAAACAACCCGGTCTATAGCTACTCAGTGACATTCTTTCCAACCTGATGCCCCACCCTTCAACGGGATTTTACAATTACTTAAACACCCTATCCCGCCTTTTCACTTAATTTTACAATTACTCATTGATTTTCTTTACCGTTTCAGATTCTTGTGAACCAGTCCTATGGAATTGCACGGCACGCACTACCCTGATAGACCCATGCTCCTGTGACAAATACTACGAGTGTCGGGGCCACGGGAACGGGATCGTAGAGCGCACCTGTCCTTCAGGGACCGCTTATGACCACCAGACAAAAACATGTCCGAACAGAGTGTCGGTGGTGCCGTCACAATGCCGCCCTTCCCGGCCCTGGGAGCGATGTAATCTTAACGGTATATCAAATATTTCATGCTTGTTCTTTCAGTTTTCACTAAAACAGTAAGAAAAACTGTTCCAAAACTTGACTTTTCATTCGTTTTCTAGTTTGGTATTTTGATTATTTTTTGAATGGAGATAACGTAACAAAATTACTAAAAATCAGTATATCCATTTTCCTTATTGTCGGATATCTCCATGTCCTGCATTTCAGATTGGATTAGGTGACATGTTAATTGTAATGGACCTTTTATATTTTTATCAAATAATTCTACAGTAATTATCTTTTATG
>WFKH01003881.1:15713254-15747875 GCA_016163765.1 Magallana hongkongensis | reverse complement strand
GTACATGTACAACAATACACGAACTGATTAAGTGGGTACCTCCCTCTATGAACAACAATACATGAACTGATTATAAAGTCACCTCTGCCTCCTTCTGTTTCTGGATTTCTTGCTCCTCATCCCAGGCGGCCAGGAGAATGTCCTTATGTTCCTCACACACCACGAAACCCTCCAACCTACAAACACAGAACAGCTATTCAGTCTTCTGTAAACAGAATGGCTTATAAGTCTATCTGTAAACAAGAGGATCTCAATGTGGCATATTCTACAAGTATAAAAAGTTTCATCTACACAGACATCTGGATTAATGGTACCAAGAACTATCAAACCTTGGAATATTGTGAAAATATCTTAGTCAACAGCAACAACTTAAAATCATCGGTTGAAACTCAAAAAATTAATGTTTTATAACTAAAAACAATGCAACATTAGCAAGGTAAAATTATCAAATTTGCTAAAATTAAAATTTACATTATACTGCAAAGGAAAGTGATGAATTCAATAGTTTTGATAACTATAATAAATTTTAATTAACACACACACACACTCTCTCTCTCACTCTCTCTCTCATATATCATGACATTTCCAATCAAGCCAAGGGATATGGTATTTGGTATACACTTTTACTCAAGAACAGACCATCAGGTGCAGAGAGGTAACCAAAAACTTCTAAATTGTAAGTTTTCAGAATTTGTCCCTGGCTGATGACAGTTTGAACAGTTAATTACTATCTCTTTGGTTGTTATTTACAATATAGAGATGATTACAGTACCATACAACAATTTACACACTGTATGCACGAGAAGTGAAAAAAGTAAACATTCATAATCATGTAAACATATGTATTCAAAACAATAAATTGATTCAAGCTGATGACATTGAGTTGTACTCACACTGGATGGGAGAATCCACAGTGGGAATCCCAGCCCACCATGGCCGGCACACAGTCCATGTTCAACTTCTTGGCCACCTTGTTCAAGCCCGGGACTGTAAGGTGTCACAAAGTTTTATATCATACAATGTATAATGTATTCATGTGTTACAGTAGAAGGAAAGGAGGAATGAGCATATAAATACATCATGGTCACGGCACCAAATGTAACAGGATGGGAGAAATAATGACGGACCAGACCAGGTTCAAATCCCGGTCTGGTCCGTCATTATTTCTCCCATCCCGTTACACATGTAAAATGCCTAAAACTACTTCATTCTTGTTAACGTTAAGTCATATTCCGTTCCCAAAACTTGGGAAATCATACTTCATCATTTGAAAGAAACTTATTAAAATCACCAAGGGTTTCAAATGGACATCATTTATGAGCCTCTTGTATGATCATTACATACAATGAGGTACTGTTAATCTGGACATCTTCAATTTTTCATAAATTGTATGCAATACTGAAGCACATGGATAAATGGACCACCATGCAGTGAAAGAATATGCTACATTAATTTATTTATTGAAAAAAAAGTTTTCATCAAATTTCTTCTGGAAAATGAAGAATCCTAGTTATAATATTTATGGTATTACCGGTAGATTACTAAGCCTCATTTTATCACTAGTATACTGGTACATTAGTACAGTATTTAGCAACACAGTCAATGAAATTCCTTACAATCAATAGGTGTTATTTGGCATGTGATATGAAAAAGTTTACCTTTAAGATACACAGTACCAGCTGGTAACATAGAGGGCTTGAAGAGTTCAACATTGCCATAGGCATTTCTGGGAACCTTTCCCTACAAAATGTAAGAAATGTTTGCAAAATTCTACACATTGACGTACACCTTTTACTTCTTAAAGAATACAAAATTCAACTTTCAGGTCGAAAAAAGGTTTTTCTAAAAATGTTGTTTCCTATTACAAATGTGCTTTTAATCAATTACTGTAGATTCCTAATTAAACACAAGGAATTAATATCCGCGTAAAATTGCGAGAAGCACATCTCACAAATTTTAAATTCTCGCTTTTATTTTTCTGACAGATGTGAACTAAATAAAACTAAGATAAAAATTCTGCATTCGCGATATTATATTATAGCTAATTGATGCAAAATGGTTGAATCGCGGAATTAAGTACTCGCGTAAAATAAGGAATCTACAGTATATGACATTTAAAAACACATTGGTCGTTATAGGGTAATTTGTGCCATTAACGCTGTATTCTGAGTCTTTGAAGCAAAATAACATTATTTTCATCTGGTATAAAACTGCTATCCTCTGAAATGCTCTATCTAACATACAACAAAAATGCATCTTATTACAAACTTCACCTTTAAGGTTTCATTCCATTACATGTACTCATAAATGCTTCATAGGTTTTTCACAAAATTTCCAACACTACATGTTCATGTATAGACCTATGTCATCAAAATAACTTTCTTACATATACAATGTATAATAGTTTATATTGCTTAATTCCATTGAATAGGATATCATGAATCCCTGTGACAAGGTACGTTACTTGATCAAGTAAAGGAACAGGTGAAGACATCTTAACTTACATCTACGGCAGGTGGAGGGATATACTCTTCCGTCTGCCAGAATCCAAACAGTTCCAGATCCAATGCCTCGGGATCCACTTTAGGCTTATTCTGAGGAAAAATCAATACACTGACATTACAAGTATCAATTAAACAATAAAAGGAAAATGTAGGCACTGCACAATGGGTGATTTTCACCTTGAGTAATGTTTTTAAAATAAAACTTGTGAAAGACTACCCCATTTTAAAAAAGTCCTGTGTTTAGAGATTTAACATAATTATTTTAAATTTGTCTTATTAAAATCAGCACTCTGACAATGAGGATAAATGGGGCAAAAATTAAAGAAGGGCAAAAATTCCTTGTATACAGTATGTAACTACGTATAAATTCATAAGAACAAATTCAAAAGAATTTTAAGAAAAATAAGATGACATACCCATTTTGCTCTTGATTTAACCATCTTATAGGCTTCTTCCCCAATCTGAAAATATTAAAAGAAATCCTCACAAGACAGTTAATAAAGAGAAAGAAAAATAAATTATTATCAGCCGTTACAGCAAGAGAATTTAAAATGGGGAATGGTGATTGCTCAATGAAAGAGAAAGCTGAAATTATAATGAGGAAACAGCAAGCTAATGCAACAATGGGAGAAGAGTATGAGATACATTAACTATTAATCTGATATACATATGGAATCAGTCTGATACATACTGTAACTTAACTTTTATTTAGGTGCCAGAAAATCTCTTGAATTACATAAGAATGTCTTACTCACGAATACTACTTGCCATGGACCATTATGACAGGTGTTAGTTTATCTAATATACAGGCTCTGTTTTGAGAATTATTTGTTGTTACTTGAACCAGTTAAATCACCTGTATATCATGAATAAAAACTCACCTGGAATATTAGTTTGTTTACTGTAAATCTGATGTTATTTCCTTCTTGCAATTATGTCTTATATAAGGAAAGAAATTACTTGAAAAATTAACAAGAGCACTTTATCTACAAAGTCTTACCCTAACAGCTCTTCCTTCTTTCAACCAGTTTTCACGTGAATGTAACTGCAGAGAAAAAATTTACAGGTGTACAGTTTAATCTCATTTAAACAAAAGACAGACTCTCCTTTAAGTAGATTCATGCAAGGTTAACAAAAGAAACTGAATACTGCATAAATCAATAGTTTTATGTCATACCTCATGCACACATTCTCTGGCATAGACGGGTTCTCCCCTAATGTAACCCAGAGGTGCTGCCGTTTCTGGGTAAATGGCTTCATACTTCAATAAATGTCTTCTAAGTGCATATCTGTTAAAAAAAAATGTTATGGGATTTGGCTTAATTTGGCATTATATGGGAATATGCATGATCAGACACACTTATCTATCATTCTTGCATTTTCTCACTGATTGTGGACTAGTTCCATGGTTCCAAGGTTTAATTTAATTTTTCTGATAGTTACATGTACTTTATCAGCTGTTTATACCAGTACTACAAAAATGCAGTTTTCTGTTAAAAAATTGTATTGTTTATGCAATATTTAACAATTAACATTAAAGAAACTGCTAGTTACATGAACTTTATACTACCAAATAAAGTTTTCTGTTACATAATTGAGGTATAGAACTCACAATGGGTGACTCTTGTATGCTGAAACACTGGTGGGTAGAGGGCGCTTCATCAGGTTTGCTGTCAATCAAACCATAAGAATTGTAATCAATACACAACTTGTCCATCAGAAAACAAGGAAATGTTCAAGGTATGGTTTGCAGCTACATGGAGATAATTTAGATTTTCAATAGTTACCCTTTATTTCATCAAATGAAGTCAAGATTTATATCATGTAACAAATGACTTCAGTTATTCATTTCATGTGGTTTTGAAGTTTGTGAAACAAGTAACACAACAAAAATATTTTATCACTTTTCACAAAAATTAAGTCCATTAATCAATCAATCAATCCTGACCTTTGATCTCCTCATCCTCCGTGCCATCCTCCTCACACCTGAACACATTGAGGGTCTCGCTCCACCACTCTGGATCCACCCGTAGCTTTCTGGTCTCCGTCATCCACTTAGAGGCGTATCTCGCTGTCACATCTTTCCATCCACCCTCTGTAACATTAATGTATAAAATAACAAAGCATAGCAATCATCAATCAACACATGAGAATGCACTAACAGATGTATTGCAGACAATGTTCTCCATTACCAATTGCCGGTAAGCTTAACGTTACACCAAATGCCTAAGGGCTTTAACAGTTGCCATTACAAGGGAATTGAGTAATAATATAATACATGATAATACAGCAAATAAGCTTAACCTTACAACAAATGCCTATGGGCTTTACACAGGCAATTGTGCCTCACATGAAATTCACGTTAAATTCACGTGAATTTAACGTGAAATGTTCACGTGAAATTCATGTGAAAAGAGCACTCACACGAATTTCACGTGAAATTTTTTCACGTGAAATTCATGTGAATATGTTTCACGTGAAATTTTAGTGAAAAATGGGATAATTTTTCACGTGAAATTCACGTGAAACACATTCACGTGAAATTCACATGAACAAATTCACATGAATTTCACTTAACGTGAAATTCATGTGAAGTTCACGTGAAATTTACATGGATCTTAACGTGAAATTCACGTGAAGCTCTTTTCACGTGAATTTCACGTGAGGCACAATTGGCTGTGTAACAGTTGCCATTACAAGGGAAATGAGTAATAATATAATAAAGCAAAATTTATCTTGCTCAAAAGCTTCATAAAGTTTCTTAAAATGACCACAGATCAACAAAATACAGGTACAATAGCTAGGAATATAGTTATTTCATGTACATGTGGAATTAATGCATTGGACAAATTGGTATAAATGTTTGATGTTTTTTTATAAATCACAATGAATGGCACATGTTTATAACAGATTGCAGTAAATTAGGATTATGTGGTCCCATACCTTCATTGTAGGCCACCACATAGTGAACAGGCTGCGTGGCTGCACTCTCTATACGATAAGGTCGATTGATGTGTCCTCGTATGCAGTCAATGCCTGGAAACGAAGACACGCGTCAAATCTCTGATACATAGAGAATAATACATGGCAAAATCTGTATCACATCCCATATCAACCCGAGACTCCAATATCAGCCCGAGGGCCGAAGGCCAGAGGGCTGATATTGGTCGAGGGTTGATATGGGATGTGATACAGATTTTGACATGTATTGTTGTTTTTATTATATATTTGAATTTAGAAAGCTAATTTCATTTTCACGTTGAAAAAAACTTACAAGTATTTTATCACTATCTTCAAACCGCTTATTTTCGACGTTCAAATGTATTGTGACGTCATCTATACTAAAATGTTCAGATCATGCATGACGTCATCGTCAACTTCAGATATGCACAGAAAAAGAAAATAAGGTCCGAGGTAATCCGAATAAAAAGTACAAAGGTGTTCCGGAAAGGTGTAATAAAGGGTGTGATAAAGGGTGAAATAAAGGGTGATGATACGGGGTGTGTGATAAAGGCGCGTGTCACTGTTCATATCAGGGATGCAAAAACCCTGTATTTTATACCAAGTATATAATAAAAGGATTTATAGGTTATCATTTATTTCATTCTGAAGTGCTCTCCTCTGAGTTACAAGTATAAATTACCATACTGTAAACATATTACATTTGGCTGTGTATTCTATTTAGCGTTTGTGGTGAGGAGTAGCCGGCTTCCACTATATCAGGTGCATAAATAAATGTCATGCATGTATGTATAAGAATAGGTATACATACATGTATATGGAAATACGCTAATTCAAATCCAAGCAAATTGTTGAAAAATCAATTTCCATGTAATATTGCAAATGCTTAATATAATACATTCACAGTAATATGTCCTGATTTCTTGTTAAAACTGACAGAGGTTACTTTACTGTAAACCAACTTTTATTCGCAAGGTTCATGAGAGCCTCATTGTCCTGAATATTTCTCGCCGCGGACCAGTATTTGCCATATAGTTGTATGGTAATAAAAAAACAGGTGTGGATAAGGCTTGGTTGCGAAAATTAGTAAATGTGAACCAGTTCATCTCAGGTAAATCGTGAAATAAAGTCGTCACGAATAATAGTTGGTTTACAGTATATGTAATATAATCTTCATACAGTGCTTTGTTGGCATTCCAGTCTCTTTTAAAAACAATTCAAGAAATCTTGATCATGTCATTAATTGTATTACAAGGTCAACTGCATACAAAAGCATAGTGATAGTACGTGTAAGTAATATTAATAGTACGGAAACATAAAATACATGTGCATGAACATGTACTTACAAATCCAAGATTTTTCTGCTTCAATAAAAACTTCCACCCATTCATCACAACCTGTAAAAAAGAATATACATTAGCATAATTCCACAAAAAAAAAAGAAGAAAGAAAAAGTGAGCAAGCTCACATACCCCCATCTTTGCTAGCCTAGGGTTTTTGGTCCACTTCGCTCCCCATAAACCCTTGGCAGATTTCATTACGAAAACTCGGTGATGCAGTGGCGCTATCTAGCGAGCAACTTGAGTCGCGCCCCTTGTATATTTACAGTTTAAGCGAATGAAACAACGGGTGATATACATGCTACGGCATAAATACAACTTGAAAACACGTTGACTAGTGAGAATAGGAACATAATAAACGATGCTATTAAATAGGAATGAAGATATAACCTAGAGAAAGCAAGGAATGTTTTATTTATAGTGTTTGTAGGGGCCTGTACTGGGAGTGAAAAAGTCGCTATATATGAAGGCATTCAAGTCATAAAAACAGGTATCGTTGTCGTAATCATCGTGGACAAAATAAATTAAATAAAATAAAGCTCATTGAACCTTTAAAAACAATAACCATAAGCAGGGACGTATATACTAACGCAACTTCTTCACCCGCCATGTTTACTTCCCATAGGCCTACTACGATCACACGAACCTTGACAAGTTCATAAATCTCTGTTTAATCCAGTAAAATATACCGTTTTTAATAGTGATCTGGTTAGATCATCCTTGTGGAGGTACTGTACTTGAGCACTTGTGCCTCAACTTGTGAAAAGCACCGATTGTTTTACGAAAGATCACACATGTGTTTCTTTTAAAGTTTATTTATAAGCGCTTGTTTACAACGCTGCGAATGGATCAGCTACTCGCAGCTGCAGCCAATCATAAAACGGAGCTTGTCACCGAGTTTTTGTAATGAAATCTGCCAAGGATTTATGGGGAACGAAGTGGACCGAAAACCTTTGGCTAGCGAAGATGACATACCCCATGCTCCCCCATTTCTTGACGATTAAACACATAATGAATGGCAGGGTATGCATTAAATGATTTGATTTGGTACCGTGACTTGATGCAGTGGATTCACTCTCAGAGTCGGAAGATAAGACTTTCCTGTTCTTTTTCTCACCCGACTGAGGTTTTCTGACTGGGCTCCTGAATCTTACCGTCTCCTCCATAAAGTCCGAATCCTCATCGGATCTGGTTATTATGAAAGTAGAAAAAAATTGGGCATTTGTTTTTCATTATTTAACAGACATCCTGATAAAGTACTTGCTCAACATATTTGAGAAAATTTTCAAATCAGTTAAGATTGTCTGTCAGAGGGTTTACATTTTGCATTTTATAATATTAATCATCATGTGATGATAGAATACCTATTATAAGTCTTTAACAAATCAAATTTGAAAAAAAAAATCACTTTAATACCCCAAATTCCAACTTTTGAATGGTCTCAAAATAAACACTTGAAAAAGACAACCTATACTGGGTACATGCATTTTGATGGAAATCATGGAATACGCAACATGAGCATCGCTTACTTTACTTTTTATACATGTATCACTTATATTTACACGTTATTGCAAGTGCGCTTTGGGAAAAAGGATAATGTCATACTAAAGAGATTGATATAAAGCAGCCTTGCTTACCTGTCAGGTGATTGGCCATGCTTACCTGTCAGGTGATTGACTTGACTTGACAGAGTTGCTTAAAGATTTTCTTTTTCTTTTTCTGCTATCATCAACCTCTGGTTCACTCTCACTAACATTTTCTGGCTCAAAGTCCTCATCTGAGTCATCAACATCACTGTTGTCATGGTAACTGTCTGGCCTCACTTTGGAGCCACGCTTCCTGAGATTTTTGTTTTTGGTTTTGAGAGTACTTGAGTTATGTGACACACTATCTGGTTTGCTTGCCTTTTGTTTCTTTTTCTCTCTCTCTGTTTTCTTGCCTGTAGTTCCTTTTTTCTTTGATTTTGTGTCTAACTTTCCTTCAGCTTTTGAATCTGACTTTGATTTCATGGGCTTCTTGATTGCGGCAGGGTTGCCTTTGATGTTAATTTTCTGTGTATTTTCTACCTATCAGATATCATGACATTTTGCACATGTAAAAAATGTTGTGAAGTCAACTGAATCTAAACACAGATGTTGGTTATTTGTCCAACAATAAACAAATAGAAAATTTCTACTATAATTATACATGTTATAAAAACACGACAAGGTACCGTAACAATACTCAAGAATGGGAAAAATATCTCCAAGATAGAATTTAAGCATCAACATATCACATGGAACAATAACATATGTCTTACTATTATGAACACTATTGTAATCCCAATTAAAAGAATAATTGATATAAAAACATGTATTAATAATTATAACTCACTTTTTTGGTGTTTTTGAGGGGGAGGGGCTGCAATGAGGTCACTATTCTAGCCCTCACACCTAGGCATCGTAACATGATGAGGTACACCTGTCAAAAATAACAACACGGTACAAATGTATAGTCATGTTGCAACAAGTCATCGTCTGAAACCCAGGGTTGGTCTTGCCTTCTCTTACATGTAAGGGAAGTGACACTGACCCTGGGTTTTTCAACAATGGCAACAAGTAGGCAAAAAAAATAATTTGTAATTTCTCAGCCAAAAATTTTAAATATGATGCCACAGGCAGGGTTTTATTTTCATCCTAGATATGAGAAGGGATACTACTCAGTTTGCATTTCACCCTTAATTTAGAATTGAAAATTGAGCTATTCCCCTTCTAAAATATCAAAAAAAATTAATCAGTGACACTTTAGACACAATGCCGCAGTGCATAAGAAATGTATGATGGCATAAGCATCGTGCTAGCTTTTAGAATGGTTCTGAGTGGAGCCTTGGAGACTCATGCAGACACCTTATAATTATAGCTTTAGCCTGTCATGAAACATCCAGATAAATTAAACAGCAATGTCAGAAAACTTTACTTGTATATATCACTTTAAATGGGTAAGACATCCAGATCAATGGTATCAGATATATCACCGATCTTTATTAAAAAATTCTAATTCACAAAATATAAACTGATAATAGAGTTACCAAAACATATTCCAGTGGGTTGGCAACTTTTCTTGTCTCCATTCCATTTATAAGACTTTGCACCTAATTTGATACAAGAAAAAAATTAACATATTATATTTTTATATTCAGTAGTATATTCTCACTATATAACTCTATATAGACGAATAGTCAATAATTGTAATATTAGCTCGTCCGAAAAATATTGACCGGTCAATATTTTTTTAATATTGACCGGCTAGGAATAATATCTAGAGAATATTCCCTCTATTTCAATTAATCGCTTCTGATTTGTTGATTCGTAAACGGTGACGTAAATAAATCTTCGTGACTCCAAAACAAGGTGACGTCATAATAGGCAATCAGTCAAGGCAAGTAAACAACGGACACGCAATGCGACGGTTTGCTATCATCACAGATAAAAGGATTTGGGAATTATTGTAAAGAAAAATAAGGTAGAACATCTGTAACTTAATTCCTATAGGCGGCGGAGATCAACAGTGACCATTTGGTGCCGACGATATTTTGGAAATGGACTTTGCGCAAAATTAAATTCGTGAATTCTATGTTGAGCTGAGAAAATTAAGACGATCTGTTTTCAAATCCATTCTTGTTTTTTGGTTTGTTCCTTCATATAACAAAACAAATGCTGACTGTGTTTTCGGGCAACATTGATTATATTAGCCCCCTCGGGATGATATATTGCCCTCCGCTTTGCGTCGGGCAATATTTCGTCCCTCGGGGGCTAATATAATCAATGTTGCCCTCAACCCCAGTCAATATTTGTATACTGTAACATTACATGTACTTATTATGGCTAGAAGTAATGTAGATTCCTAATTAAATGCGAGGAATTATTATCCGCGTAAAATTGAGAGAAGCACATCTCGAAGATTTTAAAATCTTTCTTTTATTTTTCGGACAGATGAAAACTAAATGAAACTTTGATAAAACTTGGCATTTGCGATTTTATGCAAAATGGTTGAATCGCAGAATTAAGTACTCATGTAAAATAAGGAATCTATAGTATGTTACATCAGATGGGTTTGAGAGTATGTGAATCTACATGTAATTTCTCGAATGTCAGGCACATATAAACTGTGCAAAATAAATTACACACTGTTTATGGTTGATTTATTTGAATGAAACAAACCAAGCAACTGATAATACCAATAACACATGTATCTTATTTCCACAGATATGAAATACTATTATCTGCTTGATAACAATATAACAATCGTAGTTTGCTAAGATAGAAAGAAATGGGAAATTTATTAAATTTCATTTAAACAACAATGATTTTTATAAATTCAAAATACCTTAAATTGTAAGTCAGTAATAGATGAAACTAGACAACATTGAGATAGTGACCATCTTAAAGGGCCCTGCTTAAATAGTGAACAACAGGATGAAAATCATTACAAAGGAATTGGCTTTGACCTTAACCTATGACTTATACATTTTCCAGGTGGCATAGAACTTTGATTCAAGCTAATTACCCCTTACCTAGCTACAGGCATTCTTTAGGTTTAATCTGAGCAAGATTAAGCCAATGGGAAATAAATTATGATCTAAAATGAATTTTAAAGAGATCTGCTATGACCTTCTCATTTGACCTTGAAAGACCTTGAAACTTTAAGGTCACTTGCACACCCTTTACCCAAAAGCTCTGTTTATGTGAAGTATGAGCCAGATAGGGCTAAGGGGAGAGTATGTATGCTCTGAAAAAAGATTTTTTGCATGGTCTGATATGACCTTGAAACTTGACCTAGAAACTTCATTCAAGGTGACTGCACATTCTTTGATCAAAGGCACTCTGTGGGTGAAGTATGAGCCAGACTGGACCAAGGAGAGAGAATATATTATCCAGACAAGGATTTTTCACATAATTCTGCTATGACCTTAACCTTAGACCTAGAAACTTGTTTCATGGTCACTGCACACTCTTTATCAAAAGGCACTCTGTGGGTCATGTTTGAGCCAGATTGGCCAAAGGGACAGAAGATAAGCTCCAGACAAGTGATCTCAGACAGACAGATGGATGGACAGATGGAAGAATGGATGGACAGACATACTGATCACTATATATGTTGCCCACAGAGTGAGGCCCTTATGATGATAATGACTGCACCACTTCACTTTATGGGGCTGGTGATGGTGTACAAATATTTAATTCCAAAAAAATCCTCGGACATTTTACTATAGATATGAACACTTTACTTGCCTCTGATATTCTTTTAAACACCATTACCAGCCCCGTAAAGTGAAGTGGTGCAGTTTGTTTACATGTAAAAATGGCGACTCTCGATCTCGACATGATTTTAACATACTTCAATTTCCGAGGTCGGTTATCGTGTTTAAGAGAAAGTTTGAGGCAAGTAGAGTACCAATATCGGTAGTAAATTGACTGAAGAATTTAATGGTACTAATTTTTTCCACAGAATTTGTGTGAGAATAAGGTTAATCAGTCCAACACTAGCGCAATTTTTTGTGCACCGTAAATTGCAGATTTTTGCTATGGGAGGCACTGTAGCTCCCAGGTCGTCCATCTGAATTTTTTCAGACCGGGAGCTACAGACCTGCAGCTAAGTAGCATTTAAATTGTCAAACAATATTGCTGACATGATGTACATGTTCAAACTTACCAGGTTGGACTGGGCATCTTCTGCTAGCTGGAGATCAATACTGACTGCCTCCCTGAACCAGTTCATTAAGCGGGTGTGGGCTGATACATCAAACCTTCTGACTGTGACTTTGGACATTTCAGAGGGCACAAGGGACAATGCAACACCCCTTAGGACTGGATTGTTACACACCTGGTTCAGGTATCGACCCCTCATTAACAAACACATCAGATGTACCTGCATAAAAAATAGAATATCATTTTAAGAGGAAATGTCATTTAAGGTGGTATGGGACACCTCCATATTGTGACTCACTTCCTATCAAAATAAACAATAAAATCAAGTATAATTCTATAATTTTTTTTCTTTCCAAAAACTGTTCCCTAATAGCATAGCGCAATGGATAAAAGCGATAACTACGAATCTGTAAGTCATGAGTTCAAATCCTGCTTGGGCTTTTATAATTTTTACCTTTCCGAATATTTTTAAAACATATATTTTTGGTCAAATATTTTAGAATTTTAAAAATTCTAAAATGATGAAAGTATTTTGATTATAATGTACTTGTATCCACATTAATTTCGATAGGTGTCCCATACCACCTTAAAAGATGCAGTTTTTTATTCATCAATAAATACTCTGGAAATGCTACAATATGCAAGATATAGTGAAATAGATGAAGGGCAGATTGCTGTTCTGTAAATGTTGAACTAAAAACATGAAAGCAAGCATTCATGACAATATGTTTTTTTCAATTCATTTGACTAAATGTAACAATACAATGACAGATAGGCTAGCGTGATACTCGGCCTACCATTAAGATATCATCTGCAAGCTCCTTGTTGAAAAAGGCTAATACTCTGCTATATAAATAAGTACACCCACCTTATGAATATCTTCTGTTAGCTCTTTGTTGAACCGATTAATTTGTCTCTGAACGTACGCCTTCCAATCAAACCCTTTCTTTTTTCTACAACAGAAGAAATAGTAATCTCTCTTGATCATTCACGCAACAAATAAGAAATGTCGAAAAATTGTATGTGATGTGTGTATGCAAAAAAAGTATCTGAAAAATTATTAAAATTAAATACCCTATACTTTTGTATTTTGGTTAATCTTCATAAAACCTCAAAAATGGCCAAAATTATATCCCCTTCCAAAAAAATAACCCCACCGCTATACCTTATATGAAATCCTGAAATGAAATGAAATGACTAAATCAATGTCATTACTTTCAGTTTTCTGATTTTTAACCATAGTATATAGTATTCACCTTTTCTTGAGAAAGTTTGGAGCCTCCAGAATTACTTCCACTGGGTCTTTTGGAATTTGGGATTTCAGAGGGCTGCCTCCAAGATCTAGAGGGAAAGACACATCCATTTATAAGTGTGACATACATGTAACATTAAAATGAAATCTGTACACAATGCATTGTCATAATCCTCTGGGCAAGAAAATTAGCAAGGAAAACCTGTGGGTTTTTTATTAACAATGTAACTACATGTGTATTACGTTTGAGCACTGTATAACAACTGTTAAACAAATGCTCTACAAAGCGAAGTAAAATTTAAAAAATCGATGATGTTACAACTGACCTTTTACCTCTTCCCAGTCTGAGTCTTCCTCGCTGTCCTCAACACTACCCCCTTCACTCCCAGAATCCCTTGTACATGGCCCAGACGGACCGGCCATGTCACTTCCCCCCTCCATGTGAAGAAGAACAGACATTACATCAGATTGGTCAATTTTCTGTGCATTTCCATGGCAGGTTGTGGCTTTTTTCAAATGAACAGTGTTGGGTGGGCAAGTTTTATCGATGACAGGAGTTTGAGATTCAGTGGCAGAATCATGGGAGTGTTTATTCATTTTCTCTTTTTTTGTTGATGAAGTTCTACTTTGACGAGTGTTTTTAGTTTTGGTACCCAAATTCACATTGTCTTTTAAATTTTTTTGTGCTTTGCCAACAGGCTTCTTCTTGGTCTTCTCATTAACATTTTGAGAGATTGATGGAGACTCTTCTACATAGCTTTTTTGGTCTTTAGCTGATCTCCTTTCAACCCTACTTGTTTTTAATGGGACCTTTAACTTTTTCGTTACTGGTTCGAAATCATCATCACCATCATCAGAATCACTTGATGACATCACACCAACATCATCCAAATCATTGTCAATGTTTACAGTCACTGACAAATTCTTGGTGTTGTTCTCTGGGACAGTTTCAGTTTTTACATTACCAGCAGTCTCTGCTTGTTCTTCTTTCATGATCTTACTTTCAATTGTACTCTCATCAACAACTGTGTCTAATGTTTTCTTTGTTTTTCTACTCTTTACAGATTTCTGAATTCCAACATTTTCAGCTTGCTTTCTTCTTTCTTTTTTTGGTTTCGGTTCATCCTTACTTCTTCCAGAAGATTGTGTCCGCTTCCTCCCCTTTTTATTAGTTTCCTCATTGTGCTCTGAAGTTTCACCTCCAGGTGTTGATGACAAATCGATCCTACCTTTATCATCCCTAGACAATTCTATCTCTCCCTTCATAACTGGTTTCCCCTTGTCATCACTTCTTTTTCTCTTTGCTGGCTTGTGTACAGTTTGCAAATCATTCCTACTTTTGTTATTTACGCCATAATCTGCTTCTTGACTTTCGCCATTTGTTGATAAACCTCCCTTTTTAATCCTATTGGATAATTTAACATGTTTAATGTCATTTTCATTGTTGGTGGTGTTTCCCTGAGTACTTCTCGTTTGTTTCTCAGTGTTCCGTTTACTACCCTTTCGGGGTGGCATAACTCTTATAAATATTCCCAGTAACTAGAAGAATGAAAAACAACTATTTAAACTCTGAAAATATAAATATATGAGGAAAATGCATGTGTTCGCCGTCTGTTTGCCGTATTAATGGGTTATACAAATAGCACAGTACGGAGGCGCGAGTTCTTGTATAACCGTAGAGCCCTGTACCATTTAACGATCCACCCTTTTATGTAATTGCACCTTACTAGCACATTTTATGTAAAAAAAAAAAACTAATAATTTTAATGCTGCGACATCCTATAATACAAAAACACTTGCCTTAAAACCAGGAAAACAGATCCACGTGTGTTTGTTTATTTATTTTTCAGTTATGCAACCTCTGACTTGTTGATAACTCGTACATTTGTTGTTTCGTACATATATTTAGCGACATCTTCCCAAGTCAAGTGTTTCTGAGAAGCGGAGCGGATCAGAAACACATGATTTAGCGACCTTTTCAAACTTAGAGTTTTAGCTCAAAAGACGCTTAACATCCTTTTGAAAGGCATAATGACGCGTCAGTTATATATAATGCCTTTCCAAAAGGATTATTGACTCTAAAAATGGCACAATAAATTGTATAGCTAGCATTTTAGAAAGACGCTTTTTCGCGTGTACGCGGCAGGCCCTTTGGGAAAGGCATTTTAATGTATCGCAAGTATTCGCAACTTTCTCAGTTGTTGAAAAGTCACCAAAAAATAAATCCAGAATACAAAAACCCAAACAAAAAAAAAAAAAATATAAAATTTATTAGAAACTAATGTGGGATTATTGACTAAACAGTGAAATAAAAATGAAGAAATTCAAACACCCTTTAAACTATTTATTTTCCCAATTATTTATAGGAAACTACAGGTGAAGTTTTGAATAATTAACTCTGGGGAACAGAAATAATCAACGCCACCAACAATTCTTTATCACCAACACTCCCGTTGTCTTGAGAATATTGCGAATCAACGTCACCAATAGCTTTCAAGAGTAATCCTAAAGGTTAATTGTAAATACCTGTAGCTTATTTACTCGGTGTAAATTATATAAGAGCACTGTAAGTAGTCCATACGATTTTACCCAAATTTACCAATAAAACTAATCCGATTATTGACTATAAGATCAATTCAATTCTTTATTCACTCAAGACCAGTTCACTGGTATTTGAGGTTCGTGCAAAATAAGTATATACAAATGTCAGTACACAAAATAACAGTCAAGGATCACATGTACAGTAGAAGTAATAAAGTCTCAATTCTTATTGGTATAATACCACATCTAAATTGAGCCAAAGTTGATCGTAAATACTTAGGCATATCTAAAAATAAGTAATTTTCTCTTCCAAAGACTGTTTTGAATATTACGAAAGTACGTAATTTAGAGATGTTAAAAAAAGTATTTCATTACTCCAATAGTTTGAATAGTAAGTGTGTATTTTTGATTGAACTAAATCTATATCCACCATCAACTTTGATTCAAAGTAATTATCTAATTCTAAAATATGAAAAACTTCTTTTAAGTCACAGCACCAGTTATTTCTACATCTATTATAATCAAATTCAAATACAATTTTTGTAATTCGTTCCTCGTCAAAGGACAACACTCTATTCCAAAATCGGATCATATTTATCCATCGTCTGAATTGGCTAGGTATCCATCCAGTGTCTCCATAAATAGCCAATGTTGGCGCAAAACGGTGAACCCCCATAAAATATCGAATGGCTCTATAATATTTGGAGTTTCAAGTATCTTTTGTACAAAAATATTTTTCTATCTTTTACAAAATGGGTACATTCTAAAATATAATGAAATTCGTCCCCAATGCTATTTGAATCACACATTGTACATTTTCTTAAATTTTTATCAATATTGTGCCATCTACCCGTTTCTATTGTGAATCGATGGTTACATGTTCGAATTTTGTAAACGTGATCCGAAGATCTGTAGTTAAAATCAACAAGTACTTTTCTAGATTGAAATTTGTTTTAAAAATTCTATAATTAATACATTTTGGTGAGTTATCTACTATACTTCTCCAATCTTGTACAAATTGATTTTGTAATATTTCTTTAACTATTGACTTAAGCCAGATATAACTACATATTGTTTGATTTTCCCATATATAAGACAACCCGCATGAGTTGAGTATGTCATGTACACATTTTATCCATGGATGCATAAAAGATCCATTTTTGTAACATCTATAAAAATAACAATAGATTACAATAGTGAGCTTACAACTGTGGGCTGTCAAAACTTTCGCCCAGTACATTATCATTTTAATTTTAACAAAGAGTGACAATGGATACCTTCCAGTTTCTCCATACACCATACAATTTGGAGTACTGGATTTAAGATTAAGAATAAATTTCAAAAATTTTAAATGTACTTTTTCGATAATATCCAAGTTTTCGTAACTTTACATAAGTAAAGTAAAATTGGGTTAATGACTTTGTCAAATAGGTCTAATTGACAATTAATTGGTAGGTTAAAATAACGTATTTTTCGTAAAACACAATATAATGCCTTTGACGCTTGTTTTACTAAATGCTTCTTAGCATTATTAAATTTTCCACTTCTTGATAAAACAATACCCAAATTGCAAAATGATTTTACGTTTTCAATAGTTACCCCTTTATACAAATATTTACGTTTGGACATAGGACCTTTTGAAAAAATGAGGACCTTTGTTTTGGCTATATTGACAATGAGTTTCCATGAATCACAGTAATTTACAAACACATCTAATGACTTTTGTAAATCAGACGCAGATTCAGACATCAAGACAGTGTCATCAGCATAGAAAAGTAAACAGAGTTTTGACATAGCAAATAAGTCATCCTTAATTTGAGGACAAGTAAAACCCTCTGTATCTGGTTTCTTAATAAATAATCTTCCAGATCGTTAATAAAAAGAGAAAATAAAAATGGCGACAAATTTTCTCCTTGTCTTACCCGTTCAAATTAACATCTTAATCAATCATAAAATTTACCAATTCACGGTCGGCTCTTCATTGTGCCTCTGACATCCTCGGGATCTTAGTTAGCTAATTCCATTATTAATTGATTTGTTGCTGTAACGGTTTATAAATGCTGGTGCTGTAATCAAAATGTTATTAACACGCTAGGTGTCTTCATCTTCCCCGACTAGCCAAAATCCTTACTGACCAATACACAGATTGTATGTCTGAGGCTAAAAGTTCACAATTAATTAAGGGAAGCGTCTATTATGAAATAAAGCTGAATACCAAAACTTAAAAGACATTATGATAATTAAAGCTATACATGACTGCAAAACAATATGCCTTTTTTCCCGTTATAAAGCCCCTGTTGTTTGTTTTTGTTTTTGTTTTTTTTGGTTTGTTTTGTTTTGGGTTTTTTTTTGTTTTTTTTTGTTTTTTTTTTGTTGTTAAAATAACTTACACTTGGTTTACGTATATCTAGTAAGCATGATACAATATGAAGCTTCATGCTAAAAGAATTCCTAGATCCTTTTGTCGCCGACCATTATCAAATATTTGAATACATGTACAAATTGCACCAGTTGTTCATAATGTCATTAACGCAATTGCTACCATCAATTTTTTCATTAAATCAAACTACATACAAACAGTCAAGTTTTCAGTGTTCTGAGCATAGTTGCTCTGCTGAAATACGGCCGGTATTTCATGATGATTTCCATGCGCGGATCTAAAGGGGGTGGTAATAATTATTTATTAAATTATCGAAAATATGCCTCCCCCCGGCAAACACAATCATTACTCGGACCGCCTAGAAATTTTTTCTACATCCGCGCATGATTAAGAACCTAAGATTTGGATACTATCCTCTATTCCCCCACCAAATCCCATGAATCCCACCACGTACTGTACTTCAGTCACCTGTTACCAATGATAACTCCCATATGCATGGCACGCCAAATTCACAAAAATGAGCTAAAAATAGTTTCAGAGTTATTGTAAACTAGTTTACTGACCGTAAACTATTATATAGTACCGACGTTAATCTGTATTTCACATAGACTGTAAACTATTGAGTTAACGCGATAATATATGTTTCAGAAGTGTATAGACTATATAATTGTAACTGAAAACAATAATTTGCGATTGCAAAACATAGTTTGTCTGATAAATATAGTTTCACGATTTGTGAAAGTATGATTAACAACTCTTAACTATAGTTAAAAATAAAAAATGTAAATTATAGTTTATAGATGTAAATCTATACTTTTAATTCAGCAAAATCTATTGTTAACGTTTATTACAATAATGTAATTAATTCATAGTAAAAAAAAAAAATGCAATTTATGGCGCACAAAAAATTGCGCTAGTTTTCGACTGATTAACCTTATTTTCACACGAGTTCTGTGGGAAAAAATAGTACTATTTAATTCTTCAGGCAATTTACTACTGATATCGTCACCTTACTTGCCGCAGACTTTCTCTTAAACATGCTAACTGACCTCGGAGAATGAAGTATGTTAAATTCACGTCGAGGTCGAGAGTCGCCATTTTTACATGTAAAAGAAAACTGCAGCACTTCACTTTCCGGGGCTGGTGATGGGTGTTTAAAAGAATATCAGAGGCAAGTAAAGTGACCATATCTATAATAAATTGTCCGAGGAATTTTTTGAAATCAAATCTTTGCATGTACAGAATGTGTTTGGAAATAAGATTAATCAGTCCATAACTAGCGCAACTCTTTGTGCGCCGTATATTGAAACTTTTTAACATGTACGGAACTGAGCTCCCAGGTCGTCCATCCGATTTTTTCAGACCGGGAGCTACAGATCTGCAGCTAAGATACGCCATGCCCGGATCTAGAGGGAAAGATTGTCAGGGTTCGGATACCACCCCCCCCCCCCAAAATTCAAAGAACTATATATGATGTTAATCAAATTTGGCCCCCATAATTCGCAATTTTTTTTAAAGTGTTTCATGTACATTAAATTGTTGTGTTATTTTTCAGAAGAGTTGATATAAAATATACTTTTGGTCTATTTATTTGGTTTATTTGCACTCACTGGCAGTATATGACGTCAGAAGTTACGCTATTTTAAAATCAGTGAAAATTTGATATTTTTCTAATCTTTTTTCGAATGGGAAATATAGAGCGACGCTTTGAACAAGAACGAACTTTCAGTCACTTACAAGTACTGGATAGATACATCTTTGGTGAAAATATTTTGGTTGTTCAAGCAATCGCTAAATGTTTTCTTACAGAAAAACTGCTTCAAAACAAGCCGTTTAATGCTAAAAATGCGAAAATGGCGGAAAAAGGTAAACTTTATGATGTCATATTTATAAATTGTGGGCACTTAAATCAAAATGAAAGTTATGAAAAAAACTTCAAATGTATATCTGTACAAAGAAAACAAAGAACAACAGTAAAATGACGATGTTCATTTAAGGGGGCCATTTTAGGCTCAAACTATATATGGTCCTTTCTTAACTTTTCATTATTAAATTACCGAAAATATGCCTCGGACCCCCCCCCCCCCCCCCCCAGCAAACTTAGTTATGCATTTAAAATTTCTTTTTGTGTTGTCAGATTATTGGTGATCTTGCAAAATGCGCCTGTTAAACAAAAACTATGAAAATGTAACTTGAATCAAGCAGAGATTTCCAATTTTGCGAACAGTACCTGCATTTTCTTCTTCAAATGATGATTCGAATCTGACAAATATTTTAATGTTTCCCTTTCTTTTTGTCAGACATGTATCAGTTTGTTCTGAATCTGCTACCATCAAACATAGAACAGTTCAACCCGTGCTAGTCTACCAGATCACATCATCTGGAGCGATATTTCAGACATGAATAAACATTTATTCAAATAAGCTTTAAAAAGTTTAAATACATTTTACAAATATACGGCGTCATTATAGTCGCATTAACTGTTACTCAGAATTGAATCTGTTTTAAGTTGATTTAGGTTTATTTTGGTATATAATACATAGTATGTCCGCGATTCATTCTTAAAATTAATGATCGACCTATTGGATCCCCAATTGGATTTTTTCCCTCTAGATTGCATGGTATGAATGTCGCCATTACATGGACCGGTACGTGTTACTATATTAAGAAGCGTCAAAACGTGTGAACACAATTAATAGAAAATAATGCGTAAACATGATATCATGATGAAAATTTAGAAACTATCCTATTAAAACTGACGACTTTAATTTTTACATATTTCGGTAAAAAATGGAGATATGATATTAATTTTCTAGAGACAGAAGTTTGTAATCCTTAGTAATACAATATGTATATCGAGCTCCTCTTGAGACTGTGCATGCAATGACAAAAATTTGAATACGTTATTCTGTTAGTTTATTTACCAGAAGTCTTGTTTACATCATAATTGTATATTCATTTTACAATTAAAAAATAATTCATTTACTTATTTAAGCCTTGATTTGATAATTCTAACTGAATCAGTGAATGAAATGTTTTTGAAGAAGTCACGCCGTATGTGAACGTTGTTGAGTAATGAGAGTGAAAAATGTCGCGAAAGTTCCAAATCAAAGCAGTGTGTAGTATACCCGGTGAAATTTACCTGGTATATATTGGCGACATCAATGATCCAGTCAGGTACTCTCACACCTGTTGATTCTTTAATTTCACGTCAACAACGATCAGCCATTATAACAGAGGAAGGTGTTCTGCTATGACATGTGCTACAAAGTCAAATGTAAAAAGTGCCAGCGTTTTACTTGGACAGGTAAGGTGTCCTAATGATATCGAAGTAGGATCATTTCCGTCCATTCCACGTGTTAAGTGTCAACAAGCCATTCTTTATTCTTATAAATGTGATTTTGGCACAAATCTACATTGTTTTCATCTGGATAGGGAGTGGTCATGTTAACATAAAGAAATTGCACAATTTATTTAAGGATGTGGCCGTCACATAGAATTGGTTTTGGAGGATGTCCCTACGGATGAACGTTGTCGGTGTAAAAAGTCGGGGAAATGTACAATATTGTAAGTAGATATACATGTATATGCTACAGGATATGATTATATAACTGTCCCCCCTTCTCCATGTTCAAACTCATATTAACGGATTTTCCTCATGTTAAATTTTGACTTTCTTTTAATTGTCACCAGCAGTATATATTTATAACAATCCTGATTGAATGAATTGTTTATTGTCATCAGATAGCATCAGTATGTGGATGATGCCGAATCTCAGTCAAAAATCTTTCCTCCACAAGCTTAAGATACAACTGTACAACTTTTACATATGGAGTCCTACAGCTTTCCACTTCAACAGTTTGTGCCAAAGAAAACTCATTAACATGTATTTATTGAAAAACTTTCTTTTCCTGAAAAGAATCAGAATGAGATATTTTTAAATCTGAAATTAATTATCTAATTTTTCCTTTGAGATCAAAACAAAAACAATTATTTATTTTCAAATTTTAAATCTATAATTAGACTGATTTAAGATTGATCATGACTTCTTTGCAATTGTTTTATTAATGTTCAAAAATTATTTTGATCCAACCATTATTGTATTTTCTTTAAAGATCTGCTTGTCCAAGCATTATATATGTTTGAATTGAGTTCTAATGTAACCTGAAGTTCAATAGTTCATTTTAATGTTTATTCGTATTTCAAGTTTCTGTTAAATGGAAATGTACATAATTAAAGGTACCAATTTAATGTTATTTCTAAGACGAATTTGCTAGGTAGCATATAATACAACTATTCATTTGAAAATGGTTTTTTTTTTGGTCACATAAAAGTAGGTTAGCATCAAAAGTAGAGCAAATAAATATTAGTTTTTCTCTGGCCATAACAATGTATTAAATACCCTTACAGCATTCAGAATTTTACATGTGTTAGTTTATTTATAAAACAAGTATTCGAAGTGATGTCCTAATTTGCAACCTTTTAAACTTACTGGGTGTTAAATTGTTTTTAACACACAAAACTGAGGCTGAGTTTCGCAATATTCAGAGTGAAGTTTATATTCTAATTTGCAGAAATGGGCTTGATTTTTTTATTGCCATGTCTATATCTTGTATGTCTGACAACAACAAGTCCTGAGTTTTTTCTTTTGGTTTTTTTTTAACAAAGATTTATTTGTATAATTGTGCTACGTACCCTGCATGCTTCACAATCTCCCCCCCCGCCCCCCCCTTTTGTTTTATATAAGCATTAAGTCTCTTTTTAAAGCACAATGGAAAATTACATTACTATCCAATATTGTGAAATAGAAATTAAATGCATAAATCAAATTTGTATTTGGCAATAATTAGAGTCACCAAAGTAAAAAGAAAGTTAAAATTTTGAGAAGGCTTAATGGTCGTGGCCATTTTTAGACTTAATTTTAATTTTCTTAAGAAGAAGAGCTCTGTATAAATTAAGATATAGGAAAATGATCATATTTCACAGCTAAAATATTTGTATTTTTTCTTTCCTAAATGTTGGATCATGGCCATTAATATCATATGTCAAAGTTAACTGCAGATCTGATGGTTAATTTGTTGACCAGCCAGCCTCCTTAAACAGTATATATCACATACATGCATTTTCTGTGAACTTTTATTTATAAAGTTAGTTGTTGTAACTTGTATGATATGTTGAATAAGAATTGTTTTCTTTTTCCCAGCTTTGAGAGCATCCTTTAGATAACATTGTTAATATTATACCTGATTTTAATATTGGTTTGACGTTTAATGTTGAAATTAGATTCTTGTAGCAATATCACTTCCTTTACAAATTTGTTTGGTCTCTGTAATATATACCTAGTATGAAATTTTCATGAGAGAAATTGCTAAATGTGTCTACTTTTACATGTTCCTGATTGTTATGCGTAGATATTACTTAAAATCTTGGGCATTTTACAAGCTGTGTACAATATACAGCCTGAATTATACAGATACATGTATTACTGTGTGTATACTAGCTTAATTATGACAAAAACATTATTTTTTAATCAAAATTATGGTTATAATAAATCAAGTTCTTTTGTATATCTTTTATGTACCTGTATACAATATGGATCATGTTTTTGTTTTCCATCATGTCTGGTGCTAAATTTCAATATACGACCATGATAGCCATATTGCTTAATTGCAAAGGTAGAAGTTACTCTTGTCATACAGATTCTGTGTCGTATAACTTTCTTTTACAGTTGTATTTTGTTTGTCTGCTTTTGTCAATAAACTAGTCATATTGCAATCTTTGTCAATCTTGTTTGATAACTTCATTTCAGTAACAAAATCCAGCAACAGGGTCCCATTGAAAGGGGACCAATCTACCATAGGGTCTGTTTTACCAGTCATATTTACCTTTGCCTATGAAGGTAACCAAGCATGTGTGGATATTTGGGGGGGTGGGGGTTAAGGGGGTATAGATCCCCCTCCCCCTCTGGAAAATTTATAAACGGAATTGTAGTGATATCAAGGTCATAAGAATGGTCAAGATCAGAATTCAATGGAAAAAACCCACATGCCCCCCCCCCCCCCCATTTGAATTTGATAAGAAAGACTTTAGTATAGTGAACAAAATGGTTTGTAACTTTGGTACAATTCCTAAAAATAAAATTAAAATGCAAGCCGCAAACCTTACCTTAAATAGAGACAATAAAGTAAATCAAAATAAGAATACACACTGGGTCACAATTTGGAAGGTCATTAAAATAATGAAAAATTGAATTGCTTTCAAAAATAACTATTTTAGTATGAACTTCCATAAAATTGTCTTCGACTGTTTCTTGGAAGCTGTCCTAAATGCAAAATATGGAATAGCGATATCAAGGTCATAGGAAAGGTCAAGATCAGAAAATAATGACACAATTCAATTCATTTCGCCCATATGTATCTTTTATGTTTGATGAAAAAATGTTGACCAATATCAAAGAATCTAAACTTAAAGCAAATAAAGGAATACATGTACTAAGGTCAAGGTCATAGGGAAGGTCAGGATCAGAAAAATGCAAGACTATCAAGTTTATAATTAATCAAATCTACCAGAACT
This sequence comes from Magallana hongkongensis, assembly GCA_016163765.1. Classification (NCBI taxonomy): domain Eukaryota; kingdom Metazoa; phylum Mollusca; class Bivalvia; order Ostreida; family Ostreidae; genus Magallana; species Magallana hongkongensis. The sequence continues at coordinate 15,722,637 of WFKH01003881.1, read as the reverse complement.
TTGAATATATAAGATTGAACAATGCCCCCAACCCACTTTTTTTGGGAAAGAGACTGTTTTCTTATAATACATGTACATGTATTTAATCAATTTGTAAAGAACTAGTCTCTTCACTTTTTTAAACAGTGCAAAAAAATAAAGGGAACGAAGTTCATATATAGATCAATAGATAATTTTTTTAGAAAAAGGAACACCCTCCCGGGTCCCCCCCCCCCCGGCCCCCTGAATAAGATTTTTTGGAATTAATTTTTTTGTAATTTTTCTCCCCCCCCCCCCCCCCCCCCCCAACTAAATAATAATAATCCCCCCCCCCCCTGATTTTTTTGGAAAGACTGTTTTCTTATATTTACATGTTAAAAAAATTTATATTTTTAAAGAACTGTCTCTTCCTCATTTTCAAACTGCGTGAAAATATTATAGGGAAAAAAAGTTCGTATATAGACCAATAGAAAAGGTTTAATTTTGGTTAGTCGAGATGTTGGGGTAGATCTGCTCCCTTCTCTTTCAAAAATCAAAAATGATGCAACGTGCTTGAATTATACAAGAACAATCATTAAATATGTGAACACTTGCAAAGATAATTAATCAAATCTGCCAGAAAGTTTGAACATATAATATGAACAATTAGAAAAAGGTGTTCATTTTCATGAACAATGAGAGACCCCCCCCCCCCCCACCCCAATCTCAAACACATCTATGTATCCAGGTACGTTACACGGGTCGGAACAGCTTCACGTAAATTTTCAAAAGTAGGGTTTTGTCATGCAAAAATGAATTACATAATTATACAATGTACAAAATTATCATGATTTTTATTATATTCATACGTGTCAATCTAATGTCGATTTTTTCAATTGGATCCTTTGTGATCAGATGTTTAAGTAGCGATAGCGGATCCCGGGGCAAAATATTAAATTCTTTTATTTTACTTTCTTGCTTTGGGTACCGGGCAGTGATAAAGTAACATGGTACTGTTCTTGTTAATGAAGAGCAAGGGGACTACACATAACAATGAAAAAAGTTTATTTCTTTTTCATGATTAGATAAATATGGATTGAAGTTTTAAATTTGAACAGCTTTATTTCACGGTTGACAAAATTGGCATTGAATGTGGGCCTAATATAAATGACAATAAATTCAGAACCCATGTCTTTCATTAATTTGAAAGACACATACCCTGAATTGCCTGAATTAAATAAAAAAAAATCTTTCTAAAAATGTTTATCATTCTTCTTTACAGTTTTGTATTCTTTGGCTGGCTAGATCTAGTTTTCGTTCGGAAATCTTTGGCTTCGTCAGTTGTATGCAACACTGCAGGATCACCGCTCCTATTTCTCCTGTTCACAGCATTTCTGTGAATAACAAATAAATTTCATCAAATCTTTCATACAGTTGCTTCAGAATCTATGCTTTACGACATGATTTAGGTCTTACACAGGAACATTGCCAATCAAAATGAGCTGTTAAGTTAAATACATATATAGAGACAATATCTTTTCACTTTTTTGTAATCTTATTTAGGTCTTTACAGCATAAATTTTGGAATCATAAACTAAAATTTAGTAGAACTTTAAGTGGAATTGTACCACTGAATTAAAAGAAACTTTTATTTTTCAAAAGATTCAATAATCAGGGATATTGTGGATACCACAATTGCCAACAAATTTTCCTATCACAGAAGGAATGAATTAATATATTTGGAACTTTTTCATATTACATGCAGAGTTCTCTCCATATTAAATTCTAGCCTCTGCATTACCCAAAACAACGTCCTGTATGCATCCAAGTAAAAATGTTACCCATGTGGACAACTCCAGGGTTATGGTTTAGTAAAATTTGAACTGATTTAATTTCTTAACAATACTAATTTAAGCTTCTTAACCCCAAGGTCTATGATTCAAACAAACTTGAAATATCTATTTATATTATTGCTATTAATAATTTAATCAACAGTTGCCCGTCATTGCTGCAGAGGAGAGTTTTCAAATATGTTAAGTATATTATCATGATGAACATTCAACCCTAGAGTCATGGTTTGCAATTGAACAAACTTAATTGAATCTACCATATAGAAAACTTTATCAAAACTTTTGAAAATGTTTGGCAGAATAGATAAATACAAAAAAACACTCATGCCTATATTCTCTACTTCCGTCACTATATGAACTATGTATTAAGTATTTCCCCAAATTCATCCCCACCCTTTTTGAAAGAAATGATGCTTTGTGCAAAGGTGGATTGAAATTGATTGTGGGGAAATATATAAGAAGCTGACAGAGGGACAGACAGACGACGGTAAACAGATGTTCAAAATCACTTACTTGTACCTGTTTACCTTTTAATGTTACAGTACAAAGATCCAAGAATCAGACTCGCCAGCAGGGACACAGCTATTGCTGAAATTAATATGAAATCCAAGGTTCGAAATTCTTCAACATCTACTCGATTATCTGCTCAAAAGAAAGGTTTGAACATATTTTATTGTATAATGATATACAAAGGGTTCGAGTGTAAGTTTGAACAACCTAATAAACTCTGTTCAAAGATATTGGGATGGGTCCAGACTGGGATTTGAACCCGGTCCCCGGATCTCTTATGAGTCAGTTGATCTACAAACTGAAGTATCTGGTGCCAGTATTCCACCAGTCCTCACTATATCGATTTCCCCCCTATATAGAAGACACATTCTAGGTTATTTTCTCCGGCAGGAGTTAACAAGTCAGCTAGTTTCAGGTTTTGACATAAGGGACCAAATGTAACGGAATGGGAGAAATGATTGTCAAAAGAAAATAAAATTCCTATTTATTAATATCTATCTTATAAAAAATACATTTTTATTTTTCTAAAAATCATATTAGACTTGATTAAAAACAAATTCAAAGTATTCTATTCAAGTCTTTAACTAATGAATATTTTATCAAAACAAGAAAAAATGTCCTTTTTCCTCAAGGACACGTCAATCCAACGCAATCACAAACAGACCAGCCACTTCTGATTATTACCTGACACCATAAACAAATCACTATTGTATGAAATGAACGCCTGGCCTTCAATACTTTTAGCACTGTGATTAATTCTATGATATACCTGTCATGTTGTAAATTTTGAATTTACCGGGTGGCAGTAAATACAAAATTTACAACGATATTCGCCCCCGTTTTATTTTCGCCCCTTTCGCCCTCGTTGTCAGTGGGCGAATTTAAGACTGGGCGAGTTCTAATGTCTCAAATTGTCTCTCTTTAAACACAACTTTGTCTGGGCGAATTTAAGACGGGGCGAAATCGTTTGCAAGTAAAGAAGGGCGAAAATAACACGGGGCGAACATAACCCTGTATACAGTATACCGTGAACCATATAATTATGGATGGGAATGATACTGGGCTTTATTTTTAATGAAAGAATGAATTTAATTAAATTTCTACCTATGTTATACTACATGTATATAACATTATTTGGGGCAGTTTACCCTTTATAAACCGGAAAGCAATATATGAACAAGGGTAGGCCCTAATCAAAGATTAGAGAGTCAAGTATGATATATTACAGAATTGTATTGTATAGTTTAATACAATATTATAAATATCATATTAAGGTCTGTCCCAAGATATTAATGCAGCACATTTGGACGATGCTAATACAGTATCTATAAATGATTTTGAAAATAATTTGAATAAGTATTTTGAAAAAATAGTTTTCAGAGACATTAAAAATATTAAAGAAAAAGGTAATGGAAAATTGTCATTCTACAGCCAATTAATAAGTACACAAAATCTAAACAAGCTTGAAATTCAACCATACTTAAATTTTTCCATTTCCAAGAAGATTCGTTCTTTTTTGACCCAATTAAGAATAAGTGCACACAAATTTCAGATAGAGGTTGGCAGATATTGTAAACCTATTATTCCAAGGGATGAAAGATATTGTATTAACTGTCACACTGTTGTTGAAGATGAACATCATTTTTTATTTATATGTCCTCTTTATAAACAACTACGAAGTGAATATTGTTCACTTTTTAATAACGCATGTATATCTTATAAAATTCTTAACCCAGCAGATGTTAAATCAACAAGAAATATTTGTAACTTCATACGTGATGCATTTAACATAAGAAAATCTATGTACTAACTAGACAACATTGAGATGGTGACCATCTCAAAGGGCCCCGCTTAAATAATGGACAATAGGATGAAAAGAATTTCAGACAATATTGCTTTGACCTTAATTGAGCTATAACTTAGAAATTTTCCAGCTGGCATAGAACTTCTAATTCAATCTGATTACCCCTTACATACAGGCATATTTCTTCAATCTGAGCAGGATTAAGCAAATGGGAAATAATCTACGCTCTAAAACTGACTATACAGAGATCTGCTATGACCTTTACATTGACTTGGTTCAAGAGCACACCATTAACCAAAAACCTCTGTTTAAGTAAAATATTAACCAAATAGGGCTAAGTGGAGAGTATATATATGCTCTTAACAATAGGATTTTTGTGTGATCTGATATGACCTTGACACTTGGCCTACAAACAATATTCAAGGTCACTGCATACCCTTTGATCAAAGGCACCATGTGGGTGAAGTATGAGCCGGATTGTACCAAAGGGAGAGAAAATATGCTTACCATCTAATTATATTTGTATACTGTATGTATGATTTACGCCACATGTGGTTTTTGTCAATAAATTGAATTGAAAATACACATACCTGTGAAAGAAGTACAATTGAAATCGATGAAAGGGAAAATATCCAAGATATCCTCATTTACAGATTATCATTTTTCACTCGTTAAAATTCACAGGAACGAAAACAGATTTCTTACGGAGATTTATAATGGGAAATGTTGACATCTTTTCTTCATTCGGAAGTCACTCGTAATACCTCGCTCAATTTCTCAGTGTTATCATCCTGGTACTTTCATTTCTAATGCAATGCAAAATCCCCGTAGACTTTTTATTTTAAGCCATGTATTGAAACCTGACAAGTTAGAGGGGGCGTTTCATATAGAATACCACATTGTTGTTTTGATCTCGACCCTGGTATCAGCCCAAGCGGTTGGTACAGTATCGGCCCAAGCCGGAAGGGCGCGGGCTGATACCATCCGAGGGCTGATACCAGGGACGAGATCAAAACAACGGTGTGATGTTGTTTATATCATATATCTAAAATCAAAAATTTTTATTCAAATTCAAATTCAAAATAAGGAATATAATTTATTTTAAAGAAGCTTTAGATTTTTTTTTTGGATATATAAAACTCGTTCGTTTTCATTCTTTTTTTTTTATGTGTTCAGAACTGAAAGAGTTGTTCGACTTTGTTGACAAACCGTCGTCATTTGATATATTCAGTAGAAGGGGGGGGGGGGGGGGGGGCTGTCTGTCGTCTGAGATGAAGCACTATCTTCTAGAATTTAAAATTATGGAGAGAGAAACTTCTATCCTATTCAACTTCGTAATGAATCAAATTCTTTCACTGAGATTTCGTAAGTTTCTAGTGTCAGATTCCATCCATAACAAGAATAGATATGGGTTACCCCATATCTAAGATATTCGACTTTTAAATTACTTGAATGTTCACTGTGCTCAGCCGATCTCTAAGTTAAAATCACTGAACTTGTTAAGAAACTAGCGTATATAGTTCTTCATGTCTGTATTAAATACTGCCACCCGTCATTAGCAAACAGTGCACACATCTGTGCTATATATACACAGAGTCTACACGAGTGCGATCAGAAATATGGTGCAGGTGTTGCGTAACCATTCCGTCGTTTAAAAAAAACCAAAAACACACACTCATACACAACAAATAATTAAAAGAGATTGTGTGATAACTAAGGAACAATATTCATGAAAGTAATATAATTATTGTAATAATATAAGCAATATTCATTAGTGAAAAAATTGTCAATCGAAGAATGACCTATATTTTCGTGAAAAAGACTGAGGAGGCAGCTAGCGTAGGAATATGAATACTTCACATTTCCATTTCTTGGGGTGGCTCGTTTTTTCAAAATAATTTTACGCTAATTTTGTTTTCTTCAACGTATTACATATACATCGATATTCTAAACATTTATTATAATGTTGTATCTGCTGATCATGAACAGAACTATATTTTTCAGTGCAATTGTGTAAAGAGTACCTGGCCCCGCCGTCACCAACTTTCCTCAAGTCAATACTCAGCCTCAAGTCTGAGTTTTTACCTCAAATTCATGCACTTTTCCTTTAAGGATTTGAGTTGAGGACTGAGTTGAGTGATTTGAAAATTTTGGTGACGGCGGGGCCGGACTACAGTAATATATCTTGAATAGATAGTAGGCACTGATCGGATATATTAAAAATCCACGCTGTTAGCGAGTTGTTTAAGAACATTCATAAGCGCGTCGATTCCTTTTACCATTTAATTTTTACCATCTAAACTCTGGTTTTCTAAGATTTAGTCTCGTGCTCCATTCTTTTCAATATCCTCCATAATTTAAATGTTGATTGATATTTTAAATAAAGCGTGCTATTGTTCTAAATATACAACCCTTGTGTAGGTTTCCTTCCCTTACTTAGATACATATCACTGTTTGGCGCTATATTTGAATTATTGTTTTTCAATTTTCAGCAATAAATAAAACTATTCAGACGTGCAAGGTGATAATTAATATTTATTTGTTATTCTATCGTTATTTCACATACTAGTCTTAATCAAAATAGAGGTATTGGAGGAATTAACGATTTTAAATTTGAGGACAATACAGCCCCTTGACGACGGGCTGAGACAGAGAAATATCGCCCTGAGGGTGATACAGCCCTAGCTTCCGGTTGCTGTCTCACCTAGTCAAAAACACTTCTATCAGGGCTGATACACTACTAGGTATATGATATAAAGAGGAAATCTTGGGATTTTTTTATACTATTGAATGAACATCGTTTGAAACCTGAGGTGTTTATAAATATCAAATAATTTAAGAAAATGTGCGGCATAAATATCTTGGGACAGACTATATATGATACAATATTGCATCAAGTCATATGAACAATATAGTATTGTAGCATATAATATTTTGTTTTCCATCAAACTGAAATGTCACACTTTGATTGGTTTAAACATGACATGTGACTGCCGGATATATCTCTATGTCCGTCTGGTGAGAATAAATCACAATATGGCCGACGCTTTGCCTACTTATTTCGACATTTTCATAATATTTAAAAAAGAAACCGCGTTTTGTAAGTTCTTGAAATATTTGGAGTAGTTACCCTTTGGAATTACTTTTAAATTAGAGTAGTTGCCTTTTGAATTGACGTAACATTGTTGTGTCTGGAGCAGAATAAAGTGGCAGCGATGAGATCTGCTTAAACCTAAAAAGTGTTGTCTTGTCAAAAGTAGTGTCATTTAAGCATTGAATCCTTATTTTTTGAAAGATCTAGTCTCATAACTGCAGCGGTGTGTGCATACAAATTGAGTAACGCGCGTTAGACTACATGTATATCTTTCAAAAAATAATGATTTAATGCTTATATTTACATTTTTTTAAAGTTCTTGCCTTGTCTGCAAATGTGATTTATACCTTAAAAATCCTATTTTATCCTAAGGGTAAGTTCATATAAATGGAAGAGCCACTGTAACAGCCACAAGCGTGAACTTTGATTCTCGTTTGTGACGTTGCATTTTACAGCGTTCAACGTTTGTGACGTCATAATAAAACTCGTCGTTTTAACCTTTGAGTACCCTGTGTGTGTTACGGTCTTTAACTACAGTATCTTCCACACACTTTACATGCAAAAAACATTTGGAATGTAAATGTATTTATTAATCATGATAATCAAATACTTGCAACATTGTTGAACTATTTTTTGTTACGTCATGTTAATTGAAGCGGTTTTCTAGGTCATCACAATAAAGGAAGTATGGAGCAATGTTATCATCATAATTTGCAACAAATGTAAATATAAGAAATAAGGTATCATTTTAAGATGTATATCAGGACATAAATACGGGTTGGTACGTGATCAAATCTTCCATAAACCCCTTATGGGATTTGATCACATGACCAACCCGTATTTATATCTCGATATACATCCAAAAATGATACCTTATTTCTTAATTAAATGTCCAGATAAGTAGGCGAAGCATCGGTCATACTGCCTAATATTTTGAGAAGAAGATTTTCTCTATAAATCCCAATGTAAAGCTATCACCCCCCCCCCCCCCCCCCAATTGTGGCCCCACCCTACCCTAGGGGATCATAATTTGAACAAACTTGAATCTACCCTGAGGATGCTTCCACACAAGTTAGTCAGATTAATTACCAATTGGTTTTTAAAAATATTTTTATAGATTTATCTCTATACATTCCTTTGTAAAAATTCAACCCCATGTTGTGGCCCCATCCTACCCCTGGGGATCATGATTTGAATAAACTTGAATCTACCTTACCTAATGATGCTTCCACACAACGGATTTTCTGGGCAATTGGTTTTTGAGAGGAAGATTTTTAAAGATTTTTCTCTATATATTCCAATGTAAAAATATGAACCCCCCCCCCCCCCCCTGTTGCCCCCCCCCCCCCCTGGGGATCATGATTTGAACAAACTTGAATGTACACCACCCGAGGATGCTTCCACACAAGTTACAGATTTTCTGGCCAATTGGTTTTTGAGAAGAAGATTTTTAAAATATTTTTCTCTATATATTCCTATGTAAAAATGCAACCCCTCGTTTTTGCCCCATCTTATCCCCAGGAAAGTCATGATTAGAACAAACTTGAATCTACACTACCAGACGATGCTTCCACACAAGTAACAGCTATATTGGTCAATTGGATTTTTCAAGAAAAAGATTTTTTTATATTTCTCTATATATTCCTATGTAAACCCCCCCCCCCCCACGCCCCATTGTGGCCCCACCCCACCCTCAGGGATCATAATTTGAACAAACTTGAATCTACACCACTTGAGGACGCTTCCACACAAGTGACAGCTTTTCTAGCCAATTGGTTTTCAAAAAGAAGATTTTTAAAGATTTTTCTCTATATATTCCTATGTAAAAATTCGACCCCCATTGTGGCCCCACTCTACCCCAGGGATCATGATTTGAATTAACTTGAATCTACACTACCTGAAAATGCCATCACACAAGTTACAGATTTTCTGGCCAAACAGTTTTTGAGAAGAAGATTTTTGAAAAATACCAACTAATATTCAAACATTCTTAATTATCTCCCTTTGAAACAGGGCATGGCCCTTCATTTTACAAACTCAAATCGCCTTTACCCAATAATGCTTTGTGCCAAGTTTGGTTGAAATTGGCCCAGTGGTTCTGGCGAAAATGTTAAAAGATCACAGACGGACAGCCGGACAAAAAAAGATCACAAAGCTCACTTGAGCT
>WFKH01003881.1:15665293-15675705 GCA_016163765.1 Magallana hongkongensis | reverse complement strand
ATTGTTGAAATTTTAACGTCAGGTGCCACTGCTATATATAGGCATGTAAGTGATAAAAATCAACAAGTTTACCCAAACATGAGGTCCCTGTGATCACGATCTGTAGAACTCCTATAAAAGTCAACCACATTGTTTTTAAAACAAGCTCTGCGTCTCTAGATTATATGGGATATTTGATGACGTAAGTTGTTTGCAGATCTGCTGACGTCACCAAAAAACAGTGGGTGCGCTTGATAATTTAAGGACGGCGGACCCAATTCATTTCTACAATAGATTTTTTATTCAAATTTTTATATAACGTTAATCAGCTGATGATGAGTGAAAATCAATAAAAAAAATTACATGATCATCGACTTCCTTTTTTTACTAGGGGTGTTTCAAAATTTGGGTACGAAAATTCGCAGATATAATATAAAGTAATGGGAATTTTCTGGGACGTGGAATAAAAACTGATATTTTAAAAATTCTGCAATAGATTTTTTACTCTAATTAAATTGTAATATTAAGAATTCAATAAGCTTACCGATGAACAGAAAAAAAATATAGGTCATCTACCTAACTTTTTTTAGGGGTTGTGTCAAGGTTCGCTGCATGGCTCATTTTTCTTCAGAAATATCATTGGAAAAAAGACAATTATTTATTGCCTGACGTTTCGTTTACTGCCATAGTGATAAATATTGTTAGGTTAATGTATAAATTCAGTATCTACCAGAATATAAGACTATTAACTGCCTTTTGGCGTTGTAGAATTTATAAACCGTGGAAATATAACGGACTTGTCGTAAACAGAGGAGATTCGGAATATTTTTTTTCTCTTTATTATTCTCCACTGAAAATCTTTTGGCATCACAAATTATGTTTAGTATAATGAATTTTTTATTATTTTCACTTATTCTGATGTTCGAAATTACGACAGTCATATTTATAGCATCTGCGCGGTTTCTGCGCAGAGGTGTGAAATCTTGAATTGGGTCCGTCGTCCTTAATTGTGCATGCTTTTGCGCATTCTAGTATTTACACCGTAAATACCATGTAACGTTAATTGAACACAATAAAAAATACACAAAATATTTTTTTTTTATGAACGAGTCTTCCGTTAATTATATTGTTCGGTAAGTGAGTGATGTCATTCAGTATTGTGCTTTTATTACGTTTGTAAGAGTACTTTATTATACCATGTCCCAAGATTATTACTTATTAGGTTTGTTACTGTTTACAGAAATTTGTGGGGTCGGTAAAGTCCATAGAAGGCGAGGCTCTCCGCCTCGCCTTCTATGGACTTTACCGACTGACTGTTTACAGAAATTTGTGGGGTCGGTAAAGTCCATAGAAGGCGAGGCTCTCCGCCTCGCCTTCTATGGACTTTACCGACCCCACAAATTTCTGTAAACAGTCAGTAACAAACTTAATAAGTGTTTTGTTTTGTCGAGGACCTAAAGTTTGATATGTAAACAAACAAAAGATAATATATAACAATTAAATTCATAGCTTTATTCTCTAATTTTTTACCTTCCTTGTCATTCTCTAATTTTTTACCTTCCTTGTCAGTCGTCTGTGCAAACCTGGATGCCATTGTAGGATCGTAATATTACGTCAAAATAACTAGCAAAATAGCTCAAATAACGTTACGTCCGCCATGTTGCCGTATAAATTTTGACGCTCGTCGTGTAAAGAAATTTATAAGGCAATCACGTGACGCCAATTCATCCAATGACGTCGAGACATTCTAGTCCGAGGCAAAACAAATCCTCAATATACATTAGGCTTAGTTATTATCGCATATCAAGCCCCTAACTCCGTCACTACCCAAACTCCGTCACTTTCGGGAAACTCCTCGCCGTTTGAAATCAAGTGCGATTATGACGTCAATTTTTGCAAAAATCTTCAATCAAATGTCAACAATTTACAACCGCTAAATTCAAGAATGTGTTAAAACGTAACAAAATTACACATTGTTTATTTTATACACATTTAATTGCGTGAAATCAGCTATAGTCTGTCTCAAGATATTTGTGTTGCACATTTGGACGATTTTTAAGAAAAGTACACATACCTGTGAAGAAGTGCGATTGAAATCGATGAAAGGGAAAATTTCAAAAATTCACAGGAACGAAAACAGATTTTCTACGGAGATTTATAATAAGGAATGTTGACATCTTTTTCTCCTTTCGGAAGTCACTCGGAATATCTCGCACAATTTTTCAAAGTTATCATCCGGGTACCTTCATCTCTTTAACAATGGAAAATCCCCGTATATATACTTCTTATTTTTAGCCGTGTATTGAAATCTGACAAGCTAGAAGGGGCGTTTCAAAGGGGAAATCTTGGGATTTTTTTTATACTATTGAATTTACATCGTCTGAACCAAGAGGTATTTATAAATATCGAATAATTTAAAGAAAATATGCGGCAAAAATATCTTGGGACAGACTATAGCACTTTTTCAGGGGTGCACTAAAACATCGATATCTCTGACATGCGGGCCCTTCGATCATTAACGGTGGTCAATCATTTTTAGAGAGGTCAAGGTGAAACATTTCACATTTAATACATTTTTGATTTAGGTTATTAATACATTTTTTTTTCAGTCTGCATTAGCGTTTATGCACTACACTTGATGATAACGTCAAATCGCTCATGCCGTACGGTAAAGACATATACGATATATCGCTATTTAGAATAGTCTACATTAATATTTAAAAAAGGTAATAAATAAATAATATTTTCATTAATATATTCATTAATGATATAAAATATTTGAAATATATGAGGACAGAAATCAAACGGCGTCCATACATTCTGAAAAGGTCTTTGTGGTTGTTGTTACAAGGACACATTTTTTATTCTGGCGATCATTTCATTTCGATGAAATTAAATACCATTTAAAATGTGTGCACCATTTTTACTTATGAAAACTTGGCCTAGATACAAATTGCGCTTAAACTAAATTGTTAATGTGTCTTCATTCCCTGCCATATCATGGAGCATGTGGGTGACGGAGTTAGGTTCATTAGATATGATAAGCACGTGTGATAAACGTTGTATTCAGTGGGCTTATTTGAATAAAACTATAAATATTTTTGCTAATAATTTTATAAATTATATTGTTTCAGATTATATCTAGTGATTGTAAATGACAATAACCACAAAAAATAATTTACAGAGAAAGGCGGGATATGTTTTCTGCTAATGGTGACGGAGTTTGGGTACTCGGGGATACTCGATACGCGCATATGATAAGGCAACTCTTAGCGATCGATTGAGTAAGAATTCCTCTGATCAACATGACGTCACAATAAGCAGTACTCAAGAAACCTGTCTTTTATTATCTTTATCTCTTGTCCAATTTATTTAAGAAATGAACTCAATGTCTACCCAAGTTATACGAGTATAACCTGGGTTGGGGCTGTTTACGCTTTATAATCCGCGAAGCGGATTATAACAAGAGGCCCATAGGCCACATCGCTCACCTGAGCAACAACAGGCATGATAAAATCAGCTTAATGGAGTTATTATACAAAATATCTGGATAATGTAGTATAATACTTGTAGATCCTGTATAAATAAAAATCCATTTTCCCCTTGGATATTCTTTTGTTTATAATCAAGTCCCTTTTCTAACAGGATGATTTTTATAGTCATATCACATGTTGAGCATTTCAGTTCTCAACAAGATCCTAAACAATTGTTTTATATGGGATATAAACCTACATCAAACTCTGAACCCCTTGTGAGGCTCAAGAATCGTCCAGGGGCCAAAGTCTAAACAATGTTAAAGAATCAGCAAATTATGATTTTCACAACTTTGAATATACACTAGCTGATGATTCTTCAAGATAAGTCCAGCTTTCCTGGCTGATTAGTTTCTGAGAAAAAATTTTTTTAACTCGATATCTTCCTATGTAAAAATTCAACTCCCCATTGTGGCCCCACCCTATCCCCAGGGGTCATGATTTTCATAACTTTGAATCTACACTTGGTGAAGATGCTTTCACATAAGTTTCAGCTTTACTGGCTGATTAGTTTATGAGAAAAAGATTTTTAAAGATTTACTCTATATATTCCTATGTACAATGTAAAAATTCGACCCTCCATTGTGGCCCCACCCTACCCCCGGGGGTTATGATTTTCACAATTTTGAATCTACACTTATAAAAATTAAATTATAAGTAATGAACTCAATATCAACCCAAGTTATACTCGTATAACCTGTGTTGGAGCAATTTACGCTTTTTTAGCTCACCTGAGCTGAAAGCTCAAGTGAGCTTTTCTGATCACATTTTGTCTGTCGTCTGTCGTCCGTCCTTCCGTCTGTCTGTCCGTAAACTTTTCACATTTTCAACATCTTCTCCAGAACCACTGGGCCAATTTCAACCAAACTTAGCACAAAGCACCCTTAGGCAAATAAAGGACCACGCCCTTTCTCAAGGGGAAATAATTAGTAATTATTTTTCTATCCGATCAAATGCCGCGTTACAACCAGATTTAAATTATTAAAGTTTAAACTAGAGGCGTAAAATGTCACTAGAAACTCTACTAAATGAATATATCATCAATTTCTCTGTATTACGTATCATATTCATTGATAACATCACAAGCATGTTTAAGGTAGTATAAAACAGATAAGCTTAAATTTTCCTATAGTTCAATTTTTCTGAAATTTCGATATTTTGTTATTTGGAATGAAATCTATTTCAATAATAATAAAATTTGGGGAAAATCCGACCTGACAATTTTTGCCCACATCGCCTCAAACCCCTTTCAGTGGAGTGTAAAATGAAATACATGTAGTCATTGTTAGAATTTGCTATGCGAATAAGTTACTTTTTAAGATATTACAAATGTCTGTACTGCTATTTATACAGGATACCTTTTTGTTACTTACAGACACTGAAATAAATTCTAACTAGTAAGTTAAGGTAATTTCTGATGTAATATACATGTAGTTTAAATATAGCACTTGTAAATCATCTTTTAAGACGAAAATTTGCAACACTTAACGGTTTCTAAAGGGAAATTGTATAGTTCAAATTTGAATAAAATTTAGCAGTATGATTGTCATGACCCCGTAATTAAAATATATTTAAATAATGAAAATTTGACCGTGGGTTTTAGATTAATTGAGGTTTAAGTATATTTGACGGAGGTGGAAATTGATAAAAATCCTAAATGGCGTCATCATATTTGACCTTTGACCTTTTGATATGACCTTGAAATTTGATGGGCATAAAGTCTAAACACTGGTGATGGTTGTGTCCAAATTTCAGGTCTCTACTATGAACGGAACACAAGTTACACATTTTAAATGATAGAAGGCTAAATTGCACAAAAATCAACTGAACACCATTCAAATGTAGGTTTCAAAATCTTCAGAATACGCTGTGATACCTCAATTTTTTCTGCCTTGAGTAATTTATGGGTATGATTTATATTATTTTCTTAAGATATTGGATTAAAATTAACTTTTACATAATATTAAGCCATTATTTTGTGTATTTGAGAAAATATTTCAAATTATCAGTTTCACGGGTGTTTCGTACTACCTAATAGATAAGATCAATGTCAGGAGACAAATCATCGGAATGCAGTGTAAACAATGCCGAATAAGACTTTTTTAATATAGATACCCCAGATTTAGATGAGTATCAGTTAGGATATCATCAGGATAATACAGACATGGATATTTTGTTTTATTAGCAAGTGTTTTAAAGCTGAACACCGCTCGTAAATAGGCACTGTCCGCCATATTTCTCTTTGAATTCATCACTGCTGTCCCTACAACCCCTATATAAGGCGCAGACCTCTAAGCAGTTCAAAGTACTTTGCTGTAGAGGTCTCACCTGCGTGGACGTACATCTTGCCTCGCTGCGTTACACGGTCGCGATGAAATTATCAACTTTTTTCAAGCCAGGAGAATACTAACATGAAATAAATTGGTCAATGCATTATTTACAAACAGAATATGCACATAGAATAAGAAATAAATGCATAAAATCCAAAGACCACGAAAGGAATACTACACGTCGGTCACGAGTTTCAGGTGTGCAATCGGGTGTAACGAAATCGAAGGGTTTATATACCAGGTACCTCACCCCTGCGAATGTTATTGTCATTTAAATTTTAGACCACGTGGTTTTATTTGACCCTTTCAGTTTCGCAGTAAAAATCGTGCCTCGTGTTTATAGTCTATTTCATAGAATCTAGGTACTTGTAATCATATATAAAATCTAGACGTTTATTGATTTTAAACTTTATCTTCATTAATTGGTGGATAAAATGAGTTCTAGAAATAAATGTGACAATAGAAGAAATAGGTTTTTTCTGCTGTTGCAACAATTAGCATGTTTAGTAGCGCTCCCCCCTAAGAATAAATTTTCGATCCGCGCCTGGCCTAGTAATAGCATCAATAGTGAAACAGACTATACTATTTTATGCAGAATGTTCCTTGAAAATGGCTCGATATACTAAGTTATTATACAAAATAGACACCCGTCATTTTTTAAAAAGCATGGTATTGCACATCACAAGCATCAAACATGGCTATGATTTTATTAAGCAACCCAATGTTTATATTTTCAACCACGTGTAGAGTGGTTGAACACGAACGATAACTCTGTTCTGAATATCATCGTTTAATTTAAATAACTGCTAGATGATGAAATAAGACATACATCTTAATAGATTTTCGTGTTTTAACATAAATCAACGAAGGATATGATATGAAAAACGACCAGTACTTACGTATTTTGAGAATATTATCCGAACACTTATACTTCCGCTCGAAATTTTACAGGAATTGAACAAATCTCGGGGAAGTCTCGTGAACTTTCATTCGAGCACCTCTGGCTTTATTGCATACTTAGCAACGTTAAAGAAAGCATTCCGAACACATTCGCAGGGGTGACCTGTGTGACGGTGCCTATTTACGAGCGGTGTTCAGCTTTAAGGTAAGCAGATAGACATTTATAAATATGGCTTGACGGGCCTTTCCAAAAGTGTAGAACTACCTCGAATATTATGAAAGATAAATTTGGCAAATATCAAAAGCATATGTCCTAAAGTACTTGTCAAGTGTTGCTAGAATCCTTTGCTTCGTTGTTGTAAATGAAAATAACGTAGCATTTTCAATGAAATTGAAGATGTTGAAAGGATTTGTGATAAATAATTACAATATTTATTTTATGCGAAATCTTAACAATAGGATTCTAGCAGTAATACTAATAAATATAAACTAATTGCCGATCGAATTATTGTATCATACCTACTATAATGAACTTCGGGGTAGAATTACACTTTCTGATTTTTTGTTAAGGTAAAAAATGATCTAGATATTTTTAACTAATGCACGGCAACTTCAAAGAGCGACTCCATTCCGAAGTATAAATATAATTCCTTAGTGAACACATTTACTTGATATTCAGCATTGTTTTCATTAAAATAAACAACTTTAAACTGACCATAATATCTACGATCATTAAAACTCGGAGTTGCCTTAACCTATACCCGCGTATTTATTATCGTGCCGTCATATGTTTCCGATAGTCAATTTTCGTCCCGTGAGTTTATCCCAAAATTACGTCATTATCCTCTACTCTGTCCCAAGATATCCTCGATTCACATTTTGCTTAATTACTCGAAAATCATAAATACCCCAGGGTTCAAACGATGTTCATTCAAAAGTATGAAAAATTTCCCAGATTTCTCCTTTGAAACGCCCCCTCTAGCTTATCAGGTTTTAATACATGGCGGAAAATAAAGAAGTCAACGCGAATTTTGCATTAAAAAGTACCCTGATGATAATGTTGAAAAATTGTGCGAGGTTTTCCGAATGACTTTCGAATGGAAAAAAGATGTCAACATTTCCCATTATAAATCTCCGTAAGAAAGCTGTTTTCGTTCATGTGAATTAATTGATAATGTTTCAATGAAGATATTTTTGATATTTTTCCTTTCATCGATTTCAATTGTACTTCTTTCACAAGGACATGTATGTGCATTTTTATTAAAAATCGTCCAAATGTGACGTAAACAATAACTTTGGACAGACTATAGACATGTAAGATAAAGTGTACGCCTTTACATAGGCGTCGGAACCGGGTGGCGGGGGCTTTTTGCAAAGATAGACATAATCATAGTGTATGAATGAATCAATCTGATATTTAAATTTCACCACGAATTGTTTTACTCCGGAAAAAATTAACTGAGCAGTAGCATTCTAAAAACTCGCTTAACACCCCCTCCCCCCGGATTGGGATTTTGAGGATTGGCGAAAATGCTTTTTTGATTTGTTTGTCAAGATTTCGAGTAAGTTTGCACCCCCCCCCCCCCCCCACCTCCCCTCTTAATTTGCTTTCGACGCCTATGCCTTAGAAATTTTACACATCGATATATGCTATCCGCGGTTTTCCCCTAATTTTAATGAATCCATTATACCAATCTGACTGTGTACAATATTCCAAATAAGTAGCAAAATCTGGTGCATTTTGATATCTTGAGATAATCTCCTTTTAAAACCAGATGGTAAAATTTAATGTTTCATACATATTAGGTGGAAAATGATAATTTAATAATCACATATTACAAGTTTAGGAAAATGTTTATTGCAGTATTTTTATAATCTGCTTCGTTATTTGTCTGATCAATTATCACATTATATGATGATATACACAGATACATGTATATAATTTACACGTATAAACTCGATCGTTAAATCCTATTGGTAGGAATATCGTGTGTCTATAGCGTACAATTTTGTAGTTATTCGTAAGAGTATCGTATTCAATCGTCTTTCATTTTACCTACTCGTATAGGAAGATCTCAAGACAAAGCGTTCGTTACTTTATCGTTCAACAGTTCAAGCTCGTCCATGCGCAACAACTCATTGTCTAGCCTGGTTCTCGAGGCCTTCCAAGCACTTCGGAAGGCCTCGGGAACCAGGCTACTCATTGTAGAACAGACATTTTAATCGGGTCGTACTATAATAGATTCGAAAATAGTACCGTCTGTAGAAATATCGCATTATGGAGATTTTAAATCGTGAAAACGGAGGCACGTAGCTTCAAGGGGGGGGGGGGGGGGGGTGCAGCATAGCAAAGGGGGGGATTTTCTCACAACAGACAATTTTCTTCAATTTACATATATAAAATTGAAATTCTAAGGAGATACCCCCAAACAAAAATATACGGGGTGAATTAATGAAATGACATAAAAATAGAAGTTTTAGAAAGTACGCATCCCCCCCTTCCCTATTAGAATTTTAAAGATTGGCGAATAAGTGTTTTAAGCCCCCACCCCCTTTAAAAACGACGAGCACTTCGTGCCTGCAATGTGACAGGGCCTTTCGGTAGTACACCAACAACAGGGAAGCCAAAATTTTCCTATAATTCAATTATTCTGAAACTTTGAAACATGTCTTTTGTTCTACGACTTGAAATTCTTTAATTAAAGTATTTATAAACGAAATCCGACCTCACAAGTTTTGCCCACATTGCACCAAACTTACCATTTTAATCTCCTTTCAGTGGGATGTAAAATGAAATAGTCATTGTTAATGCATTGCCAAAAAGTTATTTTTTATTATAACTCTGCATGTTTCTAAGGTGTACACTTTTTACTTTTTTCTTTTATGTCTAATAACGTACTTCTATGAAGAAATCTCACATTTGAAGGTGTGCATCAGTGCATGTATAATATAGAACTGCATTATCCGACCTTAACAAATATACGTTTATACTTTATACTTTTCTCTATAGTTTCATTTCTCTAATTATTTTCTAAACATTACAGCGTGATCTCAACCTTTGACTATGCTAGCGCTATGTGACAATATTTGCACTGGGCAAGAACATTATGTATTTTTGGTCGTTATCTGGAGGATTTTAAATATTTTCCAAAGCAATTCTATTATATAAAAAATTTGAAAAAAAATGTTTTACTTAAAGGAAGTAAAGGCGCGGAAGTTAAAAATAATACGCCCACTATGATTCGAACACCCTCTCAGCCGAGAGTGAATGTCTTAAAGGAATAAGGAATCGTTCTTTTAGTATTATGAGGTTATAATTTCGGTCGGGTCGTGGTCAAATCCAATAAAGCCCGAAGGGCTTTATGATAGATTTGACCACGCTCCGACCGAAATTATCACCTCATAATATTCAAAGAATGATTCCTTATTACTTATATTTACATTATTTCCAATTTGTACACTTTAAAACAGTATTATTTAAAATCACTATTTTTTCGTGTAGCACATGCTTTGTATTACTGCGCGGCGCAGCCAATACCGTCTCTCGGTTATACTATAAGACACGCCCATTTTGTGTCACTCATGTTTTATGAAGTTATTGGGTTTTAGGATTCAAAATTGATTCGTAATGTTATCACAGACAAAGACAGTTGAAAATGTAAATATATAT
>WFKH01003881.1:15631928-15663135 GCA_016163765.1 Magallana hongkongensis | reverse complement strand
CCCCCCCCCCCTTCCCTTGTATACAGTAATATCATAGCAGATCATGAATGAGTCGGAGATTTCCAATATTTACTACAAGCTTAAGGATTGCGAATCCCAAAAAAGATTTCTTAACATTGAAGAGTATTTAAAAAAAAAAAAACAAACCATCATCTCTAAATAACTACTGTGTATTAGACTTTTGAGGTGATATCATCAGTGCTAGACGTCTTTCAATAATTTCGTAATTTTATAATTAATTTCATAATTTTATACCAGACCAAAACTACGACACCCGCCCCAATAGCAGCACCTTTTGTTCATTTGCAATAATTGCAATTAGACTTTTAACAAGTACTACGTATCCCCCTTTTGATTTTCTAGATCAGTTTTCAAATGCGCTCACCAGATTTCTTTAATCCCTCTACCACAAATGCTCGCAAGCGCTCGCCAGATTTCCCAAATCCCTCTACCTCTAGAGTTTCCATCTTCTTCAATGAACTCAAATGTAACTGGACAATGGACATCAGAAAATCGTGTATATAAAAGTTTTCATATAATTTAAACATATACAAACTACAAAAAAAAAACATAGTCTAATTTACTACTACGTATAGGGTAAAATATATGTATAAAAATATTTATTTCTTCATCATATTTTACTGTTAAATGGTTAACTAAGACTGGTACATTTAAAAATAATAGTTGTAAGAGGGCGGAGTTAAAATCTCATATAATTGGCATACATATTCCTCACAGAAGTGTGGGTTTGCTAGATATGCACCATGTGTTCAAACAAAGCCGTCGTGGTGTATAAAGCTACTGCTATGGTACAACTCTGTTCATTGAACCAATAGGCGGGGCGGTCATGTTCTACGTGTAATGGTATACTAGATATTAGCTGCAGATCTGTATCTAAACTGGTCTGAAAAAAATACCAGAGATGCCATCCAATTCTTTTTAAAGACCAGTGAGCTACTGATCAGCAGCTAGGACCTTTATCAGTTTATTAGGAGTAGTGTCAGGATGCATGCCATAATGAAAAGTTAAAGTTCTCCATCACCCACTAGTGTCACTCATTCACCCACCAATACTGATGTAATTCTACGTCAAAACCCGCCAAAAAGACGCAAGTCCGTTCTAAAACAATACTGTTGTATTGCACATGATGCTTAATAAATTTATGGTCATTAATATGCGAGTCTCATAATCGAAACGGAACGACATTTTCTGAGATTCTGAAAATGTTAAGTTGTTAATGCATAATGGATGACCCAAGATGAGGATCAACAAAGGACAGCAAGACTTAGGTGAACCAAATAAATGGATCCGAAGTGAAGGAATGCCATAAGCATCAGTTAAGAAACCATTTGAAGGAAATTCCTTCTTGAAACGATAGCTTTTCAATCCTCGTAAGTTTGGCCAAAAATGGTATTTTAATAGAAGAATTGAAACATACCCCCCCCCCCAAAAAAAAAAAGAAAAGAAAATATAAAACATTTATTTCAATTAGACTGGTCTGCAGATCCAGTACATAATATGTGATATACAGCCTTTAGTTTTAGAGATTCTATTGATTAGTGTCTGTTTTGGTGGGTGATCCTCCTTCTTTCTGCTTGGCATGTTCCAATGCTGTGCTCAGCATTTGTGCAGCATCCTCAGCATTATACTTTTCTACAGTTCTATGGAGTACGTACACACACGCTGCGAGTCCACCCATATTCAAACCCACCATGTTTCGACACTTCCAATACCTGGCTGTCACTGATAAGGCCTGAAAGAGAAAGTAAAAGTAGAATGTGAGTCATATAAATCATTAATCATGCATTTTTTGAAAGAGCGCAGTAAAAGTCTTATTAATTATTAACCGGGTAATTTAACAATGCTTTTAATTCTTTTTATGCTGTCAGTGACCTTGACCAACCCATCATTTTGCATTCCATTGATTTCCAAATCATTTATTGATATGAAGAGGGCTCGATGGTCGTGGCCATTTTTAGACTGTATTGATCTCCTTAGAAGATCAATACAAGAATCACCCAACTGGTGATTACGTTGGACCAAATTGCCAGAAACATGGATCAGGAGCTCAAACAGACGTTATACTCCTGGATTTTTCCAAGGCGTTTGATAAAGTGCCCCACCAACGACTGCTTCTGAAGCTGGAGCACTATGGAGTGTCTGGAACAACACTAGGATGGATTCAGGATTTCCTGAGGCAGAGAACCCAAGCAGTACTCCTGGATGGTCATACATCGTCAGCCCTTGACGTCCTCTCCGGAGTGCCACAAGGAACCGTCCTAGGACCACTTTTGTTCCTGACCTACATAAACGACCTGCCAGAGTGAACTAACTCAGATGCCAGACTATTTGGGGATGATTGCCTGGTCTATCGACAGATCTGAAACCAGAGAGATGCAGCCAAACCTCAAGAAGATCTCACTGCCTTGAGAAGATGGGAACACAGGTGGCAGATGAGTTTCCACCCGGAAAAAGTGCACCGTTATCTGGATCTCGAACAAAAGACAGCCACTGCAAACATCCTATACCCTGCACGGACACCAGCTGGAAGTTGTAGAGAGTGGAAAGTATTTTGGTGTAACTATCTCCCAGGATCTTCAGTGGACGAACCACATCCATACCACCATAGCCAAAGCCACTGGGAAACTAGGCTTTCTGAGACGTAACCTGGGCCAATGCACACCATCAGCAAAGGCAACAGCATACTGTACCTTGATCAGCCCAGCGATCGAGTATGCTTTTTCCGTGTGGGACCCCCACCAAGCCACACTCACCAGAGAAGTCGAACAGGTACAACAAAGAGCTGCCAGGTTCGTATACAACAATTATCATGACACCTCCCCCGGGTGTGTAACCAGACTCCTGAACCAACTTGAATGGGATTCTCTCCAGCATAGGAGAACCATTCACAGACTCGTCCTATGCTACAAAATTAGACATCAGTGTGTGGACATAAACCCGGAGAACTACTACACACCCGGAAATAAACGAACCAGAGGGAGACACAGACTAAGACAGCCGCGGGCCAGTAAAGAAGTTTACAGAAACTCCTTCTTCCCGCGATCGGTGAGAGACTGGAATCGTCTACCAGAGTCAGTTACAGCAGCACCTACCATAGAAGAGTTCAGGACCAGATTTCCAGCGTCCCCTGGACTCAGCTGCAACCATGGTAGACGACACAGCTATCTTGTAAATAGTTTTATTAGTTTTTAAAAAGAGAAAGCCTCCTGTTTTTCACCAAAAAAATGTTGCTTAAATGAATAAAAATGAATAGAATGGGTAGGCCTTAGTACAATAGACGATATGCATATGAAGAAATTAAATAAATCAGACACGACTTGTTTACATATCGTGACATATTTTATCTCTAAAATCTGACCAGTTGAGAGGAACTGAGTGCTTGGATTAAACAATCTTTGAAAATACAATTGATGTATTCGCATAAATGAAGAAAATGCATATGCATTCACATCAAAAACGCTTCATGTACATCATGTGATATGCATGGTACAAATAAGTAACTTTGAGTGTGTGTATTTTAAAGGCATTAAAATGTGGGTAGGAGCTTAAAGACTACAGACTGAGATACCATAAATAAAGGTGTATACCTCAATATGATTGTTTTATCTTGTATAAAGTAGGTATTCTATGAGGTGCTACATGTTTTGAAGATGAAGTACATGCAAAATGAAACTACAATTTCGACATTTATTTTTTGGTCAATGTACTGGGGGCAGTATTTCACATCTTTCATTACTACAGTTCTGTCTATACAATGAAACAACTAACATATTCCGTACCATTTTAATCACTTCAAAAACAACCGACAGCTGCAGCATGTACATGTATCAATTAATTAAAAGTTGCTTAACAGGTACAGCTTTTCAAAATACAAGAGATCCTTGGGCCTTATTGCTCACCTGAGCAGTTGTGACTTTTTTTCCCAATTCAATTTGTTTATTCACTTAAACCATTTATATACAATGGTACATGAGGTAGATAATTGTATACTTGCATTAAATAGTAATGTCAAGGGTCTAATTATACACAACATAATGATACAAGGGCAATTAAGCATTAGCAAAAACAAAAAGGCAAAAGAAAAAGTAGATGATCAGGTTGCATAATGAATACAGCATTTGGTATTTAAAACATAAGGCAGCCCAAACTTAATTCTACGTTTAAAGTAACTTCAAAATACCAAACCTACGAGGGAGGGCGATAAAATTAAAACAAACACAATTTTTCAAACAAATGATTTTTTTATCCATTTACATTAATACTAATACAGTAAGTACTCAAGCTTCATGTAGGCTACCTGTATAATAATGATCTTTCCTGACAATCCTATTGAGTATCTGATATACCCCGGTATATCATCCTTAATGTGCTCTAAACATTTCAAATTTCTACAAATTGCAGTATTTTAGTAAAAACAAACTGGAAAAAATCAAATAAAATAGGGATTTGTTTGTTTTTTCTAAAACATAATTTCTCATAAACCTATGCACGCGGGTTACGTTAAACATAGAATTATCTTTAAACAGCCTAAAGAATAATAATAAATACTATAATAAGTTTACACTGGACAGCAGACTTGCTCCTGGATTTTCAAGTGCTTAGTTTTTCAAAGTTTTTAAGTTTGATATCGTCAACAATTCCCTAAATTTTATTGTACTTGGTTTGTGACAATACCTTGTAGGTAGAAATTGTTTTTGTAAAGTTGTAAAGGATTTGCACTCGAGAATAAAGTGAAATTCATCCACTAATTTACCAGTAATACTGAGTGTACAATTCCTGTCATTTACAGGAAATCCATACCATCTACCAGTTTAAACGGTGTTTTGATGTTCTGAATGTAATAAGTGGTTTCCAAAATTTTTTCGTAAGAATGCTTAAGTATTTTTGCAAATCCAAAGTTTTGTTTATAAATTTTATATATTTGACCCTTTGATGAATCATTTATATCATTTGCCCATTTCTAAATGAACTGCTCTTGTAACTTTTGTTTGATACATGTATGGCAGCAGAAACCCACTTAACAATAAATAATGTAGTGAATTGTTCTGTCCAGATATAAGATAAACCAAGGAGTCTAAAATATGTTGTATAAAAAAAATCCAGGGTTCATGTTCATTATTATACATAAATTTATACATTAATTTCTCTCGTTTCCGAAGCAGAGAAAATCAACTTCCCCATACATTGGAGGCCACTCCCCATACTTTTTGGTGACTCCCCGCATAAGGGGTTGTATATGGTGATGATGTTACATTTAATTTTGTACAATTTATCGTTATTTGTGAGGACAATTATAATTAATCTGTTCTAGACAAAAGAAAATTGAATTAAAAGGAATGAATTGAATAGCTACAGAATATACTCATTTAACTGGGTTGGAACAGTTTACTATCTTTTTCATAAACCAATTCCAAATTGGTTTATAAAGCATAAACTGTCCAATCCAGTTTATATGAGTATAAATTCTGCAGCTATCAAGTTCCTTCCTATAATAAGTTGACAATCAAGTTAATTCCTATTATAAAGTAATCTTCTTCAATGAATATTATTAAAAATCATGCATTTCTAATGAAAACATGAATAAATGTATTCATCTTGTAAAAAATAGCAATAAAAAATAGACTTAAATATAACTTTTTTTTTAAAAGTTTTTTTGTGAAAATTGAGTTAATACTTATGAAATAACAACAAAGCCGACCTTGTTTATGCATTTCTTGTCCTGGGTCAGTAAGCATGCTCGACCTTTTTCTACTCGAGTGACCCTGGCCATTTCCATCAAGGCTCCTGGGTATAACTTCCAATTGTTCATTTTGGATCCAACTCTAAACAAAATCAGAAATTTCGCAATTATTTTTGTTTACAAGGCAGCCTTGGTATGTTAAAATATACATGAATAATTATGAATTTTATAATTAATTATTAATTGAACTATATCTTTCAAAGTTCATGGAATGTGCTATTCAATATGTAATACAGAAATATAAAATTTCTTACCGTATACCAAAGGGCTATAATTCAAAAAGAAAATTTTAGATATTAAAAACATAAAAACAAGAGAAATACCTGGAAGACTCTATGTATTCAAATGCATCTCTTCTAATTTCTTAATAAAAAGGACAAAACAAAACCTACTGTTAACATATTGTAAGCATGGATTTCTATTAGTGCCTACCATACTTTTATACTGTACTAATATGAATAGCATTTAGCCGTGTACTTCATGATTTATTAGAGGCAGCTTTCTGCAAAAAATGCTAGCCAAATGTGATGCAACTACAGTATTCATTCTACTCTCAGTATCTTTTGCTTTAGTACTGACATGAATTTATGTCACATTTGTCGCCACAGAACCTCAAGTATTTAAATCCACAATGTACCAATATACTAGAAATGTTTGTACTAAGAGCATACATGTATATATTCCCTTCCCCCTATTGTTGGCTGGACAGTTCTAGTATTTTAATATGGATATCTCTAACAGTCTAATTAATCAAAGTGTTTTAAAAATTGTCCCATGCAGGAGTTGTATTGAATAATTCATCTCACCAGATCTGTGATGCAGACATCCATGCTCTCTGTTCTCAGAGGTAACTTTGTTACGTCCCATCTGACCACGTCTAGGGAAATAGGTCTGCAAATGGAGCAATGAATATGGTACAGTCTAAAGAGGGCTCGATGGTCATGGTCATTTTTAGACTAACAGTAGATGTATATTATTTTTTCTTAAAAGAATTAAGAGCTTTGTATAGTAATATAGGAAAATATTCAAATCTTATAGCTAAAATATTATCGGTAGTACATAATTACCGTATGTATTTATTCTTTATTAAACAACAGTTTATGGCTAAAAAAAAATCAAAGGCCGGAACGGCCACAAAGGCGTCGATCTGACATTTTCTTTTATATAGATATGGTCAATAATTTGAATTTCTGTACTAATAATCGTATATCAAATAATATTAGAATAAATAAGTAAATTAATTATGTTTTGTGCTGCTTTAAAACCAAAAATCAGTATATTTCCTTATAAAATAGGTAGTGATGCGTTTATAATACAATAACTCATCATGGTAACAAAAATCGAAGAAATTTCAAAGTTCAAAAATAAATAATTTTAAGCAGTCTTTGAACAATGTTCACAGGTTCATAATTTGAATACATTAACAGTGTGTCCCTAATTATAATAATAAAACATACTTTTATTTATTTCAATTCCCGTTTGAAACATATTGTATGGTTGTTTACAAACAAATCCACACCACGTGCTATCTAAAAAAACTGCATTATCATGATTATCGTGTTTATTTATTGCAACAAAATCACTAGATACGTTTATCGCTTACATTTATTTTGGAGACCGTGCCCGATAACAAATAAATTTACATATCAAATTTTTTTTCAATGGGCACGGTCTCCAATTAAAATGTAAGCGATAAGCTAAACTAATATTTAGTGAATTTTTACACCTTATTGTATTCATCCGCCATTTCTTGATTAAGCAAATTTATACTTATGCAATGAGTTGTCAATAACCAGAGAGGCAAAGTTGTGTTTTTTGTACAGAATTTAGTTGAATAAATGGAATAAAAATCTTGTAATACTTTTAATAATTTAAGGAACTTATTTCTTATGCGCCTTAAAAAGGCGGTGCAGAATGTGAAAATTTGGACGATTGCCAATCCAGACGATCGCTAGAAGGCTGCTGAGCATTAGCTCGACGCCTTAAAAATGATGTCTTAAATTTTAAGGTATATCTGAGGGTTGATTTGTTAACCATTCAACCTCCTTAAGTCAACCCCTGATAACAGAAGGCAGCAGATGTTAACTGGCAAGGTTTGTAATATAGAGCTTTCCTCATTTCAATTACTGTAGAAACACATATATTCGTTGGGTTAAAATTTTGTTGTTTTTAAATTAAATAAAGTTTCGTTTGGATTTAATTTTGTCATATCGTAAGCTCTAAAATGTATTACGCATCAACTCAATTTTTATGGATACTTTGGTTTAAAATTCGTCATGGATTTAATTTCGTAGATAAATACTGCCAACAAAAATAACGAAATTAAATCCTCAACCAATATTTCTGCTTTTACAGTATATATATAAACAGCAAAAGACAACTGTTGCTGTTACGTACTGATCCATTATCTTTTTCCATCACCTAACAATTACATAATACATGTATCAGCAACTTCAAATGTTGTTTCAAAAGCCTTAAAAGTATGCGTACATTCATTACCATTTCCATCAAAGTGTCTTAATAACAGAAGTAGAAAACTTGACACATTTTGAATTTTATAACACTACAATTTGGTTAACTTATTTCTTACTGTGTCTGAGCTACATAGTTGATGTTTTCTTTGGTTCTTTTCAGGGCATTATTTATTATATCACCACAAATAGAGACGCACTTGTCCCAGGACACTGCTGACTAAAAAACCAAGAAAAAAAAACACATCATAATGCTATCTACTGTAGATTTCTAATTAAACACCAGGAATGAATTTCCACATAAAATCGTGAGAAGCAACCCTCACAGATTTTTAAACCTCACTTTTATTTTTAAGACACTTTTAAACTATAAGAAACGATAACAAAAAAATTGGTGATCGCGATTTTATATTCTCGCGATTTGATACAAAACAATGGAATCGTGAAATTAAGTACTCGCGTAAAATAAGGAATTTACAGTATTCAATTTTCATGTAAAATGAGGATACATTGGTTTGTTATTATTAATAGAGCTTATTTTAAATCCTGTTGTGTTTTGAATTTTTTTTTAATCAATTAATTATGTTAATATAAATATAAAATAGTTCACAACAATATTTTATGCATACTAAAAGATGATATATACAGATAATATGTAGACATAAATGCATGCACTGTATGTTAAATAAAACATGTACGGAAAGAAAGTGTTTTTAATTGCAAACTATTGACTACAATGGCTCTAATACTGTTTTGCCAAAGACTAAGGACAAGAGGGAAGTTACAAAGGAATAATTACTGTAGTTAAATATGCACACCAAGAAATGTACAACATGTATATCAAATTCAGATGAAGAGGAGGTCTGACCAAGGAAATGAGCAACATGTGCGACACCTGACATCATAGCTTACCTGTAAAGGTATACTTCCTCCCCCACACATTGGGTCACATATGATCTCCCCTGGTTGAAGTTTACAAAGCCTACAATAATCGTCAACACATTCAGATTTCTGTAGCCCAGCCACAGGGTAAAGTTTCAATCAATGTCGCAGTGAATATTTTAATGAAGTTTAAATAAGTATATAATTCTTGAATTTGTTTAATTGTTAAGTTTGATGCAAATGTTCAAAAATTTCACATTTCCTGGAAATGAATATTCAATGGAGAAGTTATGAAATACTGTTCTGATAAATATGGGAAAGTCAAGCTTTGAAATATAGAGGTACCTGTATGGTATCAGTAGGTAAGGTAACTGAAGATTGGTTCCACTTAGGCATTGGTAATTTATTTGATTGTTGAATTAAATGCATAGTACTGCTAATATATACTTACTAGTATTAAATCTTGTCTTCTTACCTTAACATGTTGTATGCATGAGTGGCCCTGAGGGCAGTTGGTCCAAACGCAGTGATGTACCGGCGATGCAGACTCTCACGTGTTAAAGCCAGGCACACGGACACTTCATTACCCTCAATGTTCAAAATCACCTCAATGTCAAACTGCTTCATAGACACATTCCAGTGGAAATAATTGTACACAGCGCCCCCAAAATTAGAAGCCGCCCCCATGGAATCGAACGAATGTCCCTGGCCATTACGGTTACAGGTTACTCTGAATGCCGGCTTTGTGGGGTCTTGATTCGTTGTTTTTGGTTTTTTAGGAGCAGGGGCTTGCTCCTTTTCAAATGTTTCTTTCTGAGCACTCTTTTTAAAAGTACTCTCTGACACGGCTTTTTCTAACACATTCTGAAAGTTATTTGTATTTTCATTCAAGTTTTCATCATCGTTTTTTTCGGTCTCTGAAGTAGATACAGTTTCGAGATCTTCAGCTTTTTCCACATTTTCCCCTCCCTTTGCCTTTTGAACATTTTGTGCAGCAGATTTTTCTCTAGCTTGTTGTTTTCGAAGCTTTCTTCTCTCTGATTTGGATAACTTAGGTTTCTTTTCTTCAGAGGGGTCCTTGGGCTGATGAAATCTAGATGACAGAGTTGGAGCACCTAAATCAACAGGCATAGTTTCTGGAGAGCTGGCAATGGGATGATGAAATGAAAAGATTTTACTCCATGCATCAAGGCCATTCTTCCAGTTCACATTATACACAATTTTTCGAAGAAGTGTCATACATTCAAGCTGTAAAACAAATTAAAGGTTTAAAACTTTACTGGGATATGAACTTGGTTTATCATGACATTTAAGTCTCTGTAAAGTTTTCTACAGAAATAAAAAAAAACCTAGTTGGTGTTCTTCACTTTTCAATTAGAGATATTTGTAATCAATAACCCATAAAATTTACTTTTTTTTTACACTCCTTCATACAGATTTCCTATGCAGTATCAGAATTGGTAACTCTGGGGGTTTTGTTTTGTTATGTCTTTAAAGGGACATAATCACAATTTTTTTTTCAAAATTTACTTTTTCATTTTTAATGTTTACACAATTTTTAATTATTGATAAGGTATTTTTGATGGCCATCCAAAGATTTACTGCCATTTGCCAAGTTATAAGCAAGACATAGAGCTCACAATCCATAGATTTTCCTATCTGCAAGTTTATTATTAACATAATTAAGCAGTTTCTAGGGTTGTCACTTCTTATTTTTTTTTAAGTAATGTCTTTTTCTATACAGCAACCTGGGTGTAAATTAAAACATAGTACGAGCCTTTGTTTACATAACACAGAACTGTGAGCTTTGTATCTTGCTTTTAACTTGACAAATGACGGTAAAATTTTTAGTTGACCATTGGAAATACCTTAGTTAGGCATTGTAAATATCAAAATTGAAAAGTAAAATTTGAAAAAAATTGTGAACATGTCCCTTTAATGATCAATCACATTGAATGAGAGAGAGAGAGAGAGAGAGAGAGAGAGAGAATTATTTGAACCATACAATAATCTGTAAACAATTATAAGATTTGTCAGTAGATATGGTTAGGCATCTTTTTAAAAAATGTAATAGAATTACATCCAGTTTGCACTTGATTATTTTTATCATGTTACCTCATCCTCTGTAAAGTTGATGTTTGAAAATCTGGACATCACAACAAAACAATTATCAATACCACCAAGGTCCAGTACCTGCAGAATAGAACAGTAACATTTTATTAAATCTCTTCATTTCTTCACTCCCTTCATTTATTCGCTCCCTTCATTAAATCATCATTCATGGTCATCTAGATATCAAGTTAACTTTATAGCTTCAGAACTGTAGCTCTATGAGAAAATTGGGATGACATGCCATAGAGTTACAGTGCCTCACATATAAAAAAAACTTGCAATTTACAACCCACTAAATCTTGTGCTAGTTTTCAAATGATTAACCTTATTTATTGACTGCACCAGTTGTTGGATTTTTTTTATCTAGGACACAAATATATGATGATGAAACAAATCAGTCACTTTGTACACAAAATTTACTACAGCTGACAGTAGTCTGATCTCGGGCAGAATTATTATTATTGTTATAAAATTAACATAGCACTAAATATATATAAAAATTACTCTAAAGCATTTACATAAAATAAGTGTATGATTTACAATTAAAACACATGATTAAGATAGACAATACACAGGCAATGAATATGATTAAAAATAGTCTAGACAGTGGTAAGAATTACATTACTTTAAAAAATTAAAAACGTGAGTCCTGTACACAGATACCAATAAAATGTTTACCGGATCAATTATAACATGCTAATTTAAACAGATGAGTCTTAAGTGACTTCTTAAAACCGCACAGATATTGTTCATGTCTTAGATCTGCCGGGAGACGGTACATTCCACAGTGCAGCAGCACTAACGTCAAACCGCCTATTTCCATATTGTTTTGTACGGACACAAGGTTGGACTAGATATCTTGAGTTTTTGGAATGCAATGTTCGCACAGGAAGATATAATTTTGCAAGGTCCTGTATGATGATGTATAAAATCCCGTGAAGCGCTTTAAAAAAGGTCACAAGTAACTTAACTGGATTCAAAATTCCCCTGGCAGCCAATGAAGAGACATAAGCACAGGGGTTATATGATCATGCTTCTTTGTCCTTAATTGTTATAATCCTGGTCGCTGTATTTTGAATTCTCTGCAGTCTTGATAGGAAGCTTGAGCTCAACCCATAGAGCAATGCATTTCCGTAATCCAGTCTAGAGGTAACAACTGAACACGCTAAGGTCTTGCAGGCATTTTCAGTGATAAGTTTTCAAATATGACCAATATAACGTAGGTGGTAGAAACACTGTTTTGAAATTAAACTTACCTGGTCATCCATACCAAGAGACCGTTGAAAAGTACACCAAGATTTTTAACAAAAGATGATGCCTCAATGATCTGACCATCAAAATTTATAGTGCAGTTTGGAAATACAACAGATTTTTTTTTAGGAGAGAAGATAATGAGTTCTGTTTTATCTTGATTTATTTTAAGCATGTTTGTCTTCATCCAAGCACTGATATCAAACAAGCATGTCTCCAGCCTAGCTGCTATTGTGTCCCATGTCGCACTTGGCTTGATAATCATATAAACCTGGGTATCGTCAGCATACATGTAGGTATGGTGACATTCCATTTCTTTGACAGATCTCACATATGGGTTTTGAAAACATGCAATAGAG
Source organism: Magallana hongkongensis (assembly GCA_016163765.1). Classification (NCBI taxonomy): domain Eukaryota; kingdom Metazoa; phylum Mollusca; class Bivalvia; order Ostreida; family Ostreidae; genus Magallana; species Magallana hongkongensis. The sequence continues at coordinate 15,650,299 of WFKH01003881.1, read as the reverse complement.
CTTTGGTCCAAGGACAGACCCTTGTGGTACTCCATAATCTAGTTGAAATTCAGCTGACATAGATGAGTAGACCACAACTCGCTGATATCTGGTATTGAGATAGGAATCCATCCAACGTAAAGCATCAACACATATGCCATATGAAAATTTAAGGCGCTTAACAAGGATAGAATGGTCAATCACATCAAAGGAACGCTGACAAGTCCAACATCAAAAGAACTGCACATGAGTTGGAATCTAGTGCTGTCACAACGTCATGATGTACCTTTAAAAGAGCTGTTTCTGATGGACATGGTATGAAGATTGGTAAGAATCTTGCAGATTATTTGATACAAGAATAAGTGCTCGATCTTCATTAAATCTCGTATGCAGTTTTGGGAAAGACAAAACTATTACAGGTTATGGTGTGTGACACAAAGCTTTTATCAGTTAAATAAGTTGCAGTTTTCTGATTTTTGGGGTTGATGTTCACCATGCTTAATTTTTGCAACGTTTTAACAAAGAGTAAAAAATTTAATTTTAAAGTTGTATATAATTCTGCATTCTGTCTGAGACTTGTGCGCAGAGGTTCGTGGTGTGAAACAACTTTTTTTTTTCTGCAAGCAATGTTTGAATGCTGTTTATGCAGATCTGAGTAGAAGAAAATAAAGGCAAGTATGTGCTGTCATATATGATTTTGAAGTATAATTATCATAGCAGAGTTTGCTGCTTTTCCGTTATAAAAAAAAAAGATTGCAGTTCACGGAAGGGGTGATTCATGGAATTCGAAGTTAAGGTTATAGATACTTTGTGTTATTATTATACCAGGTGCAAACTTTATCACAGAAACAATTGCCTGTGGTGTGTCCCCGAAAAACAAGTGCATGCCGAGTGGTGAAAGGCAAGTTTGGCGTAAATTTTGTTTGATCGTATACGAGTATTGATTTAGAGCCGATAAAAACTTTGCATTAGTGTCAGTTATTCCTTTAATGGGCTTAAACAATGAATCATAACAAACATCGATGAAAGTTGAACTGTACAATAATAACCTTTTTGACATCTTTCATCGGAACCTTGAATGCAATTCGGCCACGTTTAGCATCAACTGGTACATTAAACTTTTCTTCGGCATCTTCTTTCACCACGTTTTCAAACCCCGACGCAACTGTTGCTTCTATTTCACAAAACTCACACTCCTGCATGTTTTCCATGGGCGCAGACATTTTGAAACACGCACGCGATCACATGACTATGTTTTGGTTCACCTTTCACTTCCGGGGGAATCCCGCTATGTAGAAAGTCGCAGAGAGTGTCACGGTGCGAGAGGCGATCAATGGCTCTCAGGTATATATATAAATAACTCCGATCGGGTAAAAAAAACCTTAATATCACTTGTTAACAAAGCTTGGAGGATGAATTCGGTAAAGTTTGGAATCGTCTGCGGAGAAATGACACAATAAAGTCTCGATACATTCCGCGAGACATGAGAGTAAATTGTCGGAGGGTCGCTTTCCTGATTTTGGTGTCTTACTTCGTGATCTCTTGTTACACCGGCTTTCTGTTGATACAAAGACGCAGGGCTCTGGCGACATATGAAAACCAACGGATCCAAGCACTGACAGGTACTTTTCTTTCATAAAAGTGATTCGTCTCAAAAATTAAAAGGGGGGGGGGAGGTAAAAATTTGACCGTCAATGATTTCTTATCACTTACGTAACAAAAAGATAACGAGAACTTTATTAAAAGGACACACTAATAATTTGTGACATATTCGAGCAATATTTGGAATATAATTTCAACATTCTCAATTGAAAAAAATATCATTTTTTAAATACATGGATTATTATAATTGAATCTATCTTTTCCACTTTTTTTTGTTTTTGTTTCAAAAGATATAAATTATACTGAGGAATGCTGAGGGTGTATGTTACAAGTGAGAAATTAAGTAATTTGTGGGTTAGATATCAAATCACCCTGTGGTCAATTCAATGAATTGTTCATTTTAGACTTCACCTTGGCGAGATGCCTTGGGTATAAGAATCAATAAGATAAAGCTGATCTATATATACCCAGCTCAATCCCATTATGTCACCAATCCTTTGTCCTCTAAGGTTGGTCTGCAGGTATTTAAACTGGCCACTGCAAGATTATGAAAGTCATAAGTAAAGTGTCTAATCATGCTAATAGTCTAAAATCTCAGGGTCTAATTTCTGAATACCGATCTCTCAGAATTTTAATTATTATATAGTTATCTGTAGATTTCCTATTTCATGTTAGTATATGGCCGGTACTTTGAATTTACAAAAACTTTCTTAAGTAGCATTAATGTGTAATTAACTAATATATTTAATAAAAAGATAAACCTTTGATTTTGTGATTGCATGATCACTGATCCCAGCTTAACTATAATTACAAATTTATGATCATGAGGAATTAGGAATCTACATAATAATATCATGCAGTAATATCAGTTAGATATTTATAACTTTAAATTCAAGGATTCTGTAAGTATTTTTAAAAAGAGAAAATTAAAGCGAAACAGTATTTTTTTTCTTTTGTGAAATTCCAATACTCAATACCCATTACTGGATAAGACATGAAAATGAAAAAAAAAATCTAGTGAAATGGGTATTTTCAATTTCCCACATAAAATTGAATTTTTAAGGCAAGGGGAGGCCACAGATAATCTGATATAGTTTGTTTTACTAAATATATTTGAAGCCCCTGACAAGCATGTACATGTATTATAAAAAATACTAATCTCCTGAAGACCAGGTATTTTTATGTTATAACCTGTCAGTTGTTTTTGTAGTGCATATATTGGTACTATAAAGTAATTTTTTCATCATTAATTTATTTGTAAGTTGTATACCGGTACAATATAAAAGTATTGTAAAGCTAATGTAATATTAGTCTCACAGAATAAAAAGCTAAATTGCAGCCCCTGATAATAATGCTTGGTACCACTGCATTGTCTGAAATTACACACTGATGTTTTGACATTTTTGATTTAAAAGTTACGTAAGGCGCACTGCTGGTGATAATTGCTGTATGCGTGTCACTATAAAATTGTTCGAAGCATTTTCTATTCTATGCCATAACAAGATTTCTACTTCCTAGTCTGTACATTGTAAATTGTTACGTATTCTGTATTATTTGATAAACATTTTGTTGAACTTAGGTCTTGTCAAAGGCAAGTAAATTATATTTATGGTTAAAGCCAGTTTTACCCATTTGTAAAATTACAGGTGTGAATCTCAATTAAGTTTGCATGGAGTTTGTAGGGTCTGAGTTAATGACATTGATTAGTTTGGTTTATAGTAAAACATTTTAATGGCAATAAAATGTAACAGATCTGCCATGTCAAATGCCTGTTAGGCAATCTGTACACTGTTTGGTTACCAAGGTTGTCAACGAGAGAAGGACAAGATAAAAAGAATTTCGGGTTGTATACTTTGTAAACTTAACTGATATGTTGTAGAACCAGGCTTTTGAAGACCAGGATAGACTCCAGTTAAAAAAAATCTTTTTGATATTTTGATCTGCACGAGTCATTATTTATTAAAGGTTGCCCCATTGTTAACATTTAGCATTCAAACACACAGCAGGAATTTCATTTAATTATTAAAAGCATATACCGTATAAAAAATATATTGATTTGAAATTTTGGCTGAAGTTCATTCTCAGTTTATAGTCTTATACTCCATTAATCCTTATGATACTCATTTTTTAGTTGCATGACAATGCAATTCTCTAATGAATAAACCAGATGTATCTATTTTCCTCAAGGATATTTAATTTTGAAAATTTTAAACATGACAGTGAAGTTGAATGAGTTAAGAATTATACTGTGAAATCACATTTGTGGGGGCTTTATTTTCGTATATTTCGTGGGTTACCCCTTACTTTTGAATACACATCCCCAACAAATAATGAAACAAAGTCTTTGTTTAATATACACAGAAACAAGTCCACAAAGTTTCACCTGTACAAACTTTCAAACAATTGACAATCCACAAAAATTAACTCCCAAAATTTTAAATCATTCTTTTTTGATAGTACTTTAATACGTAGGTAAATAGACAGCATATATTTTGATAAATACATTGTAGAAGTGTATATAAGGAAGAACTTGCAGTGCTATATTTTAATTGTGTAATATCTGTTGGTTTTCAGAAGTTTCAGACGATAATGGGAACCCAGGCAGACAAGGGGAACAACTCCAGTATCGACATCAGTATCCCAGAATTCTCTGGAATCTGGAGGATGATCAGGGCCTGCTTGCCATGGGAAACCATACCAAACCGGAATTTGTTGTGGAAATATGGGGGAAAGCTGCCATAAGTGAGTGATTGTTTTCTGTAGGGAGCATGCATTATGTATTGATGCCAAGTAAAATGATGATGCCAATTTCAGCAAACTGCATGGCATCATTATTTTACTTATAGTATGCATTAATCATATTAAAAAGAGATGTCAGCAAATAAAACATACATTTTCATGTAATTGTACATGCAATACATCTATTATATTTGCATAATTACTACACTTAGATCTATAAGGTACCGTATCATTTGCATTTAATATTTGTGATACACGTACTTATAAGTTAATTTGTAAATGTACATAGAATTTCTACTCGCTTGCCAGCTTTGATGAATAAAGTACATTATTGAAATTAGCATATTCCCTGTTCCGGTGATTTATAGGTTTATAAGGGATCTTTTCGCCTTGTCAGATTTTATCTTCTGGGTCAGACAGACATGTTAATCTTCCTCTGACAGAATATAATGGACTGGTACCAGTGATGAGAAGAACCAGTTCATAGATTCCAGCATGATAAACCAATACGGCTCACACAAGACCAAAATCTGTATACATATTCATCCTATTAGCTGTCTTATTATCCTCTGTACTTGGAAATAAGGGGTTCTCAAAGATCTTGATGACCCCCCCCCCCCCCCCCCCCTTTTTTTTGCAAGTTCTACAGGACAATCTTGATATTTTAAACTACAAATTCGAAGGCTTTGGATTTGAGGATTTCTTTTTTTAATGGCATAAAAAATCTCATCTTACAGTTCCCTTTATTCTAAAATTTCAAGTATGTGCCTTTCAGGTGGAAAAATGTGCATATGCATAGATTCTTTGGGATCCGATACATTTATAGTCAATGACATCACCTCAGGCACCCCAAGATTATTAGAGCCTGCGGTCTTTTTGTTAGATGAATACTTCATTTCAATTTGCTTTTTAGTAACGGAAGGTGTCAAGTGGTTACTACAGCAACTGGGCCATCCAACTCTTCAGGTTTTTTATCTAAAGAATAATATATCATTAAGTGATTCATTGATGTGGATGAAAAATTGTGAATCTGACAAGAAGGGGTCATGATTTATATGGCTGATAAGGTTTTATTTTGGCAGGGTTTGGTCAAACTTGTTGATTCTACAAGAATCGCTGGCCTTTTTTTATCATTGCTTCGCACCTTTTTTGTAATAAAAATGTCCTGGTTTTTTTGCTGCTACTGTTCAGTTTGACATCAAGGCTTTGTCCAATTTCCATCCAATCACTTGGCTCTCTTTTCAACAGCGGCACCTAAGGAATTTTTACAACTGGTCCATTAATTAACAAATTTTCTCAGACAAGTTACTTTGTGTGCTATAGATTACCGATCCTATTGACCAAGGCTACAGGGTAATAACAAGTGATGAAAGGAAAAAACCCATAAAAACTACACCAAGAATTCTCTTTGGATACAGACGTCAACACTTCTGACTCGAGAAAGAAATTCGTATATGGAAGATAGAAGATTTCTCATAGGAATACAAAAGGCTTGAGTAGGAGTGACCTTTCATCCTACTTTTTGAAAATGAGGCTCCATGCAAGATGTACAAGAAAAATCATCATGGTGTTGTTTGTCAATCAGATGTGTTGTCACCAGGTTTTTTTTTTTTTAATTGTCTGTAAAATATTGAAGGGCATAGCTGCAATCCACTTAGGGGATTTGATCTTGCAATTACAACAATTATCCAGAGGCTTTTTTATTAATTAGCCACCATCAGATTGTTCTTTCGGAAATGGCATTAAGATAAATTTATACTTTCAAGTCAAGAGAATATTTTCTACTGGGAATATTCAAAGAAAAAGAACCTCACAAATCAACTAGTTACCAACCTTTGCTATGCTCCCTATTGTTTGCTTAGCTTTAGTTGACATGGACTTGTGAATTATCAATAATATACATGTATGGGTGTTGCTTATAATCCTTTTTAACTGGATATGCACACACACACACACACACACACACACACACACACACACACACACTCTAACATTATATTGAATACTCTGATAATTGGAGACATGAACAATATATTTAACAACTTTATCACTTGCAGATTTTATTCATAAGATCAATGGACAAAATACCAACATCTCTCACCGTAAAAAAAAAAAAGTGTTCTGCTCCGTATCATAGAACTATCAGTGAGCTTTCTTATCTAAAGCCAAATGTTTTGCATGTGCTCACTAATAGATGAATAATCTGTCCTCTGACAGGCATGATGGTCCATGAATTAACATGTTCATTGGGTACACAGGTTCAATGCCTGTAGTATGACCGACCACACCATGGTGGTAATTCTGTTCAATTCAGATAAGATAATCTTGTAGCCATTAAGATGTGCAATAATGGGCCTGTGCAATTTAGCAGTCTCGAATTTGTCCGTCACACAAATGTCCCTGGTGATTGGTCTGTCTGTCGAGACGTAATTTCGAGACATAATTCTGTAATTCCGTCTGTAAGATGTACCCTCTCTATGCTAGGTTGTCACAGCAGTTCACCATTACAATTGGTCAATCATTTTGTTTTGACGTATTTGGGAATGATAATGAATCCATGATTGGTGTCTGTAATTCCTTATGCATTTTGTTTGATTTAGGGATTAGCGTGCAATTGTGTGCAATTATTCCACTATTTTTCTTAATTCCATTATTATAAAGGAAATTCTTTTGCAATGAATAATGCATGGACTTTCAATGATTACTGGTACAAGGGGCGTTCAATAAATAATGTCATCGTTGTTAAAAAAATAACACAATAAGATATTTTTTGTTATTTTTTTAATGGTTACCTTCAAGATACTTTCCTGTAACAGACACAAATAATTTCAACCGATTTGTCTAAGCTTTGAATGCATTCATATAATGTTTTTGGGAATGGTATTCATGTACTGATAAATGGCAGAGCCCAAAGCATTCCTTGAAGCATATCTTCTTCCTGACAAGTGCTTTTTTAATTTAGGAAAAAGAAAAAAGTCACAGGGAGACAAGTCGGGTGAATACAGAGGATGGGGCAAAACATGAACCTTTTCTTTTTCCGAAAATGATCTCACAATCTGGGATTTATGTGCTGGGGCATTGTCATAAAGATGTCGAATGTTGCGAATTCCAGACTTTGGTCTCTTCCTTTCGTAATGTTTCTTAACTTTCTTCAGCACATAATTTTTGTATAAATGTCCGGTGATTGATCGGCCTTTTGAAATAGCCACCTGAACTACAGGACCTTCACTATTAAAGAAAATTGCATATAATACTTTCTTTGTACTTTGGCATCGTTTTGCTATAACAGGGCTTTTTGCCTTTTTAGTCAACCACATCTTGTTATCAATTTTCCACTGAGGTTCAAAATAATGTATCCATGTTTCATCACCTGTAACAATTTCCGATAAACATCGTCCATTGCAATTTTTGTAGATTTAAAGTAGTTTTCTACACGTTTCAACCCACAATCTTTTTTGTTTTTCTGTTAATAGATGAGGTATCCATCTTGCCCTGACTTTCAAAGGTCAAGGTGTTTCTTTAAAATTGTAAATACTGTCCCCGATTAAAGGGGCATGGTCACGATATTGGCCAAATTCTAATTTTCTGTTTTTATTATTTACAATGCTTTAAAAATGCATTTTTAATGATCAAATGAAATTTGAGAGTCATTCATGGAGTTATAAGAAAGATACAGAGCTCACAATTCTTAGTCATGTAAACAAGGCTCGTGCCCTGTTTTTGTTTACATAGGTTCAATATACCAGTTAAAATATTTTCAAGCTGATTTTTCTATCTTTTTATTCATTTTAATCATAGATAAACAGTTCCTAACGTTTAACACATTCATTTTTGGTCTAAAACTGGAATTTTAACTTTAACATTCAAAATGTAAACAAACGCTTTGTTTACATAACAAAGAATTTTAAGCTCTGTAACTCGCCTATAACTCAACGAATGACACTCAAATTTTGGTGTACTATTAGAAATGCCTTACTGAAGCATTGTTAACATTAAAATCGGAAAAATAATTTTTGACCAAAATCGTGACCATGCCCCTTTAAATGCCTACTAAATTTGCTATTTGTTTAATGGTTAATCGACCTTCATTAGTAATGATATCGAGTATTTTTGCAAGTATTGCATCCGTTGAAGCCGTACGAGGTGCTCCAGGACATTGCTTATCCTTATGGTCTGTTTGGCCATCTTTGAATTTGCTGACCCACCTGTAAACTTGTCTCAATGACATACACTTGTTTCCATACACATCACACAGTTCTTTGAAAATTTCTTTCGAGTCTTTACCTAGTCTGACACATGCTTTTATGTAGCCTCTAATTTCAGTGGATGATGACTTACTAGTCATATTTTCATACAGTGTCTCGAGTAGGGGTTATATATCAGCTTCTCAAAGGAGTATTCGATGATGAAACATGCTCAGATAAACAGCCATAAATAGAATATGAACCAAATCATGCGTGAAAAAAAATTCAAAGGTCATTTGAACCCTGTATTTTATGCAATCTGGTTAGTGACATTATTTATTGAATGCCCCTCGTAATATGTTTCCGCAAATTGTAACCACAAATAGAACTCACTTCATGAAGTTAAACCCACAATTAGGATGCATTAGTAAGGAACAATATCAAATATATGATACATCAAGGAACTACTTGGTATTTTTTGGTTCATTTTCTGCCAAACTGAATTTACACTACAATCACAATTTCAGAGAAAGTATTAGAGATAAACCAAATCCTAATATTGGGTATTTTTTGGTTCATTTTCTGCCTAACTGAATTTACATTACAATCACAATTTCAGAGAAAGTTACACAGATAAACCAAATCCTAATGTATCAGTCTCTTATTAATGTTGAAGACAGAAAGTTAACAAATAGGATACAAAGAAGAAATTGTTCATTTGTTTTGGGGAAAGCAAATTGGCATCCCAGTATAGTTTTTTTATTGAACCAATTAGGACCTATTTTTCTTGCTGAAATTAATCAAGGCGAAAGATAGAGACATGGTGCTGTTTTTGATATGTGTGCAAATTAGCATGTTGACGAGTTTAAGACATTCGGAATTAGGCGCCAGTAATGGTTGATAGATTTTCCATCTTTTTCCATGATGAAGTGGCTAAATTTGATTTAGAAGTGTGATGGTAGATGTAAGACTCTCTAAAATGAGGAGGTAGAAAGAGTCTGTAAAGATATAATGGATCCCTAATGTAATCAAAGGCCTGGATCTGTGGGGCCTGCTGAAATATGGATGAGCTGTTAAAAAAGAAGATGTGGCGATATTTGGTTTTGCCAAAAAGGCAAAAGATTAGACAAGTATAGGGTTCAAAGCTTTTAAACACTCTTCAAATGCTCTGTTTTGGAAAAAAATATTTAAGATTTTAAGGAAAGTGGGAGTGCAATTTTCTTTTTATTAAAAAAAAAGAAAGAAAAATAATGATTCTGTAAAGAGATTTATTATTTTTAGATTTTTATTTTTTTAGAATCACAATGAATCTAATTTCATGCATGCAATCTGTAGTTTACATAATAATCCTGGTTTTTAATTATGTGCAGAATTTTAAGTAATATGTATACTCTACGGGCTACAGTTTACTGAAGACTCATAAGATGACAGATAATTCTAAAATTTACTAAGCATGTAAAAAGTTTTATTCCTATACATATTAGATTTTTCATAATCTGCAGTATTTTATAGTGGTTTATTGCTGGTATTTCAAATAGTTATGTACCGGTAATGAATGAGCAAGATTTGCTGAAACTGCTGAAGTCTCTATGAACAAGGGGTGGGTATTTCCCATAAATCAGCACAACAAATTACAAATTTCCCATCTAGCGCCTGTAATGAGATTATTTATGGACAGACAGACCTTAAACTATGTTTTTTCATTACCCAATCCAAAACAATATATTGGAAGAACTCGGTATGACACTGATTTCTGTGTCTCTTTCCTGTTACATCAGCGTAGATGCTCCATTGACCACAGATGAAGTGCTGATATGGTCATTGTTATTTATTTATCCTGAAGTGAGATGATTATTTTCTTTGGGAGTAAATTCTCAGATTTCTGTCAGAGATATTGACTTTTCCGTATGATGGAGTGAGCTGCCATATTGGCCTAACGAGAGGGCACCTGTCACAGAGGCCATTATTTTTTTAGGCACCCACTGGGTCAATGTCTATTTCATCAAACTCTCCCTGAAAATTTATCAGAGAACCAAGGAAAAGGTTGATTGAGCTTTCTGCAAATTACTATAGTACATATGCTGCACTGTAGATCTGTCAGAATTGGCAGTTTTTTGAGATTCATTGTGCCATCACACTACAGCAGTAGCTGAAGTTAACATAGATCAACAGTGTGTCTTCCAAAAAACATTCCTTAATAAAATCTGCATTCTTGCTCTGAATAATGCTGACAGTGTATAAAAACCTTAATTGCAGCATTGTTTTCACACAATTTATTCCCTAGCTATTCACTATAGTGTATGCTAATTTAGAAAAACTTAAGATTAAAAATTGTTGGTGTGTTTTGCTTTATTTCAATATAACAGAGTTTGGAAAATGGTACATTTAGGAAAATTACATACAGCTTTCTTTAACCTTGACTTCTGCAGTAAAATAGACACTTGAAGTTCATCATATGGACAAATTTCAATGGAAACTGATTTTCAGAATGACTAAAATGATGTAGATTATAAAATTGACATCACAATGGTGATGCATACAACAGCTGTTACTAGGACAATAACTTTTTATTTCCATCTTTGGTGATTAAGATATTTAGATTTTATTCTGTGCAATCTCTTCATTTTTTTGTTTGTTTTAGAGAGCTGGTTTTTTTTTTTTTATTTTCAGAAATCTATGCAGTGGAGGGCACTCAGTTTGGGTTTCTTGTTGCAACATTAAGGGTGTTTCCTTTAGATAACTGCAGTCTTTATTCTAGCACAAAGGCTGCCTGATTTATTACATGGCCTTTATAGTGTATCTCTTTGAGCAGTTTGGGAATGAAAGTACAGTTTTGATAAAAACCTGTTGATAATAAGTTTTAACTGGTTAAAAGCTCTCTAATTTAGCAGTTATTATGTGCGGTATGGACATAAAGCACTGATGATACATCATAAAGGTTCTTTTGTTCAAGGAAATTGATGGGTATAAATTGCTTTAAAAAGATCTTTATTACATAAATTATACTCGGTAATATCAGTGTATTGCATATTTTATTTCCTACTGCATGGAAAGAAGCAATTATTATTAAACCAAAAAATAACATCTTATGAGAATTTGCGCAATAAATATTTTGCCAGAGAAGCACTTAATAGTTTTTTCATTACTTAGTCTAGTACTTCAACATACTTTTTGTTTTAATGATTTTGCATGCAGAGCTGGTATTTGAGGTTGGAAAAATTTGGAAATAGTAAAATACATATACACCATATATAATTTAGGGCTGACACCTGCAGATAATGTTTTATGCGAATCGTTATAATTTGATGTGAATTATAATCTAAACTCCCCAAGAAACAGTTCAAGTTTTTGAAGTGAAATATTAAATGAAGCTAATTATGTCAAAGTTTGCCAATTACATTTTCCTTCCAGCAAAATAATTGTTTGCATGCAGCAGCTACTTTTGCACAATTGACCATATAATTTACAAAATCAAACTTGTCTTATTTGTAGGCCTGTATCTATGGCAACATATCTTCGATGCAGATCTAGGACCTCGTATGGGAGGTGTATGGAGTTATGGGACAAAAAGATTCCAAAATATAGAGTTCAGGTAAGTTGTTGTTAAGGAGTCTGGATGGTCAACAAATTAACCATCAGATCTGCCTAAAATTTTAAGATATGATTTGTTTAGCTATAAACTATTATTTAATAAAGAAAAAATCTATACATTTTACCTTTTGAATTTGGGTATTTTTCTATATTTTTATATAGAGCTCTTTTTCTAAAGGAGATCAACACAGTCTAAAAATGGCCACGACCATCGAGCCCTCTTAACTGAGGATATCTCAAGCAAACAGTGTACAAGTTATCCTCCCAGTATATGTCAAACATTGAATTTTTAGGTCACCTGGGTCACTATCTGTATTTTTCTTTCGCTGTGTGTTGTAATAACTGTATTTTAAGCGTTAATCATGTTAATTTATAATTATCTCATTTAACTTTGAGAGTTTGCTTGAACAAGATTTCTTTTGTCCAAATGTCCTGCTATTAGCAGAGTAAAATTTTTCATTTGGCATTATTATAAGATTTTTTACCTTAAATTAACAGTATAAGATATTTCGCTTGATATTATTGTAAGAGTTTTGACCTTAAATTTTCAGTGTATGACTTTATCAGTGTATTAAGATTTTTGTCCTGATATTAAAGATGTAAGACTTTTGACTTGATATTAACAGTTTAAGATTTTTTCTCTCTCTGTAGATATAGAACAGGACCTGGAGTAACCCCCTCCAAAGTGCCAAAAGACACCCAGAACCTCGTTCTATCTCTGAATGTCCGTGACTTCACAAAGATCGACACTGCCAAAGCCTGGCTGGATGCCCTCGCTGGCTTCCCACAGCTCAAGAATGTTGCTGTGCTTCTACTGGGCAATGAACAGTGTGACAACGAATGGATCAAGTCGTATTTGGCTGCCAAAAATGGTCGTGTTAAATTTGTGTTTGTTGTGTACGACAGCCCTGATGTGGACAACAGTATCTTTTATCAGTGGCCACTAGGTGTTGCAACGTAAGATTTTTGCCATTATGTGTATTTTTTGTCATTGTTCAGAACTTTGCAGGATATTTTCTCTAGTTCTCACAGGTCTAACATTTGCATGCATTCCCAATGCCAAATACATGCATACTGTGTACAATAATTTATTTTTCATGAGGGTGCAATTTTTTATGTTTTGTAACTAAAATTGGTACATTTATCTTTTGCAGTTTTGAATTTATGCCTATAAAGATAAAAGTAAACAGAATTTTTGCAATTGAGTTTTATTCCAATGAGATGAAACCACAAATTTAATGAAAAAATAGTACCCTGCAGAAAAATCCAGTCTTATGACTTCATCTAAGAGTATTTTCATTAAATTGGCACAATGAGCCCTAGCCGTCAAAAATATTGTATGAAATTAAACCAAAATGAAATGCTTAAGGAAATTACACATATTTCATTTGACTTTCTTTTAGTGTAATGCTAAGACCAGGTATTGAATATAATCATATTCAATAACATAACTGATTAATCTTGAACTACCATTCAGTACCTATAATGATTAAAAAAAGAATCACAATTAAATTTTATCTCATTATTTCTGTTCTCTAGGTATAGAAATTTTCCCAAAGTGAAAAGTGCCTTTATTCCAACATCAATTCAGAGAAAGCACATGTGTAACTACATGGGTACAATATACGTCAACTCCTCCAGACAGGTGCTCCTTGATTTATTGTCAACTCCAGAGATGAAGGATAGATGCTATGTCAAAGTTCGTCACGAGTAAGTCAGGCATTTAACAGCGTTTTACTTTAGAACATATATTTTTATTTACTAATGAAACATTTTTGCATGCATTTATATCTATATATGTCTATATAATTGTAATAATACTATTTGAGATTTTACTGATGATATTAGTTTATACTATGAATTTCTTCCTCTCTTTTATTTTTGATAATTTCAGCATCATTTCAATATTGGTGTGTTACAATAATTGTCTTTTTACATATAACCTAGCTTTTACTTTCATGCAGGTGGTTACCAGAGGAGACGGAGCACTCGAGAGACAACTACCTTAAAGTATTAGCTCACAGTGATCTCACACTTAATCCCGTGGGGATGAATCCCGAATGTTACCGCATTTACGAAGCCTTATCTTATGGCTCCATCCCAGTGATAGAGGACGTCCTCACGCCAGGGAATTGTGGGAATTCGTCAGGATTCTCCGTAAGTGCCCCACATAGACTACTGAAATCAGAGAAAGCGCCTGTGATATTCATCAAGGACTGGCAAAAGGAACTGCCCGCCATTCTTGATAAAGAGGTCAGAATGACCTTGGAGCAGAAGTCCAAACGCAGGAAAGATGTGCTGTTGTGGTATGAGAATTTTAAAGCCAAAATGAGGAAACGTTTTGTGTCTGTGATTCAGGAAAAGTTTTTTGGTGTTCATCAGTTTATCTGATCTTCTTTTTAAAAATATTTTTGATCCATTTTTACATGGTCCTTTATAAGAACCATGTTTGTTAGATATCATTGATGCTAGTACATGTACTAAAACATGGATGTACTTAACTTTATTTATGATCATTGTGTCAAAAAGGTTATCTTACTTCACTTAAAAATCACTTTAATGTATTTGAATTTTAAGAACCATTGTTAGATGTAAAAAACTGTAGTTACAGTTTTCAATTGTAAAATATCAAGTCTTTGTCCTGTATACAACATATTTTTGTACGTTATAGGAATCATTCTGTTTTCACAGTCGGATAACAGCAGGTTTTTTTAAATGCTAACCAGGCACCATTCCATATATTTTATATAGATAATAAAAATCTTTAACTAAATATGAAATTTTCTTAAATTTGTTAACTGGCAGCCTGGCAATTTGTGCAATATGGTATTCAGTATAATCATATTCATATGATTATAGCTATGAATAATTTTACAAAGTTAAAACAGTGAATGCTGTCAATTTTGAACTGAACAGATTAAGATATCATGTCTTTTTGTGATTTCTTTTTGTGATTTAATGATAGACATCATACATGTATATTTTTCATTTATCTGTGTTGTAGCAGTGAATTTCACTTCAAGTGTTGATCTGTGAAACTTTAGAGCATGTGTTATAATGAAATCAGTATTGAACTGTGGTGAAACAAGGTTTAACCTTACAAAGACACACAAGTTTTGTTAGATCTCTGTTTGTTATTGATCTGGTATAAATATAATATAGACAGTTACCAGTAAATATACATTTCTAAAATATGTCAATTAAATTACATTGTACTGTAGGGTAAGAGAAATAACTCTTACTAGGATAAACTATAATTGTCAAGTTTGGCCAAAAAAACCATAATAATTACATAAATCATTAGTGTCTCATGTGCAATGTGACAGGAAGGAATTTTATTTTGTTTTCTTCTGGCAAATTTTCTTGAGTTCCCATACGGCAGTAAATTTGATTAATTCTGCAGCATCTGAAATAACCTGAGAAACTTTGGAATTCTTAATAGTTTTTTGCCATACAATAAATTTTTTGGCAGTTAATGCATTCTGCCCAATTTTTCCCTGTAAATCATATGGTGGAATTTTATGCATCTTAACATGTTCAATTACAAATTAGATTTTAACTTGAAAGTTAATTATTAAGATAGCCAAAAAAAATAATTGAGCACTGGGGAATGTTTAACTTTGAGATACTGAGGAATATTGTTAATGAAAACTTGACCAGGAGTTGAGTTGAATTGTTTGACAGTTTCACTTTTATAGAGGTACGTGTATATGTAAATATTTTATTTTTCTACAGTTGTCTCAAAAAGACATATTTAAGTGTGTCTAGTAAACACTGATTATACATATACATTTTACACAACTGTGATGGGTTTTTTGTTGGCCATACACTGTACTAATGTTCCAACTCAATGCTTATTCCACTACATTTAATGATCAAGTTATTTGTTGATACATGTATATGTGTGAGATTGTGAAGTCAAGTAATGATCTTAAGATTCAAAGGCAGCTGACACAGAAAAAAGTTTAACCTTGTTGTTGTTGAAGCATTCATAGCTTTAATCCATAAACTTGACATGTATGTAAATGTGATGTGTGCATATTTTTGGTTGGTTGCAGGTACCGGGGTACATGTTAGGGGCACAAACTTGGATTAAATGTAGACGTACTCTTTGTTGAGACATAACTACATGTGTTTCATATTAGTACGCTGAACGACAACTTTCATTCCTTTCCCATGATGCACACAACTTAATTTGCCTTCAATTTGGCAACATATATTCAGGAATGTGCATTTGGTTTAGTACTTTAGCTGATACTGGGCTTGGTATAAAGTTTAGTTAGTACTCTTCCATAGAGTTAGGGTTTTAGGAAGTTTACTAGTATTTTATTGCACAAAGGTTAGACCTCTGATAGAGAGCTTGATATCTAAGTACATGCAGAGCCTTATGTAGTTACATATATTGGGTAATGGGAATACAGTTTGGTAAAAGGTGAGGTGATTTCTTTGCCAAAGCCTCTCGAGTTCAATGTGGAGAAACAACTTCCTATTTTAAAATTCTAGAGTTTAGTGCATATTCGTGTTCTTACTACATGTCATTTGTTGAATTAAAAAGTTTGATAATTTTCCCATCAAGACATTTAACATCATGTGCCAGCCTTCCCAGTTTCTTTTTTTATTTTTGACATGCTTTTTGTAGCTGATAGATTTCAAACATGTAGTTACAACAATGGTACATATTTTTTAGGGAGTTTTAGTGGTGGTTACTGAGTTTGGTTGTGGGTTAACATGATCCATTGATGCTGGTACAACAGAACTTTTGTTCCAATTTTTCATATGCTTTATATCTGATACAGTGTTTGTATTTTGAAAAGCTAGCTGAAGAAGTGATTTTACGGTGATTATACTTTTGGTTTCTGTGTTGTACAAAGAGAAATGGGATGTGTTCAATGGTTATTTTTTTCTTTATATTTTACTTCATGTTATACGTTTTGACTTCTGGGAAGTTCAACTATTGCACTGCACTGGTAGTATTCTGAGTTTTGTATCACACTTAAAGTTCCAAACAAGTTCTGTGTGTTAAATAACATAACCTTATTTTTATTTTTAATGAAGTATTGTAAAATATTTATTCAAATATTATGATTTATACAACATCATGCTCTACTAAATCATTGATTTGTGAAATTCTTGCAATGTTGGCTGTGTTGCTTGAGCGTTTTATATCACATCAAAGCACTGCCTTCATTTTAAGAGAAAGAAGAGGGATGTAAAGTTCAGCAAGATTTTTTTTTGGGGGGGGGGGGGGGGATACAAGATATTTTACAGTTTACCCAATAATATGGATGCGTTATGAAATGTCTCATAGAAAATAGCCACTGCTACTTGTTAACATTTGAGCTGAACAAATCTATCATGTATAAATGAATTAAGAAAACTCTCCAATTATTTTGGTTCAGTCTACTTGATTTTTGTGTAGACCAATTTATATTTATTCTCATGATAGATTTTGTGTATTTAGCACGTCTATCAAACGCAAAAAAATTATATTTATCTAGAATGCACTTCACAGAAGAATACATATGTAAATGAAAAAATAGTTTAGTTAAAATATGTTCCCTTCTATGTTATTGATCGGTTGGATCAAAATAGATAAACAGTTTTGTTTCTGGTTTCCCAACCAAACCTGAAATATAATTTCTTAAAAACTGTTTTTATCAATTTCCCTTAAAGAATCATAATTGTGTTCACTCCCATCTTTGTCTTTTTCGAGTAAATCAAGGAAATGCTTTTACCATCTGATCTGAAATTAATTATCTTTGCAATGATTTATGAGGGACCATCTAACTGGCCATGTTGGTAAATGATTAACATTAAAATGATAAAATGTTTCCCAATCTTCATGATCCCATATTTATTTTTAAGTAGGAATAGGAAACTCATTTATTTTGGTCTTATATTTACAGTTGCATGTAGATCATTTTAGGTTGTGATTTGACATGAAAATGCAAAAAAGGTGTATTTTTTGTTAGTTTTGTTTATTTGAAAAGAAATAAAAAGAGAAAAAATAACATGTTTTTGTCTTCTTATAAGCAGGGGTTAAGCTGTCTATCTTATGAATTTCTGAACATGAAATAGCCATATACTGTGAACTATATCTAACAGGTTATATTTTGCCTTTGCCTGCAGATAGTTAACCAGAACACAACAATCCTGTGCTTCAAATTTATTGTGTATGCAGTAAAAAACTGAAACAAAATCAAAGTATGAACTACTCATACGTTCTCAAAAACAATGTACATGTAAAGACAAAATGCATATGATAATAGTTTGAAA
>WFKH01003881.1:15598839-15610000 GCA_016163765.1 Magallana hongkongensis | reverse complement strand
CCCCCCCCCCACACACACACACACAGACACACTTTTTTGCAAAGATATTATAATACATAATCTTTTAATGAATCAATCAATGGTTTTCTTCTTTCTTTTTTTTCTTTTCTTTTTTTTTTTTTTTTTTTTTTGGTTGTCAAGATTTCGGATAAGTCTGGTCCCTCACTTTCAATTTGCTTCCGATGCCACTGCGAATATACAAATTAGATAAACAGACTATACAGATGGTTTCACCCTCACCATTGTTACAGTTTTGTCCAATGTTTCCAGGTTCGCAGCCAGTCATACACTGACCAGTCACGTGGTGACAGGACACTCCATTCCGGCAATGACCGCAGGTAAATTTACATTCCGCTCCATATGATGTATTGGGACACACTGCATTAAGAAAAAAGAATTCTTATGATATTATGAGTATGTACATTTAATGATGTACATTTAATTTCTGCCTCAATGTTATTTTTCCACCTATTACATCCAAATGCAAAAAATATATGTTGATATGAATGCAACTTATTCATAGTGACATGCAAATTATCTTTGTTAACCTGCAACTTCTTATTTGCATTTGCATTTGCATTTTATATCATAGTTAGAGGTCTGCTTATCTACATATAATTAATTTGATCTGATCTTCTGATCTTGATATGCCATAATTCTTACCATGAAATTATTATAATTTTTCAAAGATCAAATTTTTGGGCGAGTGTGGTAGGTGACTTACTCCCCATTTAAAAGCATCAAGTACATGTAATAGGAGTTTTGAGCTCGTTGGTAAAACATTTACCAACGTACATCCCTTTATAACACGTATTCTATTATCCAAATAATAATATGATAATATTCACTCAAACGTCAACAAAAAAATTTGACATATTGTTTTTAATAGATATCATACACAATACATTACGACATCCCTCTTTTAAATATTTCCAGAAAATATTTTGATGGTGTGTAAGTAAAGTCATTAGTTCATTAGTTCATGTCATATTCGTCTTATATTTTGCTTTATGAAGCTTTTCTGGCATTAATGAACTTTTAAAAAGAAATCACAACTATGAAAAAAAAACCCACAACTATTATAGTAAGAATATACATCTTGTATAGAGCTGTTATTCTTTACACAATGTGCAAAAGAAAAAGCCATCATTACGTAAACCAAAATGGTTTGTATGTGAAGACCAAAGTTTCATGTGTCACGTGACATGTGTAAATGTCAATGTACTTTACACTGGTTTACGATATCAGTAAGTTTTGCGACTCAGTCAGTCAACATTTATTTATTGGAATACTGATCCAATAACAAGTCTTCACTATTCTGAGACGGAAATTAAAAATTGATGAAGTTTGCGCAACAAAAACTTTCAATTAATTTCTACCAGCGAAAGTTATCTAACCTTTATTACAGTCATCAGTGTACCAGCCAGGCTCACATCCATTATCGCATTTTCCGTTTACATGGTTGCAGCCATTTTTACAATTGCCTGTACATACAAAGGCGCAATCTTTTCCATAGGTTCCTTTTGAGCAGGCTAGAATATAATCATAAGATGATATAATATAATCATTCGATGGTATACTTGTTCTACCATACAGGAATTTTTTTGCAATTCTATAAAGAATTTAATGACGAAAAGTAATAGAATATAGCTTTTGAGATAATATAAAAACAGAAAAAGTTAAAACCAATAAATTTTGTATGATTCTGTACTTACACAAGTCACAGTAACTGCCCGTCCATCCAGTGGAACAAATCTTACATCTCCCGTCTAATACGTTGCATTCTTTATTTAAGCAGTTTTCATGGCAAAATAACTTACAATCGTCACCATATCTGCCAGGGTCACAGGCTTCAAGATAAGTATTTAAAATTATTTACATTTTTTAAAAAAACAGTATAAGTAGTTGCGTAACTTTTAAATGTTCTTTCTGGGACTCAACTTTTTTTTACATAAATAGACCAGCTATATTTATATAAGTCTGAATCACAGATTTATATTAGACCTTTTTTTTCTTCAACAAAAAGTAAGGGCTTTTCGACAGCCCTTTAACTCTCTTTTTTAAATCATCAAATGAATAAATAAATCACGCGTTAATTGGTATAAACAGATGTCCATACACAAAGGAAAGGCGCGTACAATACGTTATAATAGTATATCTCCCACTTGGAGCAATAAAAAAGAACTATTTTCAAATGTTGCTAAAATAATTATTTTTGGCTTGTATGCATCGTTTATACTATCAATTTTACGATGCATGTCAATAACGTGCATGCAATCTATAAACACAAGAGGTATAGGATTCCATATTAAACCATACGACGTTTTATGCATTAATCTTGACCATTTACTGTAATTTGCTAAATTGCAAATTTGTGATATGAATGGGTATAGACTCCATCCTAAAGATATTCATATTAAAAGGATAAATTGTCTTTCTTTTTCATTGTTGATTTATTAAAGTGGAATCTAGACCCATTGTGGGTTAAAGTTCGTGATTTTCACAAATACTTCTACATTTATGTTATAATTGTCAAACTATGAAAATTATTCATAATGATAGTTATGTGGCAACGTAGCTCAGTGTGATAGACGGTGGATTGTAGACCATCCCTCTCGGCCGCGAGGGTGTTCGAATCATGGTGGGCGTTTGGTTTCTAATTTCTGTGCCCTTGCTTAAGCTTCCTTTTAGATAAAACATTTTTTTCCAATGTTTTTATGATAGAATTTTTTTTGGAAAATATTTAAATCCCTTTAGATAACGACCAAAATACATAATGTTCTTGCCCAGTACAAATAATGTCAAATAACAATAGCGTAAGCACAGTCAGAGATTGTCTGAGATCACGTTATAATGTCAAGAAAGTAAACAATGAATTAAAACTAAGGAGAAAAGTATTAATAATGGTCAGATAATACAGTTCTTTAAAATACCTGTACTGATGCACATCTTCAAATGTAAGATTTCTTTATATAAGAGATGTACAAGAGTCGTTATACCTTTGGTGCAGGGGATTTGACAGGCATTGTACGCTCCTCTCCCTTGTAAGAGAAACGAAAGATAACTCTAGAACTTTCCATGAAGATATACAGTTTAATAAGTAGTTAGTAGTATCATTATGTTCTTGAAAAGGAGATTTAAAAATTTTTCTCTATTTAATCCTATGTAAAAATTCAACCTCCATTGTGGCCCTTCCCTTCCACATGGGGATCATGATGTGAACAAATTTAAATCTACACAACCTAAGGATGCTTCAAGTCAAGTTTTAGCGTTTCTGGCAAATACCTTTTAAAAGAAGAGTTTTATAGCTTTTTCTAGATTTATTTCTCTGTAAAAATTCAACCCTCCGTTGTGGCTTCGTCCTACCCCTCGGGATTATGATTTGAACAAACGTAAAACTACACAACCTGAGGATGCTTCCAGCCAAGTTTCAGCTTTTCTAACTAAATCATTCTTGAGAAGACAATTTTTAAAAAATGTCCAGAATTTTTAACATAA
This sequence comes from Magallana hongkongensis, assembly GCA_016163765.1. Lineage (NCBI taxonomy): Eukaryota > Metazoa > Mollusca > Bivalvia > Ostreida > Ostreidae > Magallana > Magallana hongkongensis. Next base: position 15,606,502 of record WFKH01003881.1, on the reverse strand, counting down.
TTCTCAATTATCTCCTCTTGTAAGATGGTTTCAGCTTAGGTAAACTAAAACAATCTTTAAAAAGGATATACCCCGGTATTTTTACAATGAAAAAAGGGGGTGAACAATCAAACTACTTCCCCTTTTTACTGTATTAATGAATGAGATATAAACTTTTAGCTTTTGTCAAGGCATTTATATCAGTTAGTGGGTGTGTTTTACTTTTTATCCTTACACGGTCAACACTATGATAAGTCAGTTTGTTAATCATTGTTGAAATAATAGTAGAAACTAGAATGGATAAAAATAAGAACGTATGAAAAAATAAGTATTTATCTGCTGGATGGTATGTAAAATGGTCTTTAAAACAAAACAAATTGCCTAAATTATCTAACTTGCGAATTCTTATCATTATGATTGATGATTTGAAATGTGTGTTAGAATTTCCAGTTTCATGAAATTAGACAAAAGATGTCAAGCTACTTATTTTTATGAATAACAAAAGAAAGGGGATTGTATACAATGCCACTTCGTACAAATTTTACATTGCGATAGAAAGGATATAAGATGTTGGATACAGAATACGGGATACACGATGAAGAAAGCAAGGTACATGTAGAAATCATCTTACTCTATCCTATCCATCATATCCTGCGTCCATTCTTATTCTACAGTTTTTTTTTATTTTCAAGAATAGATTTTACAAAATGTACTGTTTATATTATTCTGATCTAAAAACTGTTACAAAAGCTGTAATATTTTTCCATTATTTGCTGAAAAAAAAAGTTAAGATGAATTTACTTTGCACATTTTTCATAAAAGGTATTTATGATTACTACGTAAACGGTTTACGTTTTGATTCATGAGAATGTTCATTCCTCATTTTTAATCTGATAGAACATGTTTCTTATTATAAACGATTTAATAACATTAAGTATTTAAAAGATTGGGAAATGATTGTTTACTCTGTGAATCATTGATACAGAGAGAAAATCGAAAATGGTTAGGTTCACAGACTCGACTATATTTTTTTACGCTACAATAGAAACGGCTAGCCCCTTTGCTATGAGAAAAGTTATTTTAGTGAATGTAATAGCTTGTACTTAGAATTTTCTGGCCAGAAAAAATAACAAATGAAGAACTAATAAGCATATGCAACCAAGAGGACATGGGAACCATCGTTAAGAAACGCCGATGGAGATGTATAGGACATGTCCTACGAAAAGACCCTCAGTCAACAACGAGAACAGCTCTGCACTGGACCACAGAAGGCAAGAGAAAGAGGGGGAGACCAAGAACATCATGGAGAAGGACAGTGGAGAGCGAGCTTAAAGCCATGCAGCAGACCTGGGGATCAATCACGAAGCTGGCCCAGGATAGGCAGGGGGTGGAGGAAGTTTGTTGCTGCCCTACATGTACACACCACAGGGTGTAAAGGACATATGATGATGATGAATAGCTTGTTTATTGTCAGCCTAGATTAACTTTTTTCCCGACCGGTTGAGTTCGGAGACAATACGTATGACCAGTAAAAAGGTATAAAATAGTTTTAAATGACAAAAAGATAATAACTAATAACTAACAATAATAACAACTAATTTTCAAGATAAACATATTTTAAAAGTTAAAATCGATAAAGACCAAAATTAAATTCAACAAAAAGTTAAAAATAGTGTATAGAGTAGAGAGGCCCCTTGCCATAAAAAAGGGTCAATTTTAGAAGCCCCATGTTTAAATCAAAATAACAGTTAAAGTTTATGAAAACTTAGATAGCCATTAATTTATGAAACAAAGTTTTATTCTGCTTGCAATATAAAAACAAAAGGTGAGATTTTAAACCAACTTTCCATTTTCATAAAAAAGAACTGTGTCTACAGACACAGTTATAAAGACAACATGTGATCATAAAAGTAAACTGTCAGGATTGATTCTACGGTGCCGATGTTAGCGAAGTGTACAGAAATGTTAAAAGTAATATTATGCAATCAAGCTACCGACTGAGATAAGGCAAGAGATCAATGTTTACATTTTTTGCAAAAATGTCGATATTTAAAGTAAATTTTAATGTTATGAATAAAAGGTGTATCACACGCCAAGCATTGACGAGAAACATAAATATTAAGAAATATTAGATGAAAAGTTGTTGCCTGTTGAACGGGGGTCATTAAAAACACACATCCCTTTGTTATAGCGTTTTTACTTATTTGTCATTTCACAACCAAATTATATAGTAAAAACAATGTAGCAATTTATCCTATTAATATAATCTGATCTTTAATGATATTAAAAAACGATTTGCAATTTAAACTGCGAAAGTAGGATCACTGTTCACGTTAAAATTAAGTTATATCCAAATATACACTTTCATTATAAAAGTCATGTCTATTAATATAAAATATAATTTAAATGCCAATTAAAGTTCGAATTTATTTATTAATATATCTCAACACCATTTAAACACATGATGCACAAGAACAGTAACACAATATTACAATGTACATGTAAATTGGGTCAAATGTACAGAAATATTGAAATCATAATCGGTGAGTGAGAAATGGAATGGGATGAAAACACATCGAAGACAGACCACATCATGTATCTTATCAATAATTTTACATCACATGTTGTCATTAGGTGCGAAACAAGAAATGATTATTTTATCAATACACTGATTCTGGCTTTTGGTATTCCACTTCATAAGTACTGTTATGATATTGCGTGACTATGGCTAAGAGTGACGTGATTCGTTATTTGTTAAACTGCAACTACAAAATTCCTTATTAGAAATGGCTTAAAACTTGCGTCGTAGGATGTTATAAAGCAGCGAGTGTATATATTATTATATGTGTTGCACTAAAAAATGCACATGAACAATTTTAAATAAACTGTAAAATGCACAAAGTTACGATGGAAGACATACATAAAATATATAATCCTTGAAGTTGTTCATTATTGTATTTCAGAGCATAGGAAGTTTTGATGAAAAAGAGGGAAAGTGGATCGTCAGTACAAATCTAGTTGAAAAAAAATGAGTTAACGTCATGGAGAATGAAATGTTTTTTTACGGCGGAGAAAAAAACCGACACAAGAAAAATCAATAATTTCGAAGAATTTAATTATGATTCTCTAACAACTGTAAAGAAAATGGGTGTAAAGCAGTATATAGACAATTTAATTAGCGGTAATGCGTTTTAAAGAAATGAAAAAGACCATAAAATCTTAATATCCATAGCACAAACTTAATAAACAATTATTTTATCTCCATGCGTGTTTAAACATGTATTCATAATCCACCATATGCTGCATGAACAAACTAAACAAGGTTTTCTAGAAAAACTGGAAAAAGCCTGAAGCTTGGGAAAGTCTTCCATTGTTCTTCATTGACTTTTGCTCGAAGCTCGAATCGAAATATACATGTACAGATACTATGAGTCCAATTGTAACTTTCGTTTTTCTCATGGTTAAATGAATCTCTTAAATAAATGAGCACATTTAAACATGGATTAATAAAAGGGTTTGAAAAAGTGTAAACAGTAAACTTTGTAAATTAAGAGATGTATTTCATTATCAATCAGTTCAGCGATTTACTTACCAATAATGCCTCTCAAAGAGAATAGAAAGACAATCACTATCTCCTCCATGTTATGTTAATATGGTACACCGCGATTGCCTTATCAACAAGAATGCTTCCACAAGAGGAAAATATCTTTTTTAATATGGGCAATTGTCATCTGCACTACAAAGTAAGACCAAAATAATACAGTTTTGTCGAACTAAACAAAACACTAAAAATAGAAGGGGAAAATGCTTTAATTGAATATACGGAAAAATATATTCTATTAAGGATTATGTTTACTCAGAATGAAAAAAAATTCCACTGATGATAATGAAAAACCATCTATTGTGTGTTATAGACCTTTCATTGTAGTGTTAATTTTCACTTTGAAAAAAGTAGGTCAATGACCTACTTTTTGAGCTAATGGCCACTGAATATTTTTGGAAAATTTAAGAAAAATCCTTTAAAATTTTACACTGTGATTGAGATTTTCTTATCTCTGAAAATAATACAAATGATTTAACTTTTTTAATAATGAAATGTAGTTTATAAATGGCAGTGGCACAAAATAGATAAAAAACATTAAGTTTTCATTGAAATTTTTTATAAATATTCCAGTCCGAATTTCCTCTATCAGTTTTCAAATCCCTACCCATTTTTGATTCAATTTTACAAAAAATTGAATGATGATAATACTAAAACATTTATAGTATTAAACTAATTATGTTAACCTTATTCTGCTGGCATAAAATTTATATGAGATCAATGATCAAAATTTTGAAATATGGTATCTTTTATCGTTTTTGAGCATTTTTCAATATTTTTGTAGTGTATGCCATACAATTATCTTAATAAAAAAGTGAGAAAAACCAACAGAAAATATGAAAAACTATGTTGACTAACAAATCAAATCTTAACTTTTGATATTAAAGTACTGCCAAAAATATTTCAGTGAAAAATAAAATTTGAAAAAATTAGTCCGAATTTCCTCTGTTCTGCTAAAAGTCAAATTTTGTTTGAGCCTAATTCCATAATATAGTAAAAATATCGAATTTTATGTCTATAAATATTCATTTCGATAATAATTTATGCGTTTAGAACAAATTTTACTCATGACATTCAACATAATAATAATCCGAATTTGAGAACTCAAACCCTGAGTAAACAACATCCTTAACACGATATAAAGTCATTTTATATGTAAGCTAATTGCTGATAACTATTACTTAGTAATTGCTGAAAACAAGAGCATTTTCGTTGCGAATTTTAAAAAAAATGGATGTAGAGTTACCAACACCTACATGTACTCTTTTTGAAAAAGTAAATACTACTAATAATGACAACACTAGTGATGATTATGAAATATTATCATGTTATGAACATTTCAGAATAAGAAGTTGAGAAAGCTATTTTGAAACTGAAAAGTAACAAGAGTAATGCTGAAGATGGTGTTATTAATGATTTTTTTTCAAAATGTAAAGAGGTTATGATACCTATTTTGAGTAGACTTTTTGATAACATATTTGAATCTGGTTTTTACCCTGATAATTGGTCAAAAGGTTGCATTGTACCAATTTTTAAAAAAGATGAGATGCAAGATTTAAACAATTATAGAGGTATCACACTAGTTAGTTGCTTAGCAAAATTATTTACAAGTATTATTAATACTAGATTGTTAGAATGGGACCAGAGATATAATATCATTGCTGATGCTCAGTTTGGTTTTAAACCAGGTGTAGGTACAATTGATGCCATATTTGTACTTCAGAATCTAATAAGTAGAACTTTAAAAAACAAAAAAAGATTGTATTGTTGTTTTGTGGATTATACAAAGGCCTTTGACTTAATTGATAGATCAAAACTATGGTATAAATTGCAAATGGAGGGTCCTGGAGAAAATTGTTACGTATTATTAAGTCTCTTTATAAGAATGTAAGAGCATGTGTCAAACATAAAGGTGTATTTACAGAAACATTTTGAATCTCAGCTGGAGTTCTACAGGGTGAAATATTGTCTCCATTATTATTTTCAATGTACCTTAATAATTTTGAAAGATATTTTATGAATAGTAACTGTACATCAATTGAATTACAAATGATAAATATGTTTTTAATTATGTATGCTGATGATACTGTTCTTTTGGCGGACTCGCCCGAGGGTCTACAGGATATGCTGAACACATTGCACAAATATACTGATGAATGGAACTTATCTGTTAATGTACAAAAAACCAAAATTGTAATTTTTAGAAACGGAAAACGTGTGAAAGATAATGAAAAATGGGAATACAATAGCAAATACGTAGAAGTAGTGAATCAATTTAACTATCTTGGTATGTTGTTTAATTACAACGGTAAATTTTCATCTACACAAAAGCACTGTGCAGCACAGGGAAACAAAGCAATGTTCAGCATATCTAGTAAAATGAAAGATTTGAATTTTAATGTTGAAACTCAATTAGATGTTTTTGATACCTATGTAAAAAGTGTGCTAAGCTATGGTGCTATTTGGGGATTCCATAAAGGCCAATATGTAGAAAAAGTGCATATAAATTTTTTTAAGAGGGTTTCGGGTGCTAGAAAAAATTCATGCAACAGTGCAGTATATTATGAATTAGGTAGATTTCCACTAGAAATCTTCAGGAAACAAAATTTCTTTCAATACTGGTTTAAATTAAGAAACAGTAAAAACTGTATTTTAAAAGCATGCTACGAAGACATGGTGAAAAATAATGACATTTGGATTTCAAATGTTAGGAAAGAATTGTGCACCTTAGGCTTGGCCGATTTATATCACAGTACTATGAAAGAATCTGCTATTTTAGATATTATATATGATATAATGTGTGATGTCTTTGAACAAAAAGTTGTTAACGATATAAGCAATGCGTCAAAATGTATATTGTATGAACATGTTGTTGATTATTTTTATTTACAAGTTTATCTAAAGAAATCAATTCATGTAAAATATCGTAAATTAATTACACGCTTACGGTTGTCTTCACATGACTTAAAGATTGAAACAGGGAGGTATGATAATTTAACACGTGATTGTCGAAAATGTGACTTTTGCAACTTAAATGAAATTGAAGATGAATTTCATTTTTTACTTATTTATCCATCACTTCGTAGTTTAAGAGAAAAGTATATTAAAAAATACTACTCCCGAAAACCAAGTGTCTATAAAGTTATACAGTTACTATCTACTTCAAACACTAAAGAACAAGGTAATTTAGGGAAATATTTATATTATGCAAACAAGCATCGAACTCTTAATGTGAATAATCAAAATTGATTATGTACACTTTGTATGTTTTACTGTATGTAATATGTATATGTTCACATGTATAACCTATGAGATATTTGTCTCTTGGAATAAAGAACTTGAAACTTGAAACTACTCTGAAATACACGAGAAAAGAACTCCTCTCACCCCATTACCATTTACAGAAGCTGACAAAACATTTTGCTTTTTTCCGTACTCCCTTTTCCAAATTTCAATGAACCAGTGCAACTGTCTGAAGAGCTTGTCTTCACATATTGAGTCAGTTATTTCTTGTTAAATTTAAGCGATTTATCAAGGAACAAAAAGTCTCCTGTATAAATAGCAGCACAAGCATTTGTACTCATCTTTAAAAGTAACTTTTTGGCACAGCAAATTCTAACGATTTTACACTCCACTGAACGGAGATAGAAATGGTATAGGATTGAGGCGATGTGGGCAAAAATCGCGAGGTCAGATTTCTTTCATATTTTAAATATTTACAGTCAGGTTTTATTCAGAAGAATGAAATCTTAGATTTTCAGAAAAATTGAATGATAGAAAAAATCTGGCTTCCCTTTTATGTACTACCTTAAAGGGCATGTCATTGCATCTGCTTTGAACTATGTAATGAACGCTGTAAAATATTTGATAATAACTGGTTACGTACAGTACAATGCATTTTTTTTATCATTAGCTAACTATTTAATATTTAGAATTCTAAAAACAGACACTCCCCTTTCCGTTGTTAAGAAAAGAGGACATGCACGTAGCAACCGGGGGGTGGGGGGGGGGGGGGGGGGGGGGGGGGGGCTGCCCCCCCCCTTACCACTCGCAGCAAACATTTTAGTTAAATTACATATAGAA
>WFKH01003881.1:15554014-15569425 GCA_016163765.1 Magallana hongkongensis | reverse complement strand
AGTAATCTTACTGGACAGAGCTTCTATACCAAAACTTGTGAAAATCTAAACTGCAAGTCTTCTAATGTTGTGTACGGAATAGAATATTCCCTTTGTGGGCTTAATTATGTTGGTGAAATAAAAGGTTCTCTTAATAAACGAATATCGGGACATCGATTTCAAATAAACAATGGTGGTCAACAGCTTCTATACAAGCACTTCAATTCACCCGATCATTCTATTTTGTCAATGAAAGTTAGAATTCTAGAGAAAATTTGTCATCATACTAATAGTCCATCACTAAGTACACCTTTCCGTAGACAACGAGAATAATTCTTGATCAGAAAACTAGGCACAGCATATCCGTACGGTTGCAACGACAATGTCAATAGCGTAGGGGATAGTGTAGCAATGTAAATGTGATGAGACTTTTTAACAATACACAGAGACGTGAGCGTAGCCATGGACATCGGTCTTACAATAAACCCATTATACACGTTGTCTCTTTTGAATCACTTCTACCTTATCTAAATAAACAGTTAGGTATCCATCACATTCGCACCAAACTTTATTCTGTCCCTTTGAAACTTTAAAATAATATGCTTGAAAATGTAAAGGATATGCCATTTTTTGATTCTTCAACACCCGAATACAGACTTGGTTCTGTGATTATGGATATTGCTAACTATAGGCTTTTTAATCCGCCACGTATAGAAGAAACTGCTCAAAAACCACGTTTGTTCTTTAAACTTCAATATGCCAACGAAGGAAAATTGACGCAGTAAATATTAGTAATATTCTCAATCAAAAAAAGGCCAGTCTTGTGTTCCACCTAGCTGCAGGTCTGTAGCTCCCGGTCTGAAAAAAGTCAAATGAACGACCTGGGAGCTACAGTGCCTCCCATAGTAAAAAAAACTGCAATTTACGGCGTTTTCCCAATTACGACAAATAAAATAGCACACTGGGGGTGTTACCGGTCAACAGAGGATAATTAAAATTAGAACTTTTATCCGTACCCCCATTTTGATACGTCGCGTGAAACGTATACGCATTGAAAACCGGGGAGCGGAGGGGGGTTTTAATTTTGATAACTTTGGTATCATTCGTATTTAATTTTAAATAAATGTACTTATTATGATTGCTAAAAAGAACTATTTGACGTTATTCCAGTATTTTTTTTTTAATTTATCGCGATTGTTTTTTGCTTTTAATTTTGGCCTTTTGAAAATTTTAACTAGCATCTTTCTGTTTCTATACCAGTGTTGAAGTCACAAAATATTTCTAATTCATTTTAAATTGCTAAGAAAAGTCGCTCTGACTTTTCAATATTTCTTAATTTTCCTTGATTGTTGTCTTGATTTTCGGCCAGTTGTTATTTTGACAAGCATCTTCCCGTTTCATTATTCATATTATTAGATATTTTGAATTCAGGTTTAATGAATAAACAATTTAAAAACACACGCAAAAATGATAAGATAAAAGTGAATTTCAGTCTTGAAATCTTGAAATCAACTGTAATAAAATTATTCGACGCGGATTTTTTATTTATTTAAATATTGATTCTATGATCTCCTGCACTTGTTCGTATACACAGGTCACACCTAACCCGTCACCGCTTCTCTTCCCTGAAATAACATCGTGTGCATAGTCCTAATTTGACTATTTGTTGTTTTTTTATTCCGTTAAACCATACATGTACATGTAACATATTTCTTGAGATATACACTGTTGGATATACACAATAAGTCAATAGCTTTTGATATAGATATTTACCATTTACTGTATGCATGTGATTTAGCAGACGTTTTACATGTTGACAGACCTTTTTTTTTTTTTAAAAACCCACCTCAGCGATAAATGCACATGTACCACTTATTAATATTTTATTGAATTATATTTTTGTACAGTGTACATATACAGTGGTAACAACGTTATTGTTGACAAACGACACGCACAATTCTGTTTCACGCACGATACACGAACGATTACGCACGATCACTAACTTACTGAATTTTAGCAGTACACGAACGACAAGTTAAGCTTTTTAAAAAAGCTTACCGTCTTTAGGGCAAACTCTAACCAGCAAAAAGTTATCAAAGAAAATTTAATTCTTTTTTTTATATATAAATGTCGCCTTCCTCTACATGCAATGGCGTGTAGAATTTTTTTTATATGTGCCTTAAGCGTGCATGACTAAAATTGAGAAATGCGTACCACTTGCTTGTTAGTTGAGATCGACTATTGAAGGGAAAAAGATATTTTAGGAAGGGTCGTATTATTTTAATAAAATCAAAGTTAATACCACAGCATTCAGCATCTTCTTTTACTGATATAAGTTTTACCGTATCTAATATGCACACTTGTTTACTGATATTAGACATACCGTAACAAATTTTCACATTTTTGTATTGCATAAACAACACAAAAAGGAAAGTACACAACAAATTCAATAGATATTATAGAATATTGCTTTCAACTAGTTGTACTGAAAAATTAAAGCCTGAATTTCATTCGTAGCATTTTCTATTGTTTTTTCGTTTTCTTACTTTTTAAGATTAGAAATCTATGAAAATTGTTAAGTCGTACGTGAAAAAGATCATCAGAAAATTATCTCCCTTTTGCCGAACAGTTTTTCAACCAATGAAATAAATGTAAATTTTCACATCATGTATTTTCCACCAATCACCAAGGAGAGGAAGTGCACAACCCGGAGACTGTAAATTATTTCAACTCTTTATACCGTCTTCCAAGGAAGACGGTAATAACGATAAAAAACGCAAACGAACGATTGTACACCATTTAACACGCAAAATCAAAAATAATTTTTAAGATTAGAATTAAGAAAACGAATTGCTTTAATTAGGGTCTTCCGTTTCCAACGGAAGACCCTCTTGTTATTCTACGGTTTATTATTAGGGTCTTCTGTTTCCAACGGAAGACCCTCTTGTTATTCTACGGTTTCTTTTTCTTTATTATGGTCTTCCGTTTCCAACGGAAGACCCTCTTGTTATTCTACAGTTTCTTTTTATTTTTATTTTGAAATTTTTCGAGCGCTATAACTCAGAAACTATTCGGTCGATTTTCACCAAAATTACAGGACTGATAGAGCATCAAATCTTCTTGCGATTTTAAAATTTTAAATTGATGACGTCACTTCCGGTTTGAGATTTCGTGAATTTTTAAGGACCATTTTGTCCACGTGACTTCTCCGAAACTAATGGTGATAGAAACGTGAAACTTTCAGGGATAGTAGATTGATGTCTTTAAATGATCCTCTGTATTTGAGATTGTGGAAAATGCGCAAGGCGCCGAAGCTCGCCAAAGCTCGAAACTTAGCATAAAAATTTTTGGCAAAATTTTAAAACCTTTTGTAAAATATCTTTTAACATGTAAATATTTTTTTAAAACATGTAATGCAATAGTTGTTTAGATTTACACGACCTTTCATTTAATATAAACAAAAAGGGGCTGACCCCTTTAAATAGGGTTCAAAAGTGCTCCAAACTCTTTTAATTATAACTCTATACTTAGCAATAATTTGTTATAAATTATAGAAGCAAAAATGTTTATTGCACACATGTTTATTTATATATTACCTTACTTTAATCATATGTTACGTAATTAGGGGCTTCAAGGGGCCAGAAGTCCAAAACTTTGATCATTAATATCTGAAAAAGGAGAAATTTTTTGAAAAGCAATATAGACCAAACGTTGCTCAGAATAATGGTCATTTTGGGTCATTGCCCCGGTAAGGAGTTAAAGGGTAGGCCCCTAATGCACTTTTGTTCAGATATCTCTAGAACGGTTATCTCCTTTAATTAATTAGGGGCCAGGAGGGCTCTATAATATTTTTATTATAGCTCTTTCCTGAGCAAAAATTTGTTAACAAATTTAGAAGCTAAATTGTTCATCTTGAGGTTATCTAGCTGAGCAATATCATGACAAGTTCTAATCTGAAATTTGTTTTGAAGTCGGACAATGCATTGCAGAGATATCGAGGTTTAAAAATAGATTTTTCCGGAAATTTTTATTCCCGCGGTCTTGGTTAAGAAAATAGAAAAAAAATCAAACTAAAGTTAACTCGTACCAGAAACACTTTTAAAAAGTGTTAAGTCGTACTTGTACTTATTCAGATTACTTTTTTTTGTTAAGTCTTTCTTGGAATTATTTGGCTTTTTGTTAATTCGTACTTAGAAAAAATCGTAATTTGTTAAGTCTAACCAAGAATCATTCGGATTTTTATTTGTTTTTGTCAGAGTAACACATATTGATTTAAGATTCCTGCTACTGGCTTTAACTTTTGACGTTAACGGAAGACCCACTCGTTGGTTTGCAACGAGCTTTGCTCTAGTTATTCTTAATATTCTTTTTTTCTGCCTTTTTAAAGCTTTATTTCTCGAATACTATTAAACCGATTTGCACCAAATTTTCAGGACTTACAGAGCATTGGAGGGGATAAATGATTTTAGTTACATTTTTTAATGACGTCACCTCCGGTTTAAGATTCATGTATTGACGATTTAATGAAATTTTGAGGGTCATTTTGTCCACGCAATTCCTCTGAAACTAATCGTAATAGAAAGTTGAAATTTCAGGGATTGTAGATGTAAGTCTGTAAATGTACCGCAATGTATCAAAATATGGATAATGCGCAAGGCGTCAAAGCTCGCCGGAGGTCGAAAATTGGCACCATTTTTTTCACAAAAATTTTGCACATTTTCTTAAATATTTTTAAACCTGTAAATATTTGTTGAAACATGTAAAGCAAAAGTTGTTTACATTTACAAGCCCTTTCATTTGATATTAAGAAAAAAGGGCTGACCCCTTTCAATTAGGGACAAGAGGGCTCTTAAATCTTTTAATTAAAATTCTTTACTGAGCAATAATTAGTTATTAATTATAGAAGCAAAAATGTTTATTGTACAGCTGTTTATCTATATATTACCTTACTTTATTCATACGTTACGTAATTAGGGGTTTAAAGGGGCCAGAAGTTCAAAACTTTGATCATTTTTATCTAGAGAAGGAGAAATATTTTGAAAAGCAGTGTAGAACAAAAGTTGCTTAGAATATTATTTTGAACAATATGACACCTTAAAATATTTGATTTATGACCCCAGTATGGAGTTAAAGGGTTGGCTCCTAAAACATAGTTGTTCAGATATCTCTAAAACGGTTATCAATTCCTGAACACGTGTTGAACAAAAGATGTGTATATTTACAAGCCCTTTCATTTGATGTCAAGAAAAGGGGCTGGCCCCTCAAATCAGGGCCGAGTGGGCTCTAAAGTCTTTTTTACTATAACTCTTTACTGAGCAATAATTTAATGCTTATAATTGAAGCAAAAATGTTCATGATACAGCTGCTTATCTATTCATTACCTTTCTTTTTTCATATGCTACGTAATTAGGGGTTTTAAGGGGCCAAAAGTTCAAAACTTTGATCATTAAAATTTGGAAAAGGAGAAATATTTTGAAAAGCAATGTAGAACAAAAGTTGCTTAGAATAATGTTCTTAACAATATGCTACCTTAAAATATTTGATTTATGGCCCCAGTAGGGAGTTAAAGGGTTGGCCCCTAAAACACTGTTGTTCAGATATCTCTAAAACGGTTTACAATTCCTGAACACTTGTTGAACAAAATATGTTTATATTTACGAAACCTTTCTTTTGATATCAAGAAAAAGGGGCTGGTCCCTCAAATTAGGGGCCAAAAAGGCTCTAAAGTCTTTTTGTAATAACTCTTTACTAAGCAATAATTTGTTATTATTTAAAGAAGCAAAAATGTTCCTTGTACAGCTGTTCATCTATACCGTACCATACTAAAATCATATGTTACGTAATTAGGGGTTTCTAGGGACCAGAAGACCAAATCTCTGATTATTATTATCTAAAAAAGGAGAAATATTTGAAAAGCATTGTAAAACAAAAGTTGCTTAGGATAATGTTCTTATCAATATGATACCTAAAAATTGTTGGTAGCCCCAAGAAGGAGTTTAAGGGTCGGTCCCTAAAACTCAGTTGTTCAGATATTTGTAGAACGGTTAACAATGCGTGAACACTTCTTAAACAAAATATCTTTAGTTTTGCAAGACCTTTTATTTGATATCAAGAAAAAGGGGCTGACCCCTCAAAATAGGGACCTGAAGGGCTACAAAGTCTTTTTATAATTACTCTTTCATGAGCGATAATTTGTTATTATTTAAAAAGCGAAAAAAGAGCTTATTCATCTTAAATTAAAACTGAAATCCGTTTTAAAATCGGACGAAGCATCACAGAGATATTGGGGTTTGAAAATTGATTTTTACGGAAATTTTGATTCCGCATTCTTGGTACAGAATATAGTGTTATTTTCAAATTAATATTAACTCGTACCTAAAATAATTCGATGTTTGTTAAATCGTACTTAAAACATTCGGATTTTTATTTGCTAATTCGTTCTTGAGATCGATAAGGTTTTTGTTAATTCGTACTTAGAATCATTTGGATTGTGTTAACTCGTACCAAGAATTATTCGATTTTTTCTTTTTTTTTCTTTGTTTTAGTTACTCATGTTATTGGTTTCAGAACTCTGGTTCTTAGAGAATCTTCTAGCTTTACTTTCGACATTAACGGAAGACCTACTCGTTACATTGCAACGAGCTTTGCTCTAGTTGTTATTCTTCTTATAGACTTTTTTTCAAATTGTAATATCTCGCTTAATTTTTATCCAATTGCTTTCAAATTTTCAGGGTACATTGTGAATTATAATCCGTTTTCCATGACGCAAAAAGATATGAAATTGCTACTTCCTGTTTTGATTTATTCCCCTTTTTAAATATTACATGGATACTCCATTCCGGACAAAGGATCCGAGACGGTCCGTAGCAAGTGATTTTAAGTTATAAAATCTTTAATAAAGATACTTCGAACGTTGTCCTCTCAGTTTTATTTTTTCGAATTTCCTTATTAAACCACTTAAAAAACTAAATCGAAATTAATGTTTTGAAACTGTTAAATTTTGCTCATGTTTTTGATTCGTAACTTTTTAATTTGAAAACTTTTGTAATCACATATAAAACCAAAGTTGTGCAAAATATCAATGGCTTTCGTTTAATACCATACAAAAGGGGATGGTCCCTAAATTTAGGGATCTATAGCCCTTGAACGTATTTTCTTTATAACTCAAAAACTGTAAAAAAAAAAAAAAAAATCAATATGGCCGTCGCAGGAATAGTTGTTCTTTGTGATCATGGTAATCTCATGAAACTATTATTTTGTTCGGGTTTTGCGTAATATGAGACATGAAGATAGGTACCCGCTTTCATTTAGCAAATAAACGATGATTTTACTAAACTAGTTGTGATTTTTAAATATAACTATACTGCGTATCAGTCTTCTTTACATCGGCCGCTCGCTAAATTCAATCACTCATCGACGCTTTATGAATCGTCGGCATCAAAGCCACCGATACACCTACGCGTGTGAATGCTCTAAATTATGCTGTAGGTTGATATACCAAAGAAAGACACTTATATTCGAATCATTCAAAACGAATTCATTCTATACCAGTTAAAGTGTGAAATCAAATATTAATCGTTCATTGCTTAAGCGTGTTATTAAATATATAAACTCAAACTCTCTCTCTCTCTCTCTCTCTCTCTCTCTCTCTCTCTCTCTCTCTCTCTCTCTCTCTCGCTCTGACAGTGCTTATTATGTTACGGAGCAATGTGTAAGACTTTTAGTTTTGGACTCTGGAATTTATGTTTACATTATATAATTGCTTCGGTTATTTCTCGCAGAGATTACCCCAAACTGTACAGTGGTTGAGCGGATATTCCTCAAACGCAGTATTCACGGAAACTTCACGAAAGACGATTTGATTCTGTGCGATAAGCAGAATGTAAAAAAAAAAGGAGATAATTAAAATATTGCTGTAACCATGCCGTTTCTACAAGCCAAGAATTCTCTCCAAAAGATTTTTTTTTAATAAAACTTCAAAGGCGAATTTCATGGAAGACTATCTCCCACCCCTGGGTTAGATAAAGTCTTCACCCCCCCCCCCCCCTTGCACATTGGGATATTCTTTTCAGATGATTAAAAATAGCAATTTCTGTGCGCATGTGGGATATTTTCTATTTTGAACGCTTTTCGTCACAGTTTAAGACACAAGTTTTACAACTAAAATATGATGCAAACTCTTAAATCATTGGTTTGAAAACGCCACAGCAACACTTCAAAAAGTGTTTTTGAACAAGAATATGATGTGCAGATATTGATTTCATTTTTTGAATTTTTGAATGTGTTTAAGCATTGAATCATTACTTTTTGAAAGATATAGTCTCATAACTGCAGCGGTGTATGCATACAAATTGAGTAACGCGCGTTATCGCGTTATGAAAATTTGTACACCCGGTGTACACCTAAACGGTTACACCACTGCACTTGATTTACGAAAAGTGTACACGGTGTACACCTATTTAGAAAATCAAGCGCGCCTATAGTTTCTACTTTCGGTTTGATATGAGTGGTAACGGGACGTTTCGCTCCTATGGACGTTTCGCGCTGAGACGTTTCGCTCCTAAAGACCTTTCGCTCTGAGACGTTTCGCTCCTGTATTAATTGTTATATATTGTTATTATATTATATCGTTTATTGCGATGTTTTAGAGTTTTTAGATAACTATTTATAAATATATATATGGGTGTAATTAATATTGACTTTATTGAAAACATATCTACAAATTATCATGTTTATTGTGGCACATTCACTGATAACTTTGATAATGTATAAAACGATTATCCACGTGCAGATATAATTATGTTTGTTTAGCAATCATTATTAAGTGTCTGAATCGGTTTTCTAATTAAGGTGTTATAATTAATTTTAAATGATGAACTCCATGTCAAGATAAAGAGGAGATATTAAATATGAGACGGGTGTTAAATTTTATGAGAACTAGCGGCTACATATATATGCGACATGATGAAATACTAAGAAATTCATCGTATAAACATTTATAACGAAATATATAATGCAACTTGAAAACGATGAAAATTTAAAAAATATTTATTTTGCTTTAATTACCTTTATTGTCGTTTTATCCAGGTGTTATATATATAAATCATTGGAAAACAATTTTTTTTTTCATTTATACACAATATTGTAATTTGAGTAAATATAATGAGTAAATATTAATATGAAATACATCGTATTTCATCATATAAAAATTTGTAACGATATGTATAATGCGATGTTTTTAGGTGAATATTTATACAAAAGATTGATATTGACTGCATTAAACACTTTCTTTAAAAATTTCTTAATTATAATCAGAGACATAGATAACATTTATGTCTCTGTTATAATGTACCAAATCATTATCTGCGTGCAGATATAGAGTATAAGCAATCATATAATTCTCTAATCAAATTCCCCAAAGGTGTTAAAACTAATTTGGAGGCCCTCCAAGTCCAGTTAGAGTTATGGGTGTTAATTAGTATACTGCATAATTACCACATAATTCATAGGCGCGAAACATCTCAGGGCGAAACGTCTCGGTGCGAAAGGTCTTTCGGGGCGAACCGTCCCGCATTCGATATGAGTTACCTTCTTGACTCTCTCGAGACAAAGGAGGATATTGACAAAGCTATAACAAAGACTACTGATATTGTGTTGGTATTCAGATTTGGAAGAAATGAAGACTCAACATGTTTACAGCTTGATCATTTGGTAAGATTCAATTGGAAGTTAACAGCACGATATGATATCGACGAACATAGTCTACATGCTATAGTCCGAAATATCTGACGTTTTCCTGGCTTTTTTTTTAACGATTTCGATATTTTACTTGCCACGTCCTGCCAAGAAAACCCAGGAAAACGTTAGACATTTCGGACTATCCACATGCATGATCAAGGGTAATGATAATCTCATTTGGCGAGATAATCCGAGATTCCTCTGACTCTAACCCCCGCAAAAGCGGGGGTTAGAGTCAGAGGAATCTCGGATTATTGGCGTGACTAAAAGAAAAAAATGACTGACGTCTCTTTCAAAGAGACACCAGTCAATTTTTTTTAGTCTCAAATTTTCCTGAGGTTTGATCTAGGGCACCATCAAAAATTTGCTACAACCATTATAACTTGAAATGAAAACACCGATCTGAAAATATCAACTTGTTTAACTTTTTACATAAAATGATTTTTACATAAATGATTTTTGTGCTGTGTGACGGTGACTCACACTGATGATTGTTATCTTATTTTATCGTTCCAATTTAAGTTAAGAGCCATTAGGCACACTGGATCTGTTCATGAAACCCATGACTGATTGACAGCAAATTTAAACTGGTTGACATTCATGCATGTACAGTATCAGATCAGACCCAACCTAACACCAGAGCAGACCCCAACTAAACCCCGGATTTACTTTCCGGGTTTACTTGAGGTTTACTTGAGGTTTATTTTGGGTCTGCTTTTTGAAAGTTTGTGTCCACTTGGGGTTTACTCGGGGTTTGCTTTTGGGGTCCACTTTACGCACTGAAGTGTGAAGCAGACCTGTCTTTTGCCTTACCACTGCCTGTAATTCCTGCCCCTTGTATATTCCGAATACACATGAAGTGTCTGCTTTCAGCATGTTCAGGGGTATACTTCTGATCGGGGTTTACTCTCTGAATCCACTCTGGGTTTGCTTTGGGTTTACTTTGGGTTTACTCTGGGTCCACTCTAGTAAACCCAGAGTAAACCCTGAAAGTAAACCCAGGATTTAGTTGGGGTTTACTTTCTGTTAGGTTGAGTCTGATCAGTACTGTATGATAGATAAAAAACATCAGTCTTCGCGAAAAAGAAAAATCAGCACAGGACATTTGGACAGACAGTTTGAAACTTTTCACAGGACCAAACAAATTTTCACTGGTCCAAAATTGTTATCATTTAGTGATCATAACGATGTGAATTTAAATCAAATGAATCAATTAACAATTAACACATTAAACAATTAACAGAATTTATTCTTCTCTTATAAATATGTACAAACAATTTCAAACTATTTATTTCCTCTCAAAGGTAGTCTTCAAAATATTTATCTCAATTTTCCCCCTAAACACAGCTAGGATCGTATTAAATAATTTCCTCCAAAATGTTTATTGTTTTCTTCATCTGTTGTGCCTCGCTCTTTTTATCCTGTAATTTTTAAATGACTAATGTTTCGACTTCTTAAGACTCCATCTTTCTTCAAACGCTTGAAGTTGATGAACTTCTTTCTACCAAAGTCACATGTACTCATTGGCTAACTCATCTAAGTTGAGGAATAAAGTGACTAATGCGGACAAACCTGGCATATGAGGCACACTTGTCTACACTCAGTCATTCCAGTCCTAAAAACCCCCAAGGCCCATCGAAATATTTTAGACCCAAGTATGTTTAGAAACAATCACGATCAACAAAACGTTTTTATTAACGGGTTTTGGTACTAGTTAAAGCATCTATACCATCAAATAGAAAATATAGAATTTAAAACCCAACAAACAAACCTCGGACAAACGGACCGATTTTACCAGTTAGTGCATCGGACCAATTAGATTTTCACCTGTTTTGTCCAACGGTCCGGTGCTTTTGGGATAGACTGAAACATAGAACAGGAAATCAAATTAAAGTAGTCCGAGTATCGCACTACGTCATAATACGGATTTTACAATATTGGCTCGACTTTTACATAGCGTTTTAGATATCTGGTATTGATTTTGTTCTACATCGCTGTTGTAAACAATCGCCATAATAAGCAATTAGAACGGTAATATATGTATTCTATGAGAGATAGAAGTGATTAATGTTGAGAAACTCGATTCTGTTCAAGTAAAATGAAAAACAAAGTTTCTGATTAACCAGGATCTCAGGTATGCTTATATCTTCTTTGTTTTGATGCCCCCCCCCCCCCTGAATTTTTCTGTTTCTTTTACTAAAACCGGTTTAAATTTAGAGACAGAAGCTATTTCATATTTAATCAATCGTCAATTAATTAATGTTTAAATGATATCTAACATTGTAGACAGAATTAAGCAGAAAACTGTAGCAAAATGTGATTTTTACGGATTTTTTCGTCAGGGTCTACTTGGTTTAGAGCTTATAGCGTGAAAAGTAATCCATCAACATATGATTTATTTTACCAAATCTTTTTTCTAAGTTGTCATTCTATAGAATAAACACAATGAATTTAAGTTTGAGTCCTTAAAATAGTAAAAAATGACCAACACGATACGTGCATCGCATATTTTGTATTCTATTTTGATACATCAGGTTCATAAAACGTACTTACTTACAACAATTTGCACAGAATTATTGATGAGATATGGCTTAAATAAATGTTTATACTCTATTTTGTATGTCCAGTTCTAATTTCCCCAAAATTGATAATTATTTTTAGGAAAAACGGACGTGTGGCAAATTTCATCATTGTCAATAATTTTCGCAAGGGGGTACACCCGTCTGAGAGATGATAACAAACAAACTAGCATGTAAACATACATATTTTCTTTTGTATATGTATTGCTAGAATGTACCAGTATATCTATCATTTAAAGCTAAGCTTTTAATGATTGAGCCCATTTAGTGCCGAGTATAGGACTACCTTAATTAAGTTATGAATTCTTTTGAAGACAAAAATCATTGAAGATAATTTTTGTCATGAACTGTTTATTCTAGCTTGCCAAGTGTGCAGCAGAGCTGGCAAACATGGCTCGGATCTTCCTTGTTGATGTTGACAAGGTTCCAGTGTATACCAAGTATTTTGACATTACCCTGATTCCATCCACTGTCTTCTTCTTTAATGCTCAGCACATCAAGGTTGACTGGGGGTAAGACATTATCACATTTTGAAATAATTGGGTTTTTTTCACAGCTCTCCAAGTCAAACATACTGTAACATGTAATATATTTGTATCTTACAATATGTATTCAATCTGTAATTGATTCTGCATATGATATGATAGCATTGGTGTTAAGTTTCATCTTCATCCCCAAAACTACACTTCAAACCAACTTATCAAGTTTTGATATTCTTGATGTTTGCTAGTTATTATATATTTGGTCCATCTAATTATATTTTTTCCCTGAACCTTAATGCATAACACATACATGTGAAATGTCGTGGTTTACCATGTTTACCCTGGTGAACCACTTTGACACTATTGATTCACAAAAAAAGCAGTCGTTAAAGAGCTTTGTTTACATTTCTAGTTCAATTTCTCCTGAAGAGTGAAAAATCATTATAATGTCTGCAGTATAAATATTAGTGATTAGGATACATGTACATTTATAATTATTAGGATTATTGAATAAGTTTACCAAAATGTTTTGCAGCACTCCAGATCATACTAAATTTGTGGGAAGTTTTCGGAACAAGCAGGATTTGATCGATGTGGTAGAAGTTATTTATAGAGGAGCAATGAAGGGCAAGGTCATTGTAACTAGTCCTCTTGACCCAGCAAATGTACCAAAATACGAACTTATATACAAGGATATCTGAAGCAAGTGATATCAGCAATCTATCAAAATACTAATTTGTAAGGACATCTGAAGCAAGTGGTATCAGCAACCTACCAAATACAAACTCATATACAAGGACATCTGAAGCATGATATTTGCTTGCTTATCAAGCATGTGGTATGGAGCTCAACCTTCAGACTGGGTTATTGAGGAAAACATGTTTAACAAATAAATTCATCAAACTGTGTATTAAAACTGAAGTCCTCTGACTATGCTCAAGTATGTGGACATGAAAGCATGTTCTGACTTGTGCTTTTACCAGAGTAAAACACCCAAAACGATTTTAAGTTCACCAAAAGTTCACCAAAGTCATGCGTGGATCAAATTTCGTAAATTTACATAGGAAAATTTCCTAAAAAATTGTGGAAGAAAAATATTAAGACAATGGTTGAATCTTTTGTTTATTTCAAAAGAAACTACACCATGAGATGGAGGTGTCCCATAACTCAATACTGTTGGTTCACCTGATGACAGCAAAAACAATATCTCAAGAATATCTTGAAATAAATGAAATAAATAATTAGTATTGGAAATGTGATGTGTTCTTTTAGAATATGATCTACTTGTTCATCTATATCAATGATAACTGCATATAATTTTACAAAGAATATGAACGAAAAAATGACAGTCAATCAGATATGCAGTTTTTTTTTCTTCTTCAAAAAATGAGTATGTATGAAAATAGCTATTGTCCAATCGCAGTTCAAGTTTGAATAAATTAAGGTACACTCAGTTTAAAAAAATATTTTATCCACAAGGTGTCGGCACAGTAGAGCAAGATGAGAATACGCAAGCCTCTTAGTAGTGCGTCATATATATCTATTTTCTTTTAGAAAATAGTTCACAAGTAATTACTAGTATACTTGGAAAAAAGAAAAATAAAATCCCCGGTTCTTCGCTCTGATGGTAATCCCCCCTCACTAGGTAGGGTTTGGACGGACTCCAATAATGAACTTAGCTTGTCCGTTCAAAAACTCCGGCCAGGTTACAGCACTACAAACAAAACAATCGTAACGTTTAATACACTGTGTTTCCAGGAGATTCGGGACACTTCAGAGTAACATTAAATTAAATCAAAGGACTGAAGGCCTGAGAGGCGCATCGCATTGAAGGTAGCTAAAAACATCACCACAAGCATTTTTATGGCGGCATGAGACAACTGAGTGTTTGACTATCTTCCTTGATGAGTGGTTAAAGTATCAGGCTTGTAAACCACAAATGCAAAGTTCGAATGTGGCTGAGGTTTTTGACCATACTTCAGTATTGTCTGATTATTAATCATTCTTTCAATAAATAATGCATATTTTTCACTTATTTGAATTAAATACCCTTTTTATGCACCATGCCAATTATGCAAGGTAGCTCCGCAAGGTGGCGCGCTTTTCCTCATTCAGTTGGACATCGTCTTATTCGTTTTATCAAGTGAAAAAATACGAAATCTGTTCCTAGCTATAGGAAGACAGCCACTTACTCTCATTTTAATATAAATATTTTATATACGAAATTATTACATTTGTTTACCTCCGATATTCAAACAATTAACGTCACCGCTTTTAAATTAAAGTACGAACTGTTGTTATGCAAATTATCTCATCGGTTGATTGATCCTCTGTCTCTATCATACGTACATCGCATTGCAGGCTCATCTGCGTATTAATCTTTGTTTTGTTCTTTCATTGATGTTGATGTTTTTTCAATGTGTAAAGGAGATATCTGTTGTAATGATTTGTTGATATTTTTAAAACGTACACTGAATATATGTTTCTGATTGAAAATACGTAACAATCAGAACGGCACTATATATTTATTGGCGCACTGATACTTGAGTTCGATGACGCCGCTTGTATATAAGCCGAGAGAAGTGAGCCGACAGCAATGAGGCTACATCGCTGATAGCGATGCGCCTCAAAAA
>WFKH01003881.1:15452597-15493665 GCA_016163765.1 Magallana hongkongensis | reverse complement strand
ATATACAAATGGACTGTAAGTGGCAGGAATTTTATTCTAAATTAATTTATAATCAAAGTACCCTATAATTGGGGGATTCGATTTTTCAATTCAAGTAAAAGACATGTTTATCTCTGCCTCATACTCTTTGAGAATAAAAGATATATAACAGAGAGAAATTTAATTAGGGGTTCAATACTTTTCAGAGAGCAAAAGCCGATTGTTGTCAGCCTTTTCAGCCGGAAGTTGAATTTAATTTTATAAAAAAAAAAACGCCCAAAAACTGCATATAGAAATAGAGAATTTGTAAATATTGTGATCATACAAATTTACAAATTATATGAAAGAGATCAAAAACGTTTGTCAAACCAACATTCAAGTTGTATAATTATACGCGCCGCGTCATTTTCAAATCAAAGTACTGAAAGTACTGTGTTGGCATCAAGAGAGTAAGCCCGGTTTCCAGTGTTTCAAAGTTTTAGTTGGTTTTAGGTGATTCAGAGGCGACGCTCCGGTGGATCTGTTGACTTTGATCGTGGGTGGAACGAATACAAAGAAGGATTTGGCTCCACAGCATCCGATTTCTGGATTGGTAAAGTATAGAACAAATTTCCACCTGATATTGAATAATTCCTGGAAAAAATCCATCAGAAAATGCAACCGATTATTGTTTTCATATACAATGAATATAATTTGTCATATTGTTTATAGTTTGACAAGATTTTAAAAACAAGTGGCATAAACTAAGTGCGAATTTTATAGCTGTATTCAAAATAATGTTGGATTCGTTAGCCACTGGCAATGTTGCAAATATTCTGAATGTGTTGTCTTAATTAAACAATGTGTGAACACGGCGTTCTATCAATTTCAATAAGAATACAATGATAGTATGAAATATTTAAATTAAAAGGCAATGACTACATACACCAGCTGACAAACATTTCCAGAAACCACCATTTGCAGATAAAAATGACAAAAAACAACGGGCAAAAGCTGACTGTCGAGTACCTGTTTTACACAGAGTCCGAGAGCGGTGGTTACCGACTGCATGCTGCCAGCTTAGATGGAAGCCAACACCAAGGTATATTATTACCATTTCATTGATTGATCATTTGTTATTTAACGTCCTTTTGAGATAATTTAAGTCATTGTGGTCATTCTAAAACATACTCATATTTCAGTTTGGACAATTTTTTAACCTAAATATAAAAATTTATAAGTCGCACATTTTCTAGCTTGCTAGTACGTAAAATTTCAAAAATAGCTGAAATGCCTTTTTTATGGCGAGATCCCGATATAATGCTTTCAGCGATTATAACTACTACAATCAATAGGAAATACACAACACAACTAAGAACTATAATAAATATAGGAAGTGGCAAACATTCCAAGTCAAAGAACTATGATAAATACATATGTACATATGAAGTGGCGAATATTTTTATCGATTTTCAAAATTTAAAATTTGGACGTCAAGCAATATTTACTTTTTTCACAAAGGGTTTATTGTATTTTACATAGTTTTATTCTTTGGTTCTGGTTAGTTGACCCATTTTTATCCGGGTGTCAAGAGTGTGCTAACTTGATGAAATTCAGCACGAAGGATGGGGACAATGATAATGACACCATCAGGAACTGCGCACGCGTCAGTAAAGGAGGCTGGTGGCACAACTCGTGTCAGAGGTCAAACCTAAATAGAGAATTCGGTCAGAGTAACTACACGCTTGGAATTAATTGGAACACCTTCACAGACCTGAGCTACGTGGAAATGAGGGTCAGAAGACCATAATATATGTCAGTTTGACCAAATGAACAAATGAAAATGTTCCTCCCGTCTTTAAAATTTTACTAAGTGATCAATTTATTTGTAACCTTGTATGCTGTATCTTTATTTGATTGGATATGAATGCATGAAACGGATTCTTTTAACGCTGGTTAGTGGGTAGTGCCAATTGCACAAAGGCTGCTACATACAGGCGTGTAAAATGTGCTAGGCGTCTTTAAAGAGAGTGTTGATAATTTGATGATGCGGTCATCGGTTATTTAGATGTTTAATATTTTAGTAACATTTTGTGTCAGAAAAACTGATTTTCATATTATTTTATATTAGTATTATAACAATTATGCTAATATTATCCTTCAATGATAAAATTATCAAAATATATTCATGGAGACGTAGAAAAAACTCACCGCAAAAAAAACAAACAAAAAAAACAAGAAACGAAGTAAAGTCATGACAACAAGAATGGTTTTTTTTTTTTTGGGGGGGGGGGGTCTCCAGGCAGGCACATTTTTATAAGAAAGTGGAACAGGGCATGAGAAAACCATGAGCATTTAGATTACCGTGAAGTGTATTTAATACATGCAATAGGTGGAACTTCAAAGGGTTCCATGGCCGTGGTCATTTTTGGCTATTTAAAACCCCGGATAGAAAGTAAAGATACTTAGACACAATTTTAGATCAAAATTTCATTTTTTTTTTCATTTTTTTATATATAAAATGGTTTATTTGCACATTTTGAATAATTGACCAAAATTTGAAAGTTAGAATTCAAGTTATAAGAGAGATACAGAGGTAAGAATTCATTTTTATTAAACAAAGCTTGAGTCTTTTATTTGTTTCCAAATAATGTAAAGAATGGAATTACCATTTCTTTGACAAAATGACTCGTGAGAAACAAGATAAACTAATTCAATGTATTTATATATAAAATGATCAACAGATGTTGATCAGTTGTTGTCCAGTGCTTTTCCAACTCGGTAATACTAGTATGCGATTACAGATAGATTTGAAAATACTCGTTATTATTGTGGTTTGCCCTTTTTATTACACAAATTAACATAATAATCAGGATCTTCGACAATCTTGCGATTGGTGGGTTGGATAAAAAAAGGACAAATAAATAGATTTGAAATGGAACCAATTTCATGTACATATTATATTTTTAAAAACCAGCTTTTAAAAATGAAGCAAAAAATGAGATAAAATATTATTTGTCTTGGTTTGGATTTTTTTAAAATGGAAATAATAATTCAAAGTTTATTTTACTTTAACGAGAATCATAATTCATTTCGTCACTGTGCGTGCAATGTACTTGTAAAAATAAATCCGATTATCTTGATCATCTTTTCGTTGATTGGTAGATTATGCTATGTACATTGATAATCAATGCAATCTGCTGGAGAAAAAATTAGAAACGAAGATATTTTGAGATTTAGAGACAGTAGGATAAGTCAGAACCATCCATGTTGTTCCCAAGGTTATACACGGCACTTGGTAATTATAAAGCAGTTTTACAATATCTTGTACTAATATTGCATTTGATAAATATAACTTCGTATTACTTTAACTTAAAAAAACCCAAATATTTATCTTCATATTCACTTCGTTGATAAACAAGAGCATTTGCATGAGTATCAACCATGTTAAAGAGGATACTAAATATGTCGGTTTTTCAAGTACTTCTTGCGGTTTTCGAATTCACAAGCGCGTACTCCGAATATGGTCAGTTCCACTTTGTTGGAAACTTTCCCAGGGAAGACTATTTCCATGTGCTTTTTCAAACTTCGAATAAATCAACACAGGTCTGTGCTGCAGAATGTCTCATGGATCTGGCCTGTAACGCCATAGAAATGTGCACTCATGAGGATACGTGTAGACTAACGACAGGAATCGGTCCCGTCATCTCCCGGAATACCACGGGTAACAATTGTCTGCTATATCTAATGGTAAGACAATTTTCAATAATAATAAAACCATATAATTTATTAAATGATTTCTCAAGAAGCAACACGTATTTTTTCTTGGATTTGAGCATTTGTTAAAATGGATAAAAGATTATAAATTAAAATTAATTTTGTTTCCTCGTGAATATTAATCAGGAAGAGTGCAGGGGCTTGGTATTATATGTGTATAACCGCGTCAATTTAAGGTAATGATCCATACCCCACTACATAAATAAAGCACCTACAGATTTTTTTCAAATTTTTCAAACATGTATTTGGGGATATATCCTTATCAAATTTTACCCAGTTAACTGGTCCATCGGTATTATAATAGCTAGGGCCGTTGCTAAAAATAGAACCAATTACGGAAAATGGTGCTTTTTTTATTCATTAAGAATATTGGCCTAAGCCTGAAATTTGACTTTCAGAAAATCATTTTTGACTGATATCCTATGTAAAATGAACGAATTTATTTTTTTTAAAACAAATACTTTAATGTTATACATGCTTATTTATTAAAAAAGAGATAAATTTGTTCACAAATGAGATAAAATGAAACAAATTTTCAAAGAGAATTTAATCTGTTATAATTTTTTTTGCCTACAGATTTCTCTGAAATGGTGATAATGCCCTTAAAGCCCTTAATCAAAATAAAATAAAATTACCCAAAGGACCGGCCTTTTTAGGATCGCAATTCGCGTATTTTTGGTGAAATTCATTAAAATATATATTTTGAAAAAAGTTCCGTAAAAAGAAAATTTTGCATAGTTTTACCATTTCATCTCTCTAAAAAGTATATTTAGCTTTTTGTTAAATAGAAAACATTATTTGAACAATCCGTTGATCAATCTGTATTATATAAATCGCAAAAGGTAGATTTTTTGAATATCGGTAAGTATTATGGATCGAGATCGGTATTTAGAGATTGCAGTCCATTATGCGGAAAACGCTAATTACCTGATATGATTTCAAGACAAAACCTCTATTCAACTATGTTTACTGGTTTTAAAGACTGTTCTAAAAATGAAGTAATTTTTCTTCAGCGTATAATTTTAATTCTAAAACAATTTTTCGGGAAAATACATTTATGTTCGTTGCTAAGCGTATAGAGTAAAGATCGGGCACGGGCAAGACGTAATAACGCGTGAATTACGTCATACGTTGTTTTGTGACGTATGGGCAATTACCTTAAGAAGAATATTAATTTGAAACTCGGTATAACAACAAATCTCCTTTTTAAGCGGTTGACGTACACAATAAACGCTTTACGTCATGTAACCAAAGCTATTTCGCAACCGGATGCTCAGTCAAAGCGCTACCTATGATAATCAAAGTATTGAGAGTACTGAAAGCTGGACCACCTTGATGTGTGTATATTACATTTTTTGAACAAGAATGACAAATTATCTATTTAAACTAAAACAAAAAGTGATTGTTCTTTTAAATGAAACAAACATTTACTGAGTTTTGATCCAGAGTTGGACAATGAAACGACATATTCAATGAAAAATATTAACTGGATCAGTAAAATCATTTCCGAGAAAAAGTTATATTATTGTATATTGCGTCATACAAGAACATTATGTATGTATAAATTGGAATAAGGTTTGCAATGAAGTGTCTATCATTACAATGTTGATTTTTTCTGAGCTTTAATAAAAACTGTACAGTACTCAAACAAGAAATTTTAATGGAAATATTCTTAATTAACAACTCGACAACAAGCTAGCTGACCGATTTTCAGTACTTTCAGTACTTTGATGATATCATACTTGCA
The DNA here is from genome assembly GCA_016163765.1 of Magallana hongkongensis. NCBI lineage: Eukaryota > Metazoa > Mollusca > Bivalvia > Ostreida > Ostreidae > Magallana > Magallana hongkongensis. The sequence continues at coordinate 15,488,183 of WFKH01003881.1, read as the reverse complement.
TTATGAAATCTATAATTTGTGTGAATTTTCTAAAATATAAAATTGAAAGTAGATAATTTTAAAAGAAATATAAAAAAATCATTTGTCAATAAAATTGAATAAAAAATCCAAAAACGTACGTTTGCCTTTATTTAACTTAATATCAGAAAGTCTAGAAGATTTCCCCTGGTCAAACTTCTGTCGTAATTGATTTTTTAAATCTGCAATTTTAGTATTTCCACACAACTTGCAAATGAATAGTCGAAATGTTTAAGCCTTCGTGTTAAAACATCGTAGAATTTAATGGAAAAACTCAAATTGAACACGCATTCGCAAGCATTCAAAGTGTTCTAAAGATAAGTTAAAATGTCTCTCATATCCTAATCTTCTGACCAAGGATTAGTAAGCACGGTTTAATGATATAAAGATTCATTAGTATATTAAAATACAAAGGGTCATTAGAATAATTATTAAAATATAAATAAAAAAAACAACTGTCATAATATAAGCTCTTTGGTGATTTTATTGAATCAAAAGAGATGGGATGGCGGTTCTCCAATCCTAAAACATTTTGTGTTCGTGTGTTGATATTTGATATATAAAACTATTTCTTTGTTGTTTAATGTGGACAAGCAGATAGCGAGAATTTCAAAAAGTTACATTACCAACGCCATGACAATTACATGTTCATGTATATGTTAATATTTTTAAACTCATATATATCGTGAATGCTTATATAATATGTGCGGTAAAATTATAAAATTATATTGTTTTGTTTTTTCTTCTCCAGAGCAATCCTTGTAATGGTGGATCATGGGATAGGAGACAAAAAATATGTACAGGTAAGTGTCCTTTATTGACTTATCCAAGTCTGGTGGATTGATTTTTATTCAACATTCTACCGTATATCCGTTTTTTTTCGCGTGTCACAAAATTTGCGAAAATGGGGAAAATCTGTGACATTTTTAATTTGTGTCAGTCATTTTTTGCGATTTAAAAAGTTTCTTATAGAAAATGATAAAGGATATAATTTCTGCGTATTTAATTATTTGCGATTTTACAGAGGTCGCGAAAAAAGCGAAAATTAGAAAATCGCAAAAATTACCGGATATACGGTATGTGAACAAAACTTCTAATGTGTCGAAGAAGGGATGGATTGTTTGGCCCATGATTCTTTACCGAGCTTTTTACGATGTGGCTGTTGCTATATGCACCTCCGCATGTTTGTTTGGCGGTGGAACGGCTAGTCCGCATATTTGCTTGACGATTGGAAGGCACTGTCTTTGTATGTTGACCGAAGTATGTCGCTTACTGGGTTTGAACACGATACACCATTGACTAACCAAAATAATATCGACCACTCAATCGACAAAGTTAAAAAAAAATCATTCGAATGTGAAATGGCATCCCTGTCTTAGGCCAGTGAGTGAGTGCTTAAACTTGTTCATGTATAATAATGTCTCAATTTTTAATTATCATGGTAACCATTGTCTTCTTCATTGGAAAGCTAGAGAAAAACAAGTACATGTATCGTATTTTTTCATATTTTAACCTTAAACATGCATAGTTAATGCATTGCATATACATTTGACTGGCTCTTTGATAAATTTAATGGATTTGGTGGCCATTTTTCTTTAGTAACATTTTTTATGTATCATCATATTTTTCATCTTTCATCTTTAAAATATGATTTTGATTTACTGACCTTATATTCAAGCATGATACAAAACACGTGGCATTTTAGTGTTGTTCACAACCAAAAGACAACGATTACGATCAGTTTCAATTCCAGAGTCAGTAAGTTTGAACCAATTACAGCCGTATATCGTTCAACGGCTTCAGCCTACCAAACAACAGAATCCGTTACCATAGAAACAACAAAAACAGCAACAGCTTCTGCTATCATTGACAGCACAATCAACAACAATAATAACGGTGACAGCAACATTACGACAACTTCACCATTACTTCCGCCAACAACTGCTCATGCCAACACGACACCAGATGGTAGCACCTGCTTACATTGTGGTTGCGTCACTTTTGCAACTGTGGGAACCCCATCGCTCGTACGGTTTAAATTTTCAAACCAGGCAAAACAAAAGTCTTCTGTGTATCATGGACACGACGAACAATTTCCTTTGGACCGTGAGTAGGAAATAAGAGCCGGGTTAAAAAATGTTAAATGGACTGTAATTTAGAAATTGGTTTCTCTTTTCATAATTATATTCTTGCGCAGTTGTTTTTTGTTTTCTGGGGTTTTTTGGTTGTTTTTTTTTTCTAAAATTATTACTCCTCTACAGACTAGCAATCAGTCTAACAGAATAACATTAAAATTATGATTAAAACGACATTTTGCCAATAATTAATTACAGAACAAGTTCGCCCGATTTCTTTTCAGATGATTCAGAGGCGATACTCGAATGGAATACAAATTTTTGACATGACTTGGACTGACTATGAAAATGCATTTGGATCTCTGACTGAATTCTGGATAGGTGTGTTTTAGTTGTTTACAATATTACGTCAAGTCATATTAAAGTTTCGAAGCCATTTGTTGAACAACACAAGCAGCGACCAAAAATCTTTAAGCGAGTGTAACGTCACACGTGCAAGACAGGAAGCTTACCTTTCACAAGAAGATTCATTTGTTCGTTAGTAGTTACATGTATATGGAACGCCAAATTAACATATATTCAAATATTTGTACCTATCTTCAAATAATTGTACCTATCTTCAATTCAATTGTACCTATCTTCAATTCAATTGTACCTATCTTCAATTCAATTGTACCTATCTTCAAATTGAATTAGAGATAGGTACAATTCAATTATACCTATCTTTAATTCAATTTGAAGATAGGTACAATTGAATTGAAGATAGGTACAAATGCAATGAATTGAAGATAGGTACAATTGAATTAAAGATAGGTACAATTGAATTGAACCTATCTTCAATTACTAAAATGGGGAGCGTTCATTATTTTCAACAATACACAAAACGAATTGAACCTAGGTATAATTGAATTGTACCTATCTTCAAATCCTTTGTAGATATGTCTGAATTGAACCTATCTTCAAATCAACTGTACCTATCTTTAAATGAATTTTACCTATCTTCAAATGAATTAGAGATAGGTATAATTCAATTGAACCTATCTTTAATTGAATTGAAGATAGGTATAATTCATTTGTACCTAGGTATAATTCATTTGTACCTAGGTATAGTTCATTTGTACCTAGGTATAATTATTTAGAGATAGGTATAATTATTTACACCTATCTTCAATTCAATTGTACCTATCTTCAAATATTTGTACCTATCTTTAATTCAATTGTACCTATCTTCAAATGATTTGAAGATAGGTACAATTATTTGAAGATAGGTACAAATATTTGAATATATGTTAATTTGGCGTTCCATACATGTTCAGTGTATTCCTTTTTGGTCGCTTCTTGTGTTGTCCCTCAAATGGCTTCGAAAGTTTTGTTCACTTAATGAAATCTAAGCTGCTATTTCGGGAAAACATAAGAGCTACAGTCCTTTAGTTGTATGAATATTCAAATGTTATTGCTTCAATTTGTTATTATTCAGAAAAATTGTCGAAAATTTCAAACTACTTTAAATTTTAAGAAGTTAAAGACAGTAACAAAAGTTCCGCAAAACTGTGCGAAAAAATTTTACGTACTTTTATTGACTCTTTTTTCATATAAAAAAAATTACGAGAAAAATGAATAATGTATGAACATCTAAATTAAATAGTAAAACCTACGTTGTTATTGACAAAACGTTATCTCTGCTTCCTTCATGGGTTTGCATGAGCCGTTCCAAGCAAAGATGGTAGCAACGATTGAGCAATAGCAGTAAACACGTTCTGTAAAATTATCCCTTCTTGCATTGTTCAAACAGTCAAGACTTAATTAAATTGACTGAACCATTCGACTACATGTTACAGGCAATGCGTATATCCATGAGTTGACAACTGACCACGAACAAAATCATCTCCAGATTGAAATCGTTACCACAGCAAACGAAAAAATAACGGCTGACTACGCGTTTCATATTGATGACGTCAACAACGAATACCGTATGCACGCCTCCGACTTTGTCGGATTGCAGGGTTTGCTTGTGATTTGTCTTTGTCAGATTATAAGCTGAAGATTTTTTCTTTGCAAACTGTCTTTGAAAAGCCTTGTAGATATTTCAGTCATTTTTTTCCCCCAGAATACATTATTAATTTTCCTAGTTTTGCATGAATCGGTTGGTTATGCGATCCTGTAGAAACAGTTCAGCACGTTTAGATTGTGTTGATTTATCAAACTCTATTGGTTGATATATATATAAAACTTACAGTATTTCATGTACTTTGTTGAGCAATAATTTTGATTGATTAATTGATATGGTATGTACATGTAGGCCTATATCAATATTGTATAGTGTATATATTTTTTCAGGGGACCCGTTTACTAACTCTGGAAGTTATACAGAATGCGCCAACGGAATGAAGTTCACCACAAGAGACCGCGACAACGACAAAGATCCGGAAGTCAACTGCGCCACGTCCAGCGGAGGCGGGTGGTGGCATAACGCGTGTCAAAGGTCAAACCTGAACGGGCGGGCGGGGCAGACTATTAACAGGAATGGACTAAACTGGGACGGGTCAACCGACATCTCTAGTGTGGAAATGAAAGTTAGGAAACCTTGACTAGTTCAGAGTTTCATGAGCATTTATGCATCTCCTTTTTATTACTTCATCGTGCGTTTCCTTTAAGATAATTGCGTTTTAATGGAAGGTGTTGGTGTGATATAAAACACACCATTTTTATGATAGTGTTTACATGTACTATGATTAATAAATATTGTTTAAGTACCATTGTCCACTTTTCAAGTGATAAGTTTTTGATTACATGCATCCGATGCCGTAAGTTTATTATGATTATAAAAAAGGATAGAATTACCTGCTTCAGTATGAAGATGACAATTAGTTGAAAAAAAAAGAAGTTTACTTATTAATGATACATGAGCCTCTAGTAATGAGGCCCTGTTTAGAGAACAAGATCTTGTATAACTAAACACTTATTATCGTGTTAAAAGTTAAGCTGCATGTTTGAAAAAAAACTAAAAGAAACTAGAATTGTCCTAATGGGACTAATACCCCCGCATGGCTAATTTCAAATGAGCAAATATGAATTTATTTAAAGTAACTCAAATATATAATATTTGAATAATAAAGGTTTGTGACACATAAATAAAAAATTTCTAGAATTGTAATTGTTATAGAGAAAAAAAAACACCGCATAGTGACAATAACCCCTCCCTTTGCAGTAAATGGAAATAGCCATGCAAAACGTTTCTGTGGATAAAACCTTGAATATGTTTCTACTCTGAGTCTTGACAGATGCAGTTAGTTGTTTAAAAATTTCCTCACTTCTCCTTTGATACAATGCAACTTCATATCTCAGAATATTGATCCCATAGGACTGATTTTTTTTGATGAGCTTGATAAACTTAGATAAACTCCAGAAACATTATCATAATTTGCATACTATGTAAAAAGGAGAATTTAATATTACAAACAGTTTCAAAAATTGCCAAAACACTACAATCATATCAATCATTTTGACTAATACAGCTTCCTTCTAGTATCATTATTCAAAATAATTAAATTCTTTATTAATAATGATATCATTTATTTCCTTATAATGATAGAAACTTTTAGTTTATATGAAACAGTATAAAATAACCCACAAAGCACAGACCATTTTACAGATTATCAATTTTTCCTAAACACATGCTCCATCTAAACCATGCCTCAGATAATAGCTCCCTTGGGACAAATGAATTCGGCCACACTTGTCTTTGATGTTCTAATTAGCTCCCAAGAATTTATCATTGACAAACAAAAAGTTTGCATTGTGAGTTGATATAGTACTTTCAAAACATAAATTCAGTTAAGAAATAAAGACCAAAAAAAACTCCATCTGCATGTATTTGTATAAATTATATTTTAGAGTGTTTACTATTAATTAATTAATGAAATCTGTAAGGACTACCTCCCTTACTTTTCAACATCAGTGTACAATATATAGAATAAGGAAAATTCAAACTGTAATAAAATCATTAAATTTCGTCTGATCTAAATAAAAATTGCAGGTGCACATCTTCAGATGGTGATCAACATATATACAAATTTCCAGACTAGTCCATGCAATAGTAAAAAGTTCTATAGGGGGACAAATTTGCGTCTACAGACAGAAGAACAGACAGACAGACGGACAAGGTGAAACCAATATACCCCCCTAAACATCGTTTGCGGGGGTATGATGATAGGCTGCATTTTTGGACAAAATATAATTCAATCTATTTAATTCAATTCCAAATCCGTTTGCTTACATTATTCTTAAGCAGAGCAAATTGTTCAGTCTTTTATATTGTTAAATTTCACTGAAGACCAAATTTCGTATTTTTTTCGTATTTTCTTTACTTCTTACAATAAAACTTATTTACATTTGCTTTTTTCATAGCTTTTAATGCACGTAACACGTTTTTAAAAATATATATCCTTTTTTTCCTTTCAAACAGACTTATATCACTCTAGAGACCTAAATCACCAAACCGTATCCGTCCACAAAGCGGAAAAGCTCCGGATTAACAAATCGGTACGCACAAAATCAAGCAATTAATTCCACATCCTTTAATGTCGCGAACGATTCTGTAAAACATGGCATGCCTTTTTATTACAGGAGAGTAATCCTTATATTGAATCGGAACGGGACATCTGCTATCATGGAACATTAATTAAGGTGTACATCATATAACATGTATATTTACATCTACCTAGTATGATTCCCTCTATTTCCTACGATAACTTATAGTTAACTCACAGCTCTATAGAAACAGCCAGACTGAAATCTACACGCCCCGTTTATCGATTGGTCGAAACCTACAGGGACCAAAGAAAAATCACGGACTGCACGAAATAATCATGATGATGTCAGACTCAAATTCCCATAGGAGACGAGTTGGCTGTTTCTTTTAGCTAACGTACTGATGTACATTAACAGTAATTTAGTTACTTTTACTTACTTTTTAAAATCAATTTATTTATTTGTTAAAAGAAAGATGTAAATATAAACAAAAAATAAAATGCTTTCTTTGATGATTCATGCGGGTTATGAAGGTAGCGATCATTGCAGAAAAAATTTACATAACCCGCTAATGCCGGTTATGTATTTTTTCTGCAATGTCGCCAACTTCATAACTCGCGTGAATCACCAAATGAAGTATTTTATTGTTTAAGTCAATACCTTAAAACCTTTCTTTGATATATGTATGCACCGCGTCTGCAGTAAGTTTTGGAGGACCCGAGAATAAGATCCATCTTATGAATATACGAAAGGCTCAAACCCATAGAGGAAAATGAAATGTGACGATACCTGACAGTAGAATTTGTTTTTTATTCATGACTACAACAAATTTAGTTCATTTGGTGTAAAACACTGAAATAACAAAAACAGTGAAAATGTGTCAGCATCAATAGTTATCAAACAACCAATAAAATCATTTACAATCTTGATTATTAACAAAGTTAACGCTATCAATTTGGGTGCGTTGTGTGGATTTTCAAGACGACAGCACATTTTTAGTAATGCATGTAAATTATTGCTTGCGCATAATTGATACACAACAATTGAGACTGCATCATGGAAAACCCCACCATTACTGACCATTGGCCAACTTTCTGTACTTTTCTTGTTTTCATGAATGTTTAATATTTTTTGTTAACCAATAAGAGAGCAATTTATTTTTTTTTTTATTTTTTTTTTTAAATTATGTAACATTCGAGCATACAATAAATGATAAGTTCGATTGTCTCCACAAAAGTTTGAAGGAACCAATCAGAATAAGGCATGAATTATTCATGAAAACGAGAAAAATTCAGCAAGTTGTCCCACGCTAAATAAGCCTGTGCGAGACTGACCGGGGGTTTCCAACCAAGTCTAAACTTGAGAGTTTATTTATACTGTACGAATTTGTTCAAACAAAATGAAACTTATGAATAGGCCAGATGTACAGTTAAACAATATAATATCACGTAATACTCAGAAAAATAGTTTTATACAATGTATGTGTGGCACATACAATGCATGCGCGGATCCAGAAAATCCCCCCATCCCCTCTAGATCCACACATGCAATGATTTTTATGGTTTTAACAACAAAACTCCTTTGATAAGTAAGGAACTGTAATCTCAATGCATCATCATAAAAAAAACATATCAAAATTTTGATATTTAATTGGATATATCAAAACAACCAAAATATTTGCATGGTTTACCATTCCTTACATTACAGAAGTAATAAACACATTTATTTACATGTAACAAAATTTAACAAGAAAAATTGCTGATCAAGTTTAACAATAATATTAAAAAAAACCTTCATGATCAATCAATGATTGCATGTGATAATAAAAAGCAAGAAATAGGTGGAGTATTCATAATGCATTTTAAATTTAAAGTAGTATTACTAGTAAAAAGAATTGCACAATATACGTGTAGTACTAATGCATTATGCAAATATGTAGGTATAAATAATTATAATTATACGAAAAACAATTTTTTTCAAAAGCACTTAGGAATGTACAGTAAAACAAATGGCAATATTTACAAAGCTTATTTTAAATCCCAAATAGGTTACATCTATCAAAATTAATCAAACATTTTATAAGCATTGCTACAAAGTACATTACCAGAGTTGACATGAAATACTTTTCTACCTGGTAAACAATGCAATATAAACATGATGTAAAACCAGGCACATTTAATGCTTTAGTATCAAAGCAAAGCTATCAAAAGAAAGTTATTCAAAGTGCTGCTCATCGATTTCTACAAAAGGGAAGTTGTCAAAGCTTCCTGACTCCAAATACTCAGGATGGCAACAGAATCTGAAAAAGAATGGACAGATGAAGCTCTAGCACCATTGCCCAGCCCCTTCAACTGTTATCTGCTGACTATTACAGGAAAAAATGTTTTTTTATTTACTGGTAGAAGAAATATTAACAATATTAAATGAAAATCATGCATAAAAAAAAAAAGGAACAAGAACTGTTGTCGTGAAAGCATCAACTATGTGAACAAATTAATAATAATATAACAATATCTAATTAGAAGATTACACTTATTACTATCTACCATTAATTTAGATAGTATAGATGTAGCTCCATATTATTTGCAGTAAAGCTTTCTACTTTTATCAGGCAAATTTTAATTAAAAGCAAAGAATGAAAAGCATGTAACTGCTTTGTTTACTGCGCATGATGCAAACCCAACCACAGTCTACATTCTAGTTAATCGGCTCTATAACATAAATTGGTAAATACACAGTGGGGCTCGTTTATTCTGAATAGTACAGTAAAATCTACTTACACGAATAACAAGCAATCACAGACTGAAAGAGAGATCTTTTTTTTCGTTTACCATACCCTGAGAAAAATTGCACTCGTATAGAGAGAAGGAGCAAAATATGAAGCATTTAATGTACATGTATTCCTAACCAAATGATGTGTAATGTGAAACTTTTCAACCTTATTTATACGACTTTAAGTTCTAATGGTTCCAGTGTTACTAATTGTATTTTTGGTGATTTGTTTTACTTGAATTAACCTGAGCAGAGAAAATGTGTTGTTTACTAAATACAGGTATATAGCTTAATTTGGCTATTCTATAGGGATTCAAATCTAGAAAATAGGAATTTAGGACTAATTCTTAGGAAGTATGATATATACATGATGTCACACATTAAAAAATAAGAAAGTAATGGTTAATATAATGTTACAAAACACAAAAGCATGCATGTACAAAGCTATGTACAAAGCTATGATGTTACAATTTTACGGTAAATCGTACAGAAATTAACTATTCAACAACAACAACGATGAATACAAATTTCAGAAGTGCACTTTTTTGTCTAAATTAGGCTCTATGCAAGCATATATGCCTGGAAGAATTTAGTTTAGATGAGTTAATTGACCCTTTCTCCAGTGCGTCTACACAACACTCAGTTATCAAGATACAAACTGGCTTCTAGATCCACTGGAGGGAATCCGTCTGGTCAGTGGTTTGCTCTGCTGCTGAGTCTTGGCCTTGGCTGCCTGGGTTTTCTTGTAAGTGGACAGTAAATCCTGCAGTCTCTTTTGCACATTGCCCAGTAGGGGGCGCCTCATGGGGTCACCTTCCCAGCATTCCTGCATGAGGGTCCAGCATTCTTCATCAAACACAGCTAACTTTTCTGGACGTAGTCCTTCATTAAAAGAATAAAATCATCAAAATATGCCAACTTTAAATTGCTGAAGAACAAACATGTAATTTAAGTAATATGTACTATAGTTTAAAACTAGTTGTTGTTACTTTGTATACATGGTACATGTATAGTTATGAACTGACTGTATTAGGATTCAGCTTTGGCATTATTAGCAAGAGCATGAAGAACTGTAAATCTATAAATTGTAATGCTAAAAAACCTAATTCTGCTTTGGAGACAAGAGGTATCTTTTAAGTAAATCATGAAATTGCAGAAAATATCTTCTCCCAATTATACCATTATGATGAAAGGGTACTAATTTTGTATTGCACTAAAAAGTGTATTAGTCCCCGAAAAGTGAGAATGTACAGTTCTTTTGTGTAAATCTTTGAATGAAATATTACCAAAGTTTTTAATATTTTTTAACATACCTTTCTTAACATTCTGCCATAGCTGGTCCTTATTGGCGCACTGTTCAAACGCCCCAGGGAGCTTCACGTTTCCAGCGCACACATACCAGAACAAAACCCCAAAGGCATACACATCTACACTGCAGTCGTACCGTCCAGTGAACAGTTCCGGGGCCATGTGTATAGGGGTACCCACAATGCTTCCGCTCATCATGGCCTCCGGCTTACAGAAACCCAGATCCGTCAACTTGGCACGATTTTCTTTATCCAGCTTTAATAATATAATGGAAGAAATGTATTAACAATATGTATGGAAAACTTACAGGAATTTTTACATTTTTAATCTTGAAAATCAATATTTTCAAACTCAGCATTAATTACTACAAAAAATGTACCTACCAACACATTTTTAAGTTTGATGTCACGATGAACCAAACCTTGACTGTGGAGAAATCGAATTCCCTCCACTACATCAATTGCTACAACAATCCTTCAAAAAATGATGAAATAAACTGAATTTTTATAATGAAAGAGACAGCTAGATATTTTACTAAAATTACTTGAGAATCTCAAATTGATATCGAAAGCTAAATGAATTAATATGAGCTTTGGCCACTCATTTTTATTATGATAATCTACCTTGACAACCAATCCAGACCCTGTTTGATGGCCCCATACAGGTCTTTCTGTAGGCGGTCCATGATAAGAAGAACTGCAGGAGTGCTCCCTCCCCCGTACATGTAGTCTATCACTGAGCCACGAAGGGCCACAATTCTCTCATGCTGGGGAATATTCCTGTCAATCAAAATCAGACAAAGTATGAAGAGATATGTGCTATTGTGCTATTATATCAAGAATACAGGAATTTTTCTATTTATTATATAATACATTTCATCAGATGAAAGAAATGACTCTGACTGAAATAAATTATAGAAACTACACATAAATGACCTAGTCAAGATTGAATTCTCTGAAAATGCTGAAATAATATGCATTTTATTCATTTGATAGTACATGTATAGATACTGTACAGTAAAACAAATTATCATAAAAGCAGATTTTTTTCTTGAGTATGATACATACACCTTTAATAAAAAACAATGAGAAAGACCAACAAGTTTCTTCCTCAATAAAATTATAAAGAAGTAAGTTTAAAAATGATACATTATGAAAAATCAAACTCACTTTGTATAGTAAAACTCTAAAGCCAAGTCATTCCAGTGTTTGTCATCTGGGGGAACAACCGATTTTATAGCACAAGGAGAATACCCTCCCCAGGAATCGCAGGAGTAGACAACTCCATACTGGCCACGCCCTATCTCTCGTCCCATCTGGGGCATGCCTACAAAATTCATAGTTATTTTGTAACTTAATGTCAGTAGCAAAACATATAATTATATAAAACCCAATATAAATGGAAATGTTATTATCATCTTTTTTGCACAACTTTAACACTTTATTCATCCAAACCATTAAACAAAAGCAAAATCAGAGGATTGTATTTTCATAATTATTTTACTTCTGAAATATTATCCAAACCCCATGCATTTAATCTTATAAAACAAAAATTGTACCTTTTCTAGTCAGAGCTAAAAAGGAAACTCAAACTTAATTTTGTGCACTTGTGCTTCAAAATTCCTTGTCATAGTTAAATATAAAACATACCATTCAGTATTACGTCCATCAGCGATGTACTCTCCAGAGCGACCTTGGCTACTCGAGGGGCATGAACTTTCCGCAGCTTTAATCGTCCCTCCTCGATACGGTCCAGTCGTCCAGAGTGTTTCTGTTCCAATTGTTTAAGAGCACTCGCAAAGGAATCATGGGATTTATTCAGCCTCTCTTTGATCTGGCTGGAAATATTCTTGGCTAATCTGAAAGGAAAAACATAGGTAATCACAGATTACAAAGCTCACCGAGACAAGACATCACCTTTATGAGGCATCCCCTTTATGAGACCACCTTTATCATATGATATGAAAATCAAAGTTAATGATCTTGGATATTCATGGAAACTGTTTTGACAAAATATCGTAAATCATATGTTAAAAAAATCATATGCTCATTTCATACGGTATTATAAGATACAATGTTTATCAATACGATAATATATAATACCATATTGCATCCTATGATACTTTACAATATAGTATCATATAATACAATATAATACTGTAATAAATAATTATGCAATATAATATTGTAACATATGATATGACATTGTATTGTGTCATACATTATTGTATTTGATCACATAATACAATATCATTATACAATATATGATACAATATAGTATTACATGATACAATATCATATCACATAAAACATCACAATATTGTAACATATGATATTATATTGTATAATATAGTATGATATTGTATTGTATGATATTGTATCATATTTGAAACATAATATGATATTGTATCATATGATTTGATACAACATTGCATCATATCATATGATAAAATATCATGTAATATAGTAATATATTATATAATACAATATCATATTATACAATATCGTTTCATATAATATAATATTATATATTACAATATCATATAATACAATTCATGTGATTTAATAATATATCATATAAACAAAATATCATATTATACAATATCATATTATACGATATAATATATTATACAATATCGTATCATATGATACAATTTTACATATTGCAATATCATATGAAACAATATCATGTGATAAAATATTAAATATATAATACAATATCATATTATACAATATTGTATTATAATATACAACACTATACATAACAATTACATGACACAATATCATATCAAAATGTACAAAAAAATTGATACAAAATCATATTGTATCATATAACTTTTTACAATATGATATAATATTGTATCATATAAAACAATAGTGTATCATATCATATACATGTAAAACTATATCATAGGAATCATGTTATATCATTTAACAACAAACACATCTATCAAGCAGGTTTACGTGAGGTAGGAGATTTTTTTAGCATCCTTGATAATGGAGATCAGGCTCGGCATCTGAAGCTACCTCTGCGATTCATTGATAGTTAAATGATAGTTAAATCAACTGTGCAAGTTTGAAATAATACTAAGATCTATAAAACATGTGACCTGTTCCAAAAAACTAAACCTCATCCAGCATCCGAAACCTATGGCTCAGATTCAGCATTCAAGCCTGTCACGTGCATCAGTATCATAAGATACATCATCCATGCAAGTTTTGTGAAGTTAGGACTAATAATAACTAAGATATAATCATCAGAGGGCACCTGCTCCAAAAATTTTAACCAGCTCTAAAAACCTTAACCTCCTCCAGCATCCGAAACCTATGGCTCAGATTCAGCATTCAAGCCAGTCTGGTGCATCAGTGTCATAAGACGCACCATCCATGCAAGTTTGGTGAAGTCAGGACTAGTAATAACTAAGATATAATCATCAGAGGGCACCTGCTCCAAAAACCTTAACCTCCACCAGCATCCGAAACCTATGGCTCAGATTCAGCATTCATGCCTGTCATGTGCATCAGTATCACAAGATGCACCATCTATGCAAGTTTGGTGAAGTTAGGACTAGTAATAACTAAGATATAATCATCAGAGGGCACCTGCTCCAAAAACCTTAACCTCCTCCAGCATCCGAAACCTATGGCTCAGATTCAGCATTCAAGCCTGTCAGGTGCATCAGTATCATAAGATGCACCATCCATGCAAGTTTGGTGAAGTTAGAACTAGTAATAACTAAGATATAATCATCAAAGGGCACCTGCTCCAAAAACTTTAACCAGCTCTAAAAACCTTAACCTCCTCCAGCATCTGAAACCTATGGCTCAGATTCAGCATTCAAGCCAGTCTGGTGCATCAGTATCATAAGATGCACCATCCATGCAAGTTTGGTGATCTTAGGACCAGTAATAACTTAGAAATTGCTATCAAAGGGCACCTGCACCAAAAACTTTAACCTGCTCCAAAAACCTTAACCTCCTCCAGCATCTGAAACTCATGACCCAGATTCAGCATCCAAGTCTTTCAAGTCCATAAGTAGGTCCAGATGCATCATCCATGCAAGTTTGGTGAAGATAGGACTAGTAATAACTTAGATACAGGACCTGCAACAAAAACTTTAACCAGGTCCGGACGCCGACGCCCGGGGTATAGCATAAGCTCCCCCCGACTTCGTCTCGGTGAGCTAAAAAAGTATAAATATTTACATTTTGTAAATAATCTAGTATTAAATAGGAATACTTGTACTTATTACATACAACCATGAAAATTCTTTTTGGATGGTTAAGCAGACTTGTTACATTCAAGTTCAGAATTCAATCTAGTCAGTTTACCAGAAGTATTATTGAGAACATTGAGCTGCCTATGATATGCACATGCATATATACTTTTAAAATGTGCACATCTCATTGTGAAACATTCTGTGCAAACTTTTAGACAAGACTGTAAAAATATTTTATGAGGATATGTATAGGTATTTAGGGATATAAGATACAGTAAAGCTGACTCTTTAGTCAGAAACCAAATGACATAGAAAACTTAATGCAAGACTAAAGCACATCAATGGTCTTTGAAGGTAACACCAAACTCATTCTGAGATCCCTAACATGAAATGAGCTAAACAGACCAGCAAGTAAGATTTTGTAGTGGACTCTTTATCAGGTTACCTGGCCTCACTAAGACTACTCAGCATGTCCGAGGCCGCTTTCCTCTTCCACTCCAAATCTATTTTTGGCTGTGTGCTCCATGGCATCGACTGGACAAGCTGGAAGATTGATTGATTGATTGAATGATTGATTGTTATATTGAATACTGTTTATATAATAATTATGTTTATCATGATGACACTGTTTCAACCATGTTAGTTAAGGTAAAAGAAGACATGATATGTGATAACCATGGATGAAAAATGGCACTTACAATATGCCAACATCGGATGAAGTTACCATTATGTTTTATTACTTTAAGATATCAAGGTTAAAAAAATTCACATCGACAAGCATCAATCAAACATTACTGATTCATATATAACTAATTTCTACTGATTACTAAGAAAAAATATTATAATATCGTAATTTCCCCAAACATATACATCTGTAATTGGTCTATTTTTGTCACATGATCATGCTATAAATTTATAAACCTTAATATACATGTACTAAAAATAGATTTTCATGATAAAATACAGGTTTTGAAATGTGCAACATTGTGATGTCACCATAGCAACTTCACGCAGATATATATACATCATGTCAGAACAATTACTTTACTTTAATAATCTTGAAAAGGATTAGTTATATATCTATATTATAATAAAGCAATTATAGCCTTTTGATAATGGTCAATACATATTCTTAGGGACGTGATAAAAATGTATCAACCGATGACGAAAACCTCGGACTTCGTCTTTGGTTGATGTACTCTCATCAGATTTATGAAAAACATGTATTGCCCTCATCAATAGGTTATAGTTGTATATAAGTGTTTTTGATGAAAAATTAAGCATCAATTAAAATAATTTGTTAATATGCTAGTTAGAGTATCTAGTATGTATTGCTTAGGGAATGACATTCTTGTTCAGTTGTTGCCCAAACTTGCCACATTGCATTAACCTTTAGACATTACAGTCACTCAACATGCATTTTTCTACCTGCATGACCATGACCTTTCAAAACAAATCATTCCGAAAAAAAAAAGAGAAGATTTAATACAAGCACCTGGTTAGTTAGAGAGTCAAATTAAGCTACAAGAGGTATTTTAAATCATGGAAATATTTGGCATTAATTACTTGATGAGGAAATACATGTACAATCATTGTGTGCATGAGTATTATGAAATTCTATATTTTACTGACCTTCATAATCACATTCTATAAAATTAGCATAAAGTTTGTTTTACATAAAAAAGAGATGCAGTCACACTGCTTAGGTGCAATTCTAGCAAATGTGAATTTTTTTACTCTTGAAGTATTGTAACCTAGCTGCTATATATTCATGAGATTCTTTTAATCATAATGTTTTTATTAACTGCTAATGGAGAAATAAGTAGTAAAGAAGGTCTTAATTAATCAAAATACTGAAAGTGCAAAAGGACACTAGACGTGACTGTGTATACTTTTCATTATTACTTAATTTTATCTGAAGATTTTTGTTATGAAGTATCAAAATTGACCGAGCAACAAAGGGTCAGGGACAAATTAACTACACTAATCAAGTAAAGGGTTAATTGAGATATTGTTTTAAAAATTAACAATGTTAGATATCTTGATGCTTTCTGCTGAAAAAACTGCATTTTCTTCAAAGCATTCAGCCAACTGGTGACCTTTGACCTTTAATGTTTCTACCTTACTATGACACAGGAGCTGGTTTATGACTGGTTTGCATGTCCAGCTGGGGTGGGGTAGGGGGGGATATGATTGGAACCCATAGGACTAGAGTGAATATTTCTTATCTAAAACAATGAAGGAATCTGACACTAGCTACTCAGTATGTAGCGCAATACTGTTTGTTGATCACAATGCATTGTAAATACTTTGCAGTAAAATGTGCAAAGTTTGCACATTTTATTCTAACTGTACTGCAAACTTGTGTTAATGTAACAGAGACAAATATTGCCTCGATCTGCTTAAGTTTGAACCCGGGTCCTCTGACCTGCAAAAACAGCACTCTTCCGATCAAGCTAGTAGAAATGCCATATACCTGACTCTACCACACATACTAAACTACTCTGGCTTTACTCTAGTAAGGCCAAGACTAGTGAATGCATAAAGAGCAGAGAGAGGCTACAATTCTTTAATCCTCTGTTACCTGTTTCATTCGCTCCAGTATAACCCTAATGAAAGAGGAACTGGACTGCAAACTGATTTCCACCTGGTATGCTGCATTCATGATCTGTATAAAACCGGAGTCAGAAATAGCGGTTACAATTCATGTCTTAATCTACAAAATGACATCAAGCTGTAAATCATGAATGGACTTAAATGATAGGGAGGAAAATTTTCTTCACTTTTTCTGCAACTTTTAACAAGTTATTGTTTATGTACGATTAAGATTGCTTGACAAACCATGTTATTTCATGGATTTATAAAGTATTAACATTCTTTAATATGATTTTTCAAAAAGAGATTGATACTAACTCTTAATTATTTTAAATGAATTTTGAAAGTTGTATTTTTTGTTCAGAGAACCTTGAAAAATTGTTTTTGCTACAAACAAAGAGTTTAAAATTTGGTCTCAATGAATGCATGATACAATTATCTAATTTTAAATACCAACAAGAAGGGTATGGTAAACTTAATATAATTTCTTACATAAAAAAATATTTTTTGAAATGAAAATAGGCATTTGTTGAGAACCAGGAAATAGAGTAGCTGGGGTGTTAGGGATGATGTGATAGTATAACCTGTTTGAGGGCCTCGCTGGTTGTCCCCGGTGAACCATTGGCATCCGTCTTGTCAATTCTCTCCAGACTCTCCAGGCATCGCTGAAGGGTGCCTATATAGAAACAAATGTGTATTTTTGTTATTCAAGGAAGAAGAGAAAAAAGGAACCCTGCATGCAATGATGAAAAATCTAAAATTTGATTTCCAGAAAGCATCCTTGGTAAAAAAAAAAAAAAAAAAGTAATACTCTAATTGTGGATATCTCATATTTTTTTTTTACAGCAGATAGTTTTCAGAAACACTGAAAAAATTTTGATTTTTCAATATAGCAATTGGTGGTTTTTGTATACTAAAAATACATTTATTAAGAAGAACCTTTTCTGTCATTTTTACAATTGGTATACTGAATTGTTTGAACATACCAAATCAAAATCCTTGATAGCTTCTGATAACGCAATTATCACAACATAATATTTTTAACGTACCAGTAAATATTTCCATAATTAAAAAACCCCATCAAACATGGACCTAATTTAAATTGAGAAGTAAAAACTCCTTATAACTTGAAAGTTTTGTAGAGATGACGTTGGAAATAATTGGGTAGGTACGGGTATATATGGAGATAGGAATTTACTGTACATGTATTGTTCAAAACAAATTTTCCATGGGTCATATTTCAGTTTTCTGTGACCCATTTATTTTTATACAGTAAATGCTATTATTCTCAGGTCTCATCTTTCCATCCAAGTCTAGTCCACTGACTCAGATACCAGAAAGCCATCGACCTTAATTTATCAAACTGTTGATTGTAAATAACTGCTGATAATCAGTCACAGATATACCAGTAGTTACACCAAGGTTACTGCTGATAAACTATATGAACTACATATGAACTAATCGAGTTGACATTTATAACACAATGATCAAAGTTTATCAAATTTTCATCTAACTGATAACGGTATGATAGGGTAAAGCCAATGGCTGATCTGTTCTTGTCTCTTTTGATAAAGATGTATCTTGTTCCGTATCTTTATTTAGAAATTTCATTTTGTCACATAACATTTATTTTATCATATTTATAGCTATTATTTTATATCTATTTTAGTATACTACATGTACGTCTAGTAGACTTTAAATTTAGGTTCTTATGTCATGTAAACAAGTTACAATAAAGATGAATTTAGAACCTTACGAAAATAAAACCCACACAGTTACAATGTGAAACTAATCTAGGTTAACAGGAAGACAACCCTTGCCCTAAGTCTGTTCAGTAGAAGAAATGCCAAAGACCAAGTGAACAGTGAAAGTGACGTCAGTATTAATTCTGCTGATAGGTCGCATCCAACTATTGATGTCACACAAAATGGACTTTAACTTGTTTTGAATAAGAATGCAAAAGAGCCCTTAAAGAGGCATGGTCACAATTTTGTTCAACTTTTTTCCCCTGTTTTCAATATTTACAATGCTTCAGTATGGCATTCTACTAGCTAGCCAAATAAAACTAGAAAAATAAAATTTGACCCAAATCGTGACCATGCCCCTTTAAATGCATTGTGAACTGGTGCATTCATCTTCTTTTCTTGACTATATTGCAATAATTTGCAGAAAAGGTTCAACCTTCCACTTTAAATTCCTAGATGTACAACACTAGTCATTTGGTTTATCCTTTAGTTTGGTGGATGGGTACAGAGGATTGGTTTTAAAATTGAAGGGTAGCAAATTTGAGCCATGCTTTGGCCAGTCCAAAATAAGAGATTTATTTGTTGCAACATTTCATATAACCAGTAGTTGCATGTAAAAGGTTGATCATCAAGTTTCAACACTGATAAGTAATTCTACAACAAGTAGAGGTATGTAATCATAATCATGATAATGCATTGATATTGAAAAAATAACAATTTGAAAATAATCTGTTCTAAGAAAATAATACAATGTACCTTAAAAAGTGGGTCAGATTTAATGTCAAACTTAAAGGAAATCTCTCATTTTTTTTAAACAAAATTAAGTTAATTTTTTTTTACACTGCAAACGGAAGAACGACAAAAACCCTTTATCCTCTGACAAACAAAACAATTCTGTAAACACTTGGCTAAAAAAATCTACACAGTTAACAATACTGCCTGATAGCCATCTGTAAAGGATCACTTTAAACTTAATGCTTTTTTATGTTATCAAGGATACATAATAACAGTACCAGTAGTTATAGACCAGCTTTGATTGACAGAACCAGAGATCAAACATTCAAAGTCAAGAAAGTTTGGCGGAAATGAACCCAGATATTTCTTAACAATCGATCTTTTTTTTTTATGCAAACAAGTTTCTAATTTATTTAAAACATAAGCAGAAAAAGAATTAGTTCAATTTTGGCATCCAAGTAATTGTGAAAGTGTTAACTGAGATCTATGAATTTCAACTCAATATCACTAAATATTTTTCACATTACATTCTTCTTTAATTTCTCCTCGTATCTATGAAAAAATCAGTCATTTAAATTTGTGGAGGCCAAATTTTGTTGATTGCTAGATTTTTACAGGTATAAGTGGATTCACTTTTAAGAATAATGAATAAAAGTCAAGTTTCATTATTCGATGAGGATGTCAATATAATGGTGATGGGTACCCATGTAAATCACCAAATTGAAACCCATGCCTATTCTCAGTTTATATGGTCTTCGGGCCTTATTAACAAGTAGATGGCCATGAATGAGTTCACAAAATGTAGATGTACCTGTGTAGGACTCGCGTAGGATGTCTATGGACTCGAGCAGTTTATTGGCCACTGCCTGGTTCAGGGCCCCGAGAACCAGTTCCTGAATCTGGTACGTACAGATCTTTAGACCTTTCTGGGTCAGGATTTCTCCTTCTTCATTGAAATCTACACCTACAAAATAGTGCAGCAACTGTAAAGCATCTAGAAAGGTACGTATTGAGTCATTTGAATTGTTCATTCTGAACTTGTGAATGATTCTGCTCTGCCAATTTATTATCCAGATTGTTGAGATAAATGTGAGTTTTGAATTTGCTGGACACATTGTATTCAATAAACATTGTAAATATATGGCAAGCTGGAAAGTCATTGAGAAAACATAATCACCTCATTAAAAATCATCGTTGACAATTGCCCTTTTCATATTCATTTTATTGCATGAAATTTCAAGCAATGAATAACTTTTTTCTTCAAAATTAGGCCTAACAAAAAAATAGGTTTGTTTCCGCTTTCCCAACCGACCCTAACTTAAACCTGCCGACCCCAAAAAATTTTACGAGTTTTTTCGGAAATTTCCGTTTTTATCCGTTTTTTGTTAAAATTTCGTTTTTATCCAATTTAAAAATTTATTGTGTCCTCTAAATTTAAGTTGTAAAAACGCTTATAGAACTTATTTAGATGTCAACCAGTGTTGTGTAGATGTTTGTTATTTACAAATGGCAGCACATGTCGTGAAAAAAAAAAAAGAAAAAAAAAAAAAAAGCCTACCTACCGACCCTAATTTTTTTCAGCCTGAAAGCAGAAACAAACCTATTTTTTTGTTAGGCCTTATCACATTGTCAATATATTGCAACAAAATTTAAAGGTTACTGAATATTTTAAATTTTGTACCTGTGTATTGTGATACTAACCATGTAAAGCTATTCTCTATGTGTATTTTAAGGCTACCTGTGTACTGTGATACTGACCATGTACAGCTATTCTATATCTATATTTTAAGGCTACCTGTGTATTGTGATTCTGACCATGTAAAGCTATTGTTTATTATTAGTTACATGGATTGTAGTAGACCTAATACGGTTTATACGTGGTCAGTAAATTTCATATGGGGCGAGAGCGGAGCTCGAGCCCCATATGGAATTTACTGACCACGTATAAACCATATTAGGTCAACTACAAACCATTTAACGATTATATCTTACCGACTGCCTTTGTATATATGGCAAATAATGAACATAACAATAAAAATTTAATGATTTATAACAAATTTACAAGTTTCAATTTGGGTACAAAACCTGACGTCATAATACTCTAAGAATGAAGTCATAATGCTCAAAGGGAGTAATATTTTGTACTGACTATGTATGGAATATACATGGTCTTCACATGACTGCTGTTAGCCAATGATTTCCTTGCAATTTAGCAAGAGGATATATATATATATATATATATATATATATATTAAGGCTACTGAAGATTTCAAATTGTGTACCTAGAAATTCGTATTCCTCTGCCTTTTGAATCAGTTGATCCTTCATATCACCTATCGTCTCTGCGATCATTTTTCTGATTTCGTCGCCTTTTTTGGACGCCATCTCCATCAGCTGCTTGAAGAGTTCATTTTCCTTTTCTCTGGCAAATTCCAGCTTCTTTGGTGTAATTAGCATATCCCTCGCCATGTCAAAGGCCGAGATAATGAACATGTTAAGACAGCGAGCATGGGAATTATTCAAAACAGTGGAAGAATTCACCAGGTACCTCTGTAGAATTTGCTGCAGAAACTGTAAAAACTTCTGAGGGAAGAGTTCGAAATTCTCTACAAGTTCACTGTCAACTTCATAATAGTCGGACACAATCGAATGCTGAATGCTCCGCACACCAGGTGAATCATTCAAGTATCCTATTTTACAGAGTTGTCGAAACACATCAGAGTTTGAATGGACTTTTGTCAAGATTTCTTTTGGCACACTGGTATAACTTGAGTCGGGCATGATCTTATAAACAGGTTCATCAACACTAGAACTTAGATGACTCTCTTTCTCATGTATTGCTTCCCTTTGTAGCCTCTTTTGAATTTCCTCTTGACTAGTTGGGGCGCCATCTGGGGGATCTAAGTCCATGTTTTTCTGGCCAGGGGGAGGAACTCTTACAAAGCACACAGGTTGATAATGGCTGACATTGGAAAGCTCTCTCAATAACTGAAGATCCTAAAATATTCAATAGTGTCAAAATATAAAATCAATATATCAAGTATGTAAACCAAAGGTACCAATGAAGCTTGTGTAATCTAGATTTGTCACAGTACAAACTTTATTCACCTTGAAAATTTGTTCATTTGAATAGCAAACAAATTTTTTATTTTATTGACCTTTTCATTTTCAGTATAATTCAGTCAATATACATCTAATAGACCACTTAACAATTTCTGAAGTTCTGCTCTTTTGCAGGGCAAATGACGAAGTTTTGGGGAAATATGATGTAATGGCCGGCTATTAATTGTTTCATTTACGTCATCGATAATCTACTAACTGAAACTTCCCCATATTAGCTATATTTGCCCTGAAAGAGCAGCACCAAAGTTACCATAGGAAGTGATGCAGTTTGTTGTAATTTTATTACGGTAATTAAGGTACTTCACCTTTTCTGGCAGGACCTCATCTTCGTAACAGTAGATGAGTATGGGCGAGACTTCCTGCACACAGTCCAAGTATACATTCCTTATATCACAGTTGGGGGAGGAGGGTGACACTATCACCCTGGCTCCATGTCGAAGAAGCACGTGGTTCAAATTCACCTCCAGCACGGCGAGACCAAGGGCAGGGTCCCTGATCTCATTGTCATTAATTTCTAGGTCTTTCCGCGGAATCGTTTTCCAGGGTCCTTTATACGACTCCAAGTTGTCCACAAGGTCGTAATCATCCGGTAACTGGAGACTGACGGATAAATTGTGTCCATGTTTGAATCGCACTGAGCGGTAGTTGCCATTTTTTTCTGATTCGCTAAACTCAAGGGGAAACAAGTTTCTGTTGAAGATTTCATTGATGAGTCGGGCTTTTGTATAGATGTTCTGACCTAGTATCACAATCCCAGGGGGTTTGGTTGCCGTTGACAACACTTCCTCTTCCTCTTCTTGGAGAAGTTCCACCATGAACAGCTGTCCTAAAAGAGAATCAAAACTTATGACCTCTTTAATCAGACAATAATTATTAATTAATTTCAGTATCAAGAAACCATATATGTACTACATGTTTTTTTTCAATTGGATTTATGTATAATCGATATTTCTGGACAATGGTGAAATCAACTGTGAGTGCATTGGTGGGCATATTGCATTTTACCTTGAATAACATAACATTTCTGTATAATCTTTCAATTTTTATGAATTCTCAATTGGTTAAAAAAAAAAAATTCACACCAAAATTACAATTATGAAGAAATATTTGGCTTCTTCGAATTCCACAACAAAAATAATTTGAAAATTGAAATGATTGATCACATATAAACTATTTTTAGTGACTATAACCAATATTCCACACAATATATAATCCGATGCCTTAAATTCACCCACATTAAAATCATATTGTAGTTTTCATACTGCCTGGTACATCAATATTGACTATTAAATGTATTTAATGACAAAGTAGAATTTAATAAAAATAACAAATATTAACATCCCAAAAAAGTACTTAAAAAATAGATATTATCAATAACCTGGTACATGTAATTCAAATGTTGGGATTTCCTTAACACACCCATGAAAGCAGACAAAATGCATGTGTGTTAAACATTTTCATTATCAATTATGCAATTTCTTAATTAAGTACCTGTTATATCCAATGTAATATTGGCTGTCAAGCCAGACATGGAATGTTTCAGTAAGGACAATAAATAGATATATAAGTTCTATGGGGTATTGTTTTTATTCACATGACTTTCATAATGACTTTTAATTCAGTATTTGTGGGGAAAAAAAACAAATTCATCACACTATTTCAATCCACCCCCCCCCCCCCCCCCCCCCCAAGTGAGAGAATGTTAAATTCTGACCACAGCTACACAAATGTCCTTCCAGTCACCTTTAAATGCTTTTCAAAATGATGCATAATGATTTATATACTGTAAAAAATCAGCTGACCATGAAAATCTCACAAAGAATTTGCACAATTAGGAGATCATTCTCTCTCTCTCTCTCTCTCTCTCTCTCTCTCTCTCATTACCTATTTTTTTATTTTTGACATCTTAAAAAAACAACAGGAAGTGAATAATTATTCGTTATGATAACATATTCCATGCATAAATCCTGAGGAATTAAAAAAAAAAAGAATACATCTCGCCTCTCAGGGTTATTTAGAGAGTTATTTAGAGATAGTTATGTGGCCTTAAGTCACCTGGTATGGTTATTTAGATCCTTGAGTCACAAGACTAAAGGAACTACAAGAACGAGTGTGATTCGTACAAGGTCAGGATCAACAGTACAGAAATATATTACTGCACTGGCCTAAGTCATGCACTGTTCATTCAGAAAATTGCAGAAAAAAATCTTTAAAAAAAAAACATACTAGTTAAAAAGTTGCAATCCCAAGTTCAGGAATTTGCAATGTCAGTATGTTAGCTCTGTTTTACCACAGAATCATATACTGGTAGTGGTGGATATGAGCATGAAGATTCAACTTATATGATGTTCAAGAGAATATGTTTTAATTTGTTTATTTTCTAGCACATAGAAGTACCATAAGTACATGTTCTGTAAAATCTTACAGATAAAATTAAAAATCAGATTATTTCAGTACATTTTAATTTTCAACTTAAAAAACTCCCTAAAACCACCTACAAAAGAAAAATTACATATAAATAGATGCTAGTCCATTTCTTGATGAATCTGACCATCTGAAACCTGATCTGTGTACTTGCGCTTGAGTTTAATGACCTTCCAATATTAAGTCATATGTTTCAATTTTAAACAGAGACCCAGAGGGATCAGGTTCAAATCTTGTTTTACATCACATGTCATGCAAAACATTCTTGTATACGTTAGCAAATGGATATGAAGACAAGAAATATATTTTTCAGCTAAATAAACAATTTTCTAGTAGGAGAAACGTCACACCCAAATGTTATTTGAATGGATTATTTCAGTTTGTTTTTTTTTTATTTCTGCATTGAAAGACATACATAAGCTAAAATTGTAGATCTTTTAGAATCATATAATGTACATTATATGTGAATATTTGGGGGCTTCTTTTCAGAGAAAATGAAAAAAAGAATGATTTGGTTGCAATTCGATTAATAGTAACTATGCAATAAACCCTGTATTACTGTAGATTCCTAATTAAACGTGAGGAATTAATTTCAGCGTAAAATCGCGAGAAGCATCCCTCGCAGATTTTAAAATCTTGCTTTTATATATCAGACAGTTATCAACTATAGGAAATGAATAACAAAAATCAGTGATCGCGATTTCATATTCTCGCGATTTGATACAAAACAGTGGAATCGCGGAATTAAGTACTCGCGTAAATTAAGGAATTTACGGTATTTTGACAGTGTTAAATATATTACCAACTTTATAAACAAATAATTCTAGCCAGGAACGAGACAATTTTGATTTATACATGTATCATGAATATATAAATCAGGAGCAAATTTTAAGATCTTAATTATTAAAAATTTGAAAAATACCAAAAAAAAAACAAAACATGAAAAATGATGTAATCAATGTAATCTAATATAAATATTATCTTTTGTATGTAAAAATAATATGCAATAATTCAAGAGTGATACTTTAAAGATACATTGAATAAAACTTCAAGTGGTGGGACCCTTCCTTTACAAAGTTACAACGAACGAGTTTAGTAAATGTGTGCTGTGCCTGTGTGTATATGATTTCAGGGGTGTGTTCAAGGGAAAAAGGGGGACAGAAGAAAGGAAAATAGCAGGATTATCAGTTAGGGTGTAGCAGGCACCTCTAACACTGTACACTGTCTCTCTGTATACTACTTAACAATTTATCTTTAAGTCCTCGACCTTCTCTTGAATCTATGAAGTGTGCCCTCTACTTATTGTCCAAGGACAGAGAAAACAGACTGACATACAAACAGTAATGGATGATTATACGGCAATTCATCAAGTGGTACCAGTAATTTGTGATCCTTCACATTTTTGTCATAAGTATATTTATTACTCGGTTCATAATAAGGATATATTGTTTAGACAAGGAAGATTGATTCAACAACACTGTACACATAAAACAAGTACTGCATTGATAAAGCTTTTTATAGACGAAACAATGTACTACACACCCAATCCCTGTCAATCATAAGAAAATTAAACAAAACCTGACCAAACTAGTCTCCACTGACCAAATGATACAGTACTACTAGTTGGCAATTAATGAGGTCAATCATAAGAAAACAAAACTCAACCTAACCAGTCTCCACTGACCAAATGATGCAGTACTACTAGTTGGCAATTAATTAACAATTAAGGTATATGAATAATAACAAATGGTCTGATCCTATAAGATGACTAGTGATGTTAAAAATTTATGTACTTTAACGGGTACATGTACCTGTTGATTAAATGGGACAAAAGTCAACCTTAATCAGTACAGTGAGTGACTTCCCCGTTTTAGGAAGCTATATCCATCAAGTTTAAAATTAACTCAAACTACAATACATGAAACAAAATATGTGCAAAACAAACTGAGACAGATTGAAAGATCATTGGAAGGACAGACAAGTGAAAAGAAACCTAGTCACCTCCAGTAGAGACCATACCGTATATCCGGTAATTTTCGCGATGATCTAATTTTCACTTTTTTCACGATCTCTTTTACATTGCAAAATACTCAATATGCAAATATTATATCCGGTTTTGTTTGTTCAAAGAAACCTTTTAAATCGCAAAAAATTACTGACACAAATAAAAAAAGTTACAGATCTTACCCATTTTCGCAAATTTTGTGACACCCCCCAAAAAATGGATATACAGTATCTTAATTCATGGTGCATATTTCAAGCAACTGACAAGTTTCATACAGTTAAATTAATTATCAAACACATCAACTATGCATACATGTATGTGTCAAAGACTGTTCATAAATCATTAAGGGCCTTTAATATCGTTCCTATATAACTTCGACCATAAACCTCATCGCAACCACAATTAGTAATTAACCCATGTAATTGCAACCTGTCTGATTTATGATGTCTATACAGAACTGTGCATACCATCTGGTGACTTCATATGGATGCAGATATAATTTCCAATTATCAGCAAGTGCAAGTACTGCAAAGTCCTATAACCCAGCTCAAGAAAACAAACGTTTTACAAGATTGATAAATGAGGACAAGTGTGAATCATGGTGCGAATCCAGAAATTTTTCCTTGGGGTTCTAAGGGATAAGTTTGTTTTCCAGAGAAGGTGGTGTCCAAGACCTACTCATTATTTTGGTGAATTCATAATGTTTGAATTTTCCAGGGGGTGTAGACCCCCTGACCCCCCGACCCCCCCTTCTAGATCTGTGCATGGACATGATGGAGGACTGCAGTTATGAAAATTAATCATCTGCACCAAACAACTTCATGATAAGTAGGGCAATATTGGATACATGTCATTGAAAACATCTTTATAAATATCTGGTAGACAGGTTCTTGCACTTAACCTAGTTATCCAATGGAGAATGTGCTGCATCAACAACTCAATAAAGCTTATACATCATCATCCACATTTCAAGGACACAATTTCCTAATCCCTGTTTATCCATGTATACATAATTAGAACCATTTTAACAAGACCTTGGACTTTCGGTTGGATGTAACTATCTTTTTCTTGCGTCAAAACAAGTTTAAAATGACGCTGGTTTCAAGTGAAATATACACAGATTGCGTAGTCTTAGCTCAAAAGCCAGACAAATCTTGTTGATTTCAAAGAGCAATGGCTGAGTGGACAACCATGAAATAGACAGGCCTACGTCACAATGCTGTTTGACACAACTACCCAAAGTCCAAGCTCTTGTTAAAATGGTTCTTTATATAAAATCAAGGGGTGCTTAAATTTTCTTCCAACCATTTCATTCTCTATATGGCAACTGTATGGGTATAACAATTAAAGGTTTAAATATGAGGCATCTCCATGAAAATTGGGGTATTTGTAGACTGCAATATAGAGCATGGAGCCTTAACAAACAAGATAGACAAATCTCTGGCTTAAATGTAAAAAATAGATCGAGTCACTTCTATCAAATATCTTTCTCAGAGACATAATTTTTAATAAGATGCATACAATGTCGTTGAACCATAAGGATGTTATTACCCTTTCAATCCCAAGCACAATCTAATTAGGGAATGATGGCAACATTTAGATGAAATTACATGTAATATAAATTAATGTTCATAAGTGGCATGGATGCATTAACCAATCAACCCAGGGCTCACGCTGCCCATCGCATTTGTCGCTTTTTGCGATTTTTCAGAATTAAATGCGACAGTTTTTTGTAAAATGCGACACCCAGATTTCATTGAAAATCACCTAGCCTTTTGTTTTGATTGCATAATCTCTTCCAAGCAAGGTCTGTAGCTGGACTTTACGCTTGACTGACTTAAGACAATGACACAGGTAAACCTGTAAACGGTGGAAGCCATCTGTAAGCGGGGTATACACAACTGTCTGAAAAAAATGATAGGTGATTTTCACACCTTATTACAACTAAATGGATTTGTAATTAACCACGGACATATCTAATGCTTTCATTAACTGAGCTTATACTGTGATCGTCATTTCACAAAGAATGAGGATACGGGCAACAAAAAAATGCATAAATTAAAATAAATATTTTGAAAAAGTGTAACTGGTTTAAGATATGATATATGGTTGATCAAAATTACTTAATTTGAATTGTTATGTAAGTTTTTTTGGCAAGGTGTTTAGACTTAAAATTCTGACATCGTAAGGGTAGTCTATAAATAGAATTAT
Organism: Magallana hongkongensis; assembly: GCA_016163765.1. NCBI lineage: Eukaryota > Metazoa > Mollusca > Bivalvia > Ostreida > Ostreidae > Magallana > Magallana hongkongensis. The sequence goes on along the minus strand of WFKH01003881.1, from coordinate 15,458,423 downwards.
GTAGCAAACTTGGAATTTTTACATTTAAAAGCTAAAATGTCACAGTTTAATTACTAATTATTTGAAACAAAAGAAGTATGATTTGGAATGATAATCTTGACTGTAAAACACAATCTTTACATTTAATACCTTTAGCCATCTTCAGCCAGAATTTTCTCTGTTCCCGAAATTAACACAAACTACATATATCTACTTACTGTCTTAGATATGATGTTCATACGTCAATCAACAAACCAAGTAGATGCGATAAATCATGTTTTTGGATTGAATGATATTACAATACAGCAAATTTGACCTTTTCTCTTGCTCTATTTTTTTTAGAATAAATTTCATCATAGGAAAACAAATTAAAAGATAAAATCTGTATAATATTAATTTTCTAAAAAGATCTAAAAAGCTTTATACTTGTCACAAGATGTTGACTCAATATTCACTACCATAAAGATCTATTATCTTGATAATTAATTACATTTCTATACATATTTATAATAATTAAATAATAAAATGGTAGTTTTGGGTATGCATATAAAATGTACATGTAGGATCTAAAACTAGTATTCTAGTATGGTGATAAATACTATGATAGAAAAAAATGATTTATTATGCAAAAGGTTGCGACACAAAATTTTGAGCCAGTGTGAGCCCTGCAACCTTTTATATGTATGTCAAATAGGAGTGCATTGGCTTTGAAATTTTACTAAAAAATCTACTCAAATAATTTCTTTCTATATATAGTACAGTACATTTCTCAACCTAGAACCAACAGGCCCTTTAAATTTTAAGAGGTATCTCTCTTATCTAAAAACTATCCACGGATAATTACTGGCAATTTTTTAGAGTGATCTTGGGGAAAATTAACCTACTTATCAACCCTGTACGGACAATAAAATTATCCCTGATCTATGATACATACAGTTGTTAATACAAGTGAGTCAGAATATCTGGACATCAGAATATCATGGGAAAATTCTATTTATAGTTTGTTTGTGTATTTTCAAAGACAAAGGGCATTGAAATCAATGCTTTATCAAATACATCATAATAACATCTATATAATACACAATTATTTATTTTATGCATTTGCATGTTTCATGCATCATAAATTGTAACAAAACGAAATTTGTTAGAAATAAAAGGACGGCTATTTTTTGAAACAATTTTTGAAAAGTAAATGCAACTGAACTGAAAGTAAGCACTAACCCACTTCTTGTTTCCCGTCCTCGTTAATGTCGTCAAAACATCGCTTAGTGTCAGTAAGAATGGTCCGAAGACGCTTGGAACAGGTACAAAAACGATTAAGTTCCGCTGGAATATTCGCCATCATCGTCATAGGCACTAAATCTCCAGAGGTAATACAGGAAATTGTTCATGGCATCCTCCCGTGTAAAGATCTCATATCCACACCGAGAAGGAAACCGAGTTACCGTTCTTTAGATAGGCCAACCAAGAATCATTTTTCGTTTTACAGACCCTGGTAGTTTTTTATGGATCACAATAATTGAAATACATGTCCATTGATGATAAAGTTATGATAGTCCGCGTCTTTCTTTCAAATATATTAAAAAGTGAGTTCGTTACGATGTAATCTCAAGGGGCATTTGAGGCAGTGATGTCATAAACTTGCAACCTTGTATTAAAAACGAATATTTTTTTGCCACGCCTCTACCTGTCAGGGTCAGCAACGATCACGTGCGTTTGTTTACTTCCGTTTGAAACTGAAACTAAAAAGAGGTGTACTTTTTAGTACATGGTCATGAGATTAAGAATGCAGATAATGTTTTGATTAATGATGATAGAACTAAGAAAAGTTTGCAACATAGTGGTGGATGCTGCTGATTTTGTTGCGCAGCGCCGACGCGAAAAGCGACTTCCAGCAACTGCAAACGACACGGGTACTTGTCATTATCAATTAAAGGGATAAAAGGGTGGCCCACACATCTTTATAATTCCGTAATTGCCTGTGTAAATCATTTTAGTCTAAAGACCGAATTTTGAAATAAGACAATTAAATATGTTTACAAGTTATATACTACAGTCGTTTGACCAGTTCCGAATTTTGACCAGTTCCGAATAGTTTAGAAGTTAAATATCAAATAATTAATGAAATAAAAAATGGAGAAAAAAATCAAAACCTTTAATATAAACACATATTAATGCTTGTTTGAATTCTGCAATAGTTTCATTTTTTGCGGTCATATATGTATTTGATATCGGCCTTAGATTAGTCGACCTACTTTCGCTTTGTAATAAATCCAGGTCATTGCAACGCTAATATGCGCATAAAATCATCTGTCGGTGCCTTAAATTTTCACTTGTAACAAGATTTCTTTTATTAAACATAGGTTTAGTATGTATTCTAACATATCCAAAAGCATACAGGATAAAAAATAAAATAAAAACGCAGGTGGATGCAGAATTTTATTGAGCCGTCATTTTACGAGTTCCGAATACCCAATTTGTTTCCCTCTGTTTTAGGATTGAATGAAGGGATGGATTAAAACAAATACTTTTATAATTCATTAAATGTCTTTCTCAGTCTTAAATAAATCATGTTGTACCAGAATAATGATAAATGGAGGCGCTGCGACTGTATTCCGACAAGATGTTAGAAACCAGTCTAAATTATTGTTACGGTGATTTTGTCTGTCATTTCCGTGCAAATCAAACTGTCTTGTTAAGAAAATACCAATAACTGAGCGGTTTGCATTAAACCTGTTATTCAATAGGTTCAATCAATGGTTTTAGGGCAGAAACTTTTTTTATCTACATTCGATATGTATAGAAACAGTTATGCTATTCGGAACTCATAGGCTTATTTGCAACTGGTAAAATGGCTTCCCGCATAATTTGTTAGAATAAAATTTTATTTAAAAAAAATTAAATGCAGCAATATTGCATTATCAGCAGGGATATGGTGTATATCGGCCAAAAAATCAGATCTAAAAATAACACCCGGGAACATTTACAGCACTACCAAATCTGTACCCTCTTCGGAACTGGTCAAACGACTGTACATGTATACACAAATTTGTCAATGATTTTTAAAAATATTAAAATCTGCAGTGATGTTAAATATATGACAGTATGAGCCTTTATAGTCTGTCCCAAGATATTTATGCAGCACATTTAGACGTTTTTTTATAATAATACACAAACCTTAGAAAGAAGTTGATTGAAAATTATAAAAGGAAAAAAATCCAAGATTTTTTGATTAACATATTATCATTTTTCACTTGGACAAATTCACAGGAATGGAAACACAAATTCTACTGGAGATTTATAATGGGAAAATCTGACATCTTTAAGCATTCGGAAGTCAATGTTTTCAACGCTATCATCCGGGGTACTGCAATGCAAAATCCCCGTAAACTTTTTTATTTTTAGTTGTGTATTGAAATCTGACAAGCTAGAGGGGGCATTATTCAAAGGAGTTTTTTGGGATTTTTTCATACTATTGAATGAACATCGTTTGAACCATAGGTATTCATAAAAATTGAATAATTTAAGAAAATGTGCTGCAAAAATATCTTGGGACAGAGTATAATAGCCAATTACTGTAATCATGTTTTTGTCGGTTATTATTTGTATATTATTTAGAATTAAGTTATTGAATAGAGCAAATGGATATTTATTAATTAAGAAAAGTCCATGAGAAATTACTCAAATTTGACATCATATGATTAAATTAAGCTCCAATCAGGAGAAGATTAATGAATGCATATAAATGTGTTAGAAAAAGACCATTACAAATTACTTATATCTGACAGCAGATGATTAAATTAAGCTTCAAGTCATGAACTATATAACTAATTTTATCATTACTTCAGAACATCCAAGAATTTTGAACCAAGAAAGGAATGGAAACATCTTGTTTACGTGGGATGATGTCACACAGAGCAGCAAGGTAAGTTGTGGATTTATTCTCTTCTTTTTTTGTACGTTGTTATGTTTAACCTTTCCATTGTTGAGTAACTAAAAATAATTGGAAGTTTAATTGCAATTAATTATCGCCAGCCTCAATACAGATAAACCTGCTCAGGTAATTAAGTCCATACATTGAATTTCCTCTCGTAACAAACTTCAGGGGGTGGGGGTGGTTAAAAACCAACACTGTACCTACTGAGCTAAAGGGTTAGTAGGAATGTGGCAGTATTGGGCCTACTGAATGCTTTGTATAATTCCCATTAGATTAACAGTAATATGTATATATGTAGGCACTGTAAAAGTTCTAGACTCTTTTTTTTTTAATTTCAATTCAAATTTTAAAACACACATTAATAATTTTGCAGAACTTTTACATATTGCAAATTACAATTTACATGACTGTACTTCTGCAGAAATACGTGATCTTGTTTATAACCCTGTCCAATATGGCTATGATTTTCATTTGATAAATTTACTTTCAATAAATCTATTACAGGGAGCTATATGTACACATGTGGGACTGTATGACCCTATCAAGAGGAAACATGATGTAAGGAAACTTTAATTTTTCATTGGTTTTGAATATTTATAAATCCATATATATCAGGGTTGTGTTAACATGCAGCCATGTCTCTCTCCATTATTCAATTTCTTAATTTAGTCAACTCTATTAAACTCTTTTTCAATATTGTAGGTGTTATGGATTTACAACCAGAGAGTTCACATTGTGTCGTGTTCTGTCAACCAAGGGAAATCACTCTTAGGTAGTCAATAACTGGTGATCATTTGGTGAATTAATTCTCAAAAAGTTGCTAAAATATGAGTGCTTTCTATTTTAGTGGAATTTGAAATGTGGGGTATATATTGAATATTTTTTGTTATTAAAATTTTGGCACTTTAAAGATTTGAACATGTTTTTTTTTAATCTGCAAGAAAGCAAACACTTCAAACACACCAACAAATGTAATATATGGTTGTTCACTTCTTGATCAGTGTTCTCTGCTTATTATATTAGACTCTTTATCAATGAGTCAGATACATGTAATAAGCTTAAGGACATACTATATATCTTCAAAATCAGTTTTAACAAATATCTAAAACTAAATGAACTAATTTTTTTCCAGCTTTTACAGTATTAAACAGAGAGGATTCTCTGACCGCTAAATTGCCAGGCAAGGGTATGTACAGTATATTTATTTTATAATTTTCAAATTGTACAATATTTGACCATAAAATAAATGCATTTTCAAACTTTTTATAAAGGTTAGAATTGTGAAAACTATGGCTGGTTTCAAATTTATAACTTTCAGAACATCTGACACTTTTACCTAATGCACTACACTGTTAGACATTAAGGCTGTGCAGGAAAGATTTAAAGTTACTGTGAATTTCATTCTTTATTCTTTATTTCACAAGAAAGTACTTCACAATATGGAGGTGTCCAATACCTCCTTAACAGGACAACTTACAGTGCTATTTGTGAGATGTAGGCGAGACTTTATATTGCTGTTGGCTGTACTTGTAATTTCTAAGATAAAAGGGCACCTGTTTTATTTGCAGACATCTACACTGTGTTCCTAGCTGAGATACAGGCCACCAGTACCAGAGTCTTCTCCCTTAACTTGGAGAGACAACAGTTTATCAAAGTGCAGTTCTTGTATGACAGCCAGGAGTCAGATAGAGAGTCCCATCTTATTGTCATGCTCCATAGGGAATGTGAGTTATGTTGCTCATAAAGTTCAAGTCATTTTTATAAGGTGTTAGATCCTGCTATACTGTTAGTTATGCTTTTCACAGAGTTCAGTTCAAGCAGCTATAAAGTGTGAGCTGTGCTACTGTACTGTAAGTTACGCTGCACAAAGAGTTCAGGTCATCTATATAAAGTATGAGTTATGCTATTGT
>WFKH01003881.1:15432078-15449729 GCA_016163765.1 Magallana hongkongensis | reverse complement strand
TAAAAACAACTTGTTTTGATTTATTATTAGAGTCCAATATTCCAATGATAACTTGGACTGTGGAATACCTGGTATGTATCTATAATCAGATTATCTCTACATCTGCTACTAGTACATGTATTTATTCTTGTAATGTGGTATGTTCTCTATGTTTGGTGACTTTGGTATGATAAAATGTTGCTTTTGATGATTAAAAAAAATGCCAAAAAATAAAGCAACAAAACTTTCAAAAAGTTATAATTGCAGTTACCGGTAGTTTGAATTGTGAAAATCCACCAGAATATAAGTGCTATTCCAATATCCTTTTTTAAATGAATAGATTTGTCAACATATCCTATCAGTGAAACAACACAATTAATATTCATTGTACTGTATTGATTTCAAAATGTTCGACTCTTATCATAATGAATTAGTTACCAATGCTTTCAGCATATACAGGAGAAAGTCTAGAGTTTAGGATGGACACGTATCTTACAGTGAACCTTGATATTTCACTGTGCTGTAAATAAATAACATAGAAATACACATGAAGACTCTATGAGTCTAAAAAATAATCTATGTGACCACTTTAGGGTATTTAGTGTAAATCAACCCAGCATGCTTTAATGTCCACCACATTTACACTAAACAGTTTAGTTATTTGTGTTTCCCTGAATCTGAGTAACTCCCTTGAATCTAATCATGTATATGTCATTTATGTGGATTAACTTGATTCAGTTCTTGCCTCCCGATCCCGAATTTATTTTTTTGAAACTTGTTAGATCATATATTAGATATAGTTTTGAGATCTTGATGAATTTTTTTGTACGACACTCAGATTCGTACCTCAATATGGTGGTTCTGACTCTGGCCAATGGGACGTTCTGTATCTGTTACCAGAAGATGGAGACACCCTACACCATAGATAGGCGATCACCAGTCAAACGAAGCAAGAAATCACCAGGGCCGGTATGATTTTGAATTGAATTCTTGTTTAAGTCAATGTGTTAATATTTGTTGTTTTTTTTCTTTTTAATTGAAAAAATATAGTAAAAAGAATATGATTGTTTTGAGCATGCATCTTGTTTAAAACTGTCTATACTAAAGCTTTGAAATGAAATGAATTGATTTCAAATACCGGTATATCTTGAAAATATATTACAAAATGAAATAGTTTTTTGCCTAGTATCTTTGATATCTTTGATGCAGTTTGATCCAAATAATTCAATATCATATAACCAAAGGAATGTAATCTTTGGTATAGCTGTATATGAATAATATGTGATTATGATATTTTTTGAAGATTTCTAGAGTTAACACAAATCTTTAGTATCCTAGCTATTCGCTATTCCAGAATCCCTCCCCTCTCAGTGCCCATAGTTTATCCGAGTCGGATGAGGAAACTACGGATATAAACTACTACGTCTGTATGGTGCATCATGGTAAGCTTCTATATGTTATAAACTGGCTAAATATTTCCATTTGGAAAGTAATTGCTTATAAACATTTGCAATAGATGCCTGGTCTAAATTGATGAAATGAGAAATTAATGAGAAAAATATCATAAAGGGAGCATTTAAAATGTTTTCCTTTTATTTATTTCAACTTTGAGCCATTACACTCATCAATATTGTAAACAAATACAAAATACAAACAATATGCGAGGTTCACAAAATGCTAAAATTATGTCTATGTTCAATACATGTAGCATGCTCGTTATTTTTGCAGCCAAAACCCTCCATGGTTGTGTCACGGGTCTACCCTACTCTCGAAAATACAGACTTAATTTCTCCTGGCATGGTAAGTCAGTGGCACTGTGGAATTCAGTTTGCGCATTTAAAAAAGATAATTTTTATTTTCTCATACATCAATATGTGTAGCAATACAAATCAATTTAGTGGACAATATAAATATAACTAAATCCCAGTCTGATTAAAACCACCCCCCTTCTCCTACAGTCGACTATAGGAGAAGTGGGATGGTTTTAATCAGACTGACTAAATCCATAAGTTTATTGTGATTAATTATTTGTGCATGGTCTTAACAGAATCTGAATCAAAAGTCACAAGAAAAATGAGAAAGTTTCTATGAAAGGCAAAAAGCTGATTCTGAGTACTGAAGATAATTTATTGGTGAAAAATGTTTTTATTATTGAAATTAATAAAAGTTTTTGTTTCTGAATTCAGGTGATTATTTAATGGTGATGTTACCGGGTCATTTTGTCCATCTGCTGAATGTAGGAATCGAGTTTGAACCTTGCCAGCATATCCTCCTACATGGTTTGTCACATATGATTAGATTACATCATGGTGGAGTCATCCAATGCCTAAATATCCTATAAAATACATACTCATTCTTTATCTTTATTAAATATTTTTTTATAAAACAGTGATTTTTCAAATTTCGTTTTATAAAACAAATAAATTTTTATTTGTAGATCGTAGTATTGATGCAGTTCTAAGGAATGGTGACCTCAAGGTCACAGGAAGTAGGGAGTCACATGACACTAGCCCTCCAATCATTGTTGATGTATCAATGCTGTCTGTAGCTGCTGAAAAAATGAGCTTGTCAAATACTAGTCTGTATGAACTTCAAAGAGACTCACCAACAGGTAAACTAAAATGTCCAGATAATTGATTTAATAAACTGATCTTATTTTGCATGTGTAGATAAATAATCTGATTACAATAGTTTTTTTTATCACCAGTTGAGCATTAATTTGCCATGTTCAAATTGAAAGAACTTAATTACATAATAAGCTGAGGTTTTGTTAAGTTGTGCTCCTATTAGTGGGCATATTGACAAGAAGCTTGATTGACAGTTTTGATCTTATTAACCTTGAAATGGATGAATGACCTTGAACTTAATCTGTCAATCACCTTTGACCTCAACTTGTAAGAAAACTAAGCATGAGGTTCAAGATGCAGAGAGCACAGGAAGGCAGAGAAAAACAAAACCAGCTCCAGTTTAATCTTGCAGGATATGAAATCCATTTTTATTACCGAATCTTACAAATTTGTGTTATTTCAGGCACTAGTTTCTATGACAACAAGACTGGTGAGGTGTGGAGGGTCCACGTTAACATGGAGATGCTGGTACAGCTCTTCATCCACTGTTACATGTCCACCACCAGGGCAGCGCTGTTACACTACGTACTGACCAGGACGCGCGACTTCTTCCTGATCAAACGGGTTAGTCTTATTTCAGTAGAGCCATGCTTTATTATTATCATTGGTAATTTTTCTGAACAAAACATCTGGATAAAAATGTTTGTTTTTAAAGCATATAGTATTACATGTACATGTACCTGGTATTCTGGAACAGTCACGAATGCATTTTACACGCATGTATAGCTGATTGTAGTAAAAACGATTTCAATGAATCTTGTCTATTTAGTAGTCTAAGATATGCAAAACACAAATGATTGCCAAATATGATCCTTTGCTTTGACATTGTTTGAACATACTGTTACAGTATTGTGAGTATAAACTTTGTATAAAATAATATACATATACTTGTATGTTGCAGCTGTTTGAAATGCTGAGCAATGACATCCCCAGCTGTGAGGTACCAGCACTGATGGCCGAGTTTCTTATAGGTCAGGAATTAATTAAACAGAATGGCGATTCTTTCATATTCAATATAAATGGAAATTTAAGGTGGTTTTTGTATGTCAGCAGTCATAAAGACTGAGGATATTATTTAACTGTTGCAGCAACCACCTACTCCAGTATGAGACGACAGTTTGACAGAGAAATACTGAAGCTGGTCCCATTCACAGCATCAGACACATTCAGAGGACAATTTGAGAAGGTCAGAAAACCAGATAAAACTTAAAGGCCAGTCTGTAAAATTCAATTTTACTATTAGACACCCATACAATTATTACAATATGAAATGTTAACTTTGAAACATCATACAATTATGTGAATTGAGAATATGATTCTTTTATTAAAAAGACGAATATCTATTCAATACTCTTTCAAGTAATTCTTTTAGTATTATATGATATTTTTTTTATATTTATAAGTAAACATTTAAATGCGATTGATAAGGCCAAAAAACCCACAATGATTTAATTTAGTTTTTCAAGCCAATAATTTTGAAATATAATGCAGCAGGCCTAGGCAGGTACATTACATGTTTAATTTTTATTGCAAGGTACAAAGGAAAGATTAACAAAAGAATATAGCTCAATTTTCTCTTTTTAACTTTATTTGAAACATAAGTTATTCCCTTTTACAATATAACAATAAAATTAAGGAATGCAGCAGCAGTTGATGTGGTATTGGCTGAAAAACTAAACAATAATATTTTTGGGCTTAACATTGTATAATCATGAAGGGGAGTGCAATGCAGCAAGTGGCGGTGTCTAAAAAACATTTCTTTTTTTCCCCTAAACATTGTAGAGTTATGAAGGGGAGAGAATAGCGCGTATCTCCTACTCCCCTTTGGCCTGTGTAAACATTGCGTCTAAGTCGGCCAAGGACCGGACTCAGAAGCGTGGCAGTGTGGGGGACGATCTGTGGGACATTCTGAGGCACCACCTACGTTGGATGCAGCTGGAGGAACTCAACCGGTTCTCCCACAAGTCAGTGAAATCTCTGTGTGAGACTAGAGCCAAAGACCTCAAAAAAATGGTGAGTAGGCCAATTTATCATGATGTACATTTGATTTTGTACATATCTAACATATTTGCTGGTAATGATTCCATGTTTACATTTATTTATTACAATCATACATACAGTGTGATTGGGTTAGGTACATAGGAATGATTATTATCTAAATGATCTGGATCTGTTAGTATTTTGGTAACATTCCTGTTGTCGGACCAGGTGACCCTGGTTCAGTCCCTGATGCCAGCGAGTTGTTCTCTCTTTCCTTTTACAAATGTTTTCATGGTTTTCATTACAGGGTGAATCAAGTCAAGGAACTAAGACAGAGGACCAGTTATTCTTTTCCTGTCTCCATGGACACAAATCCAGATCTAGCAGGTCAGATTACTGGTAGCAAAGACATGAAACATATTATAATCTTGATATATTTGACTTCTTGTCATTGCCAAAAAATGATTTTGGTTAATTGTCTAGACATGTATAAAAAGTGTCACATTTTTGTATAACAAAGTTATCTGTTGAAAACATCATACCAGGTGCTTAAATTGTTGCTTCCATAATACATGTATGAAAAAATAATGTAAATGTTGTATTTGTAATTAAGTGTTGTACATGTACCTCTACTGTAATGGTATTTCAAGAATTAAAAATTGAAAAGAAAAGAAAGAGATATTCTGATATTTCAGCTTCTTGTTTTACATGATGTCTGTATGATCTATTTTTAGATCAGTCTCCCCTGCCCCAGGGACCCCTAACTTTAGCAACAGCAGCATGAAGCGAGTGAGACCGGACTCAGTGCTAGGGACTGCCCCACCATTTCTACAGGGGAACAACATAGCAGAACTGTCACAGATGCCAATAGATGTGGTAGGAATTCTCTGTTGTTGGTTTGTACAATAGCATACTATTTATTGAGTATAATATTAAGGGTGATCCTGATTTATACATGTATATTGCAGACTAAAGAATTGTTTACTAGTCACCTCTTCAAGTATTTAAGGAAAGAGGCAAGGTCGAAAGGTCAGTCTGTTGCCAAGGAATACATTGCTTGCCAGGTATGTAGTATTTTGAAACTCCTCATGCCTTGATACATGTACTTGTATATGTAATACGGTACATCTATTAAATATATGTGGTTACCATATGTTATCTTCCTCATTCTTTCTTACTGAAAAACTTCTAAACAAATATGTGAATGACTTGATGCTCAAACAGCCCAGACTTGGATTTCACTGCTTTGTAGGTTCAGCAGTCCCGACAACTCTGTCACCTCCTGTGGAATCTTCGAGGTCCCCTGTTACCTTACACAGATCTGGATTTCCTCCCAAACCTGTAAGTAATCTGTAAGGATGTGGAACTTCAATGTCCCTTATAACCTTAAACAACTTTTTGATATTCATCCTTATCTGTCCTCTGATCTGAATGAACTAAGGTCCTCTGTTATTGTATAGATTTGGATTTCCTCTTTTATCAGTAGTTTGGAAACACTCAGGTCCCATGTCACCTCATCAAGACCTAGATTCTTCCCCATTTTTATGTACTATTCTGAAATAATAATGGAATCTTTTAAGTATTTTGACACCAAAATTTTTCTGTAACATGACTATTAACTTTACCATGATACATAGATGCATGTACATGATAAAGATATCTGCAGGCATGGTATGCGCATTATTGTTAGATGTCGGGGATTCTGAGATGTCCTACCCCTTTGTTTGTCGGATGTCAGGGATTCTTAGGTTTCTGTGATCTTTTGTTTGTTTGTAGGACTGACCCTTCCTCGGATGACGAGTATGAACTCTTCCAGCTGTTTGAGAGATACTACCAAATCTGTCAGGAAATGTCATTCCCTTTGCCTCAAGGTACCTATCAACTAACTGCCCCTTTCTTTCAATTATCTGCCCCTTTCTCTCAACTATCTGCCCCACTCTTTCAACTATCTGTCCCACTCTTTCAACTATCTGCCCCATTCTTTTAACTATCTGCCCCACTTATCTTCCATTTCAGATTTTAAATGAAAACTTGTTGCCAATGAATCCTACATGTTCTTTGATCCACACTATTATGACATTTGACAAATTTTAAACAATTTTGTAGCAATTAAGATTCCTCTTTTCATAAATCTTTTAAATGAATACTTTCTAAACGATACAATGTATTACAGTATATGAAAAAACTATCTACTAGATAGGCAAGACAGCTTAAGCTCGCTTACTTTCAAGCATTCACATATGCTTGAAAAAAAATAAAAATTGTGACATTTCAGTGACTGGCCAAACACCTACCGGTATGACCACTGAGCCACGTTCTCCACAAATTCCCCATAGATTTTTTGTTCCATGTAACTTACTTATTATTATCAATTTTTAGGATACATATCATACTTCACAGCACTTGGTTACCGCAATCTGAGCACGAGGTAAGACAAAGGCTCCGATTTTCCAAGTAATAACCTGTTTACATAGAGTTAATGGTTAGTAATTCTAAATACTATTCAAATATTTGTTTTTTTCTGCAGCCTGTTCCTGCAGTATGTGGACCATGGAGTACTTAATCTGACGGGGGAGTTCATGGCTCAGGTCCTAGCAGGTACAGTATATACTCAAGCATTCCAGATGTAACCTGTGCAAAAACTAGATCAATTCTACTATAACAATACTGTAAATTCAGGAGTATTAATTTTATTGGGAATTAATCATATCTTTTACCACAAAATTACACCTCTTATAAAACAAGAATGATATGTCACTAATATAGTCTTCAAATTTTAAATTATAAATGTTAAATGTTTCTGCAGTTTAATTTAATATCAGTTTATCTGCACATTGCCTTAATAGTCCTGTGTCTACTTGTGGCTATGTACGTTTTATTAAAGCCCCAATTTGGTTTGTGCTTCTCAGTGAGAGAAGCAATACATCAATATTAGCTAGACTGAATGTAAATTTCTGGGGTTCCTCACCCACATGTGTACACTCGTTAAGATGCTGACGATGACAAGTAGGATTACTCTGTAATGGAATTTACATCACTGTTTTGACAAGGACTTATGGTTTATTTCCTATGTCCAACAGATGTAAGAGACACTCCCGAGGGGGTGAGGGTCAAACAACAGATCATATCCAGGCTGCCTCAGGTAACCTACTATTTCTGTCTTTTATTCATTTTATTTGATTGATTAACTTGTTGTATATGGTTAATGTATTGCACCATGATATTATTCTGTTATGATATTTAGTTGGATTCACTGTAAACTACTATTAATTGAATTATTTGAAGTCATGGTGGCTCAATTTTCGTGGATTTAGAGGGTATACCCCCATCCACGAATTGACATCTCAAGTGTTTTATAAAACATGCATGGTCTTTGTTCAAAATATGTACAAGTGAATCCAAGAAATAATAGCCCAATGAACCTCTGAAAAATTGACAATTATTAAATCCACAAAAATATGCCCCCAAGAATTTAAATGATTCCACGCTACCGTATATACTCGCCTTTAAGACGGATTTTTGGGAGTAGAAGATTTAGTGAAAAGTGGGGGTCTGACTTATAGACGAAACAGAGAAAAATAATTTTGCACCAGAGAAAAATAATAAAAGATAAACACATAAATATTGAAACTGTATTTCTTAAAACAAAATTCATTTGATTGTTATTCTTGGACATCATTCAAGCAGTCAATCATTCACACCTGAGGTGATAATAGCTATAGGTGTTGACATGTCACCTAAAACAACAGTCAACACCCAAGTTTGAGTGGCTAATTACCAACCTAATAAGGATTAAATCACTATCATCAAATTGAATACCAGAAGTTTTGAAGCTATAACCAACTTGTAATGAGATATACATGTATGATAGAAACCTATAAACAGACTATAGAAGCAGTTAAGGGGTCAAACAAGGACAATTTCTTTAAAAATTCAGTTTTGTATGATAAAATGTAGTTATTTTATCAATTATATCTGTACATCAGTTGTTCTGAAAAAGTGACCCGATTTATAAGCGAGTCAACAGCAAAATCTTCAAAATATAGCTGTATAATGACAACCGACATCTAGGCAAACAATACTTATAGGCGAGTATATACGATACTTTATACGCTTGTTTCCAGAACTTGGCAGAGGAGTGTTACCGAGAATGGAACCACCCTGTGTGTCAGAGGTACTTTGCCCTCAAACAGGTCTCCCAGGCCATTACTGGTAAGCTGCTCCTGAACACCATCTTATCTCATAAAACTGCTAATGCAGACTGAATTTCATTGTAATTTTATCCACTATTTTTTATTGTCAACTTAAGTACACACACTATTTTGAACCAAAATTCCTGATCGGAGGTCAATATCATAGAAGAAGTCTGTGTAAATTTCTTTTTTCCCTTGGCTATATCTGGCTCATATTTAATCAAAGGGATCCTCATGGAAAAGGAATAAGTAGTGAAGTTGAACCATATTTCTATATCAGAGGTCAGAGGTCATAGAAAATACATGTATATGGTCTAAATCATTGTTCAAAGCATATTTAATCCTCCTTTGACCCCATCTAGCTCATACATGTGTATTACTTCACTGAAAGATTGCTTGTGGGAAAAGGTGCATGTTAAAGCAAGGTCAAAGCTGATATATTTTTAACATTTTCTTCTCTCCCATATATATAACCTGGTTCATGCTTTAACCACAGAGTGCCCTTGAGTAAAGTGTGCACAGTGACCTTGAACTAAGTTTCTAAATGTTAATGTCAAACGGTCCTTTACAAGTCCCTTTCATCCTAAGGGTTTTTTTTATTAAAAGCGGAGCCCTTTGCAAAACTCAGTTTCTTAATGAGATCAAGCTTGCTAGATGTAATATTTTTGAAAGAATGATGATTTTGAGTTTTGATGTTTTTAAATTTCCAGATAGCAGCAATCAACAAGAGTCCAAGAGAAGTCTGTCAGATCTGTCGTACATGGCTAGAGACCGATGTGAGTGACTGATTCAATAAGTAATGCAGTGTCAATGTGAATTTTAACAAAAAGAAGATGACCATGTTGTAATTTGGCCCCACATTTGAAGTTAAAGTAACCTGAAAAATTTGTTTTAATTAAGCTGAAAGAAAGATAAAAGTTATTTGCCATTGTATAATTGACCAGATACTGGCAACCACAACTTCAATAATCCCAGAAATGGAGTGATTACATGTAATATTTTGATTGTTAGAAAAGTTAAGAGTGAAGTTATTTTGTAGGATAATATCAAGTAAGAGATCTAGAATAGTGACCTCTGTTTTTATCTTTACAGCGGAGAGCTCTATCTCCAATAACCTGTCAGAGACATCATTCCCCCCTCTGTCCTCCTTCTTACATTACCTGGAGAAGATGGGTGAGGATTTGACAAGTATTGTCAAATATCAGATAATGCCAGAAAATAAGTTTTTTTTTTATGGAGGTTTGATGGTCAACAATTTATCCATTAGATCAACCTTCAAACTTAAGATGTAATTTTTTAGCCATAAACTATCATTCAGTAAAATATTGTTCCATATCTTTGAACAAAGCTCTACTTTTAAAAGTGTCATAATTGTTTTCAAACATTCATGATTAATAGTTTGATAACATATAAAATACAGAAATGTTTAGGCTTAAAGAGAGTCTGATTTAAGTACAGTTATCATACATAAATCATGCTGTAATGGTATTGCAATTACTGTAACCATACATAAATTTGCACTGCACTGAAATCTTATTGCAACTATTATCTCCCTCTTGAACAGGTAAGTATAATCTTAAATTGGTGCATTTGGAGCCAAGCTATTAAAAGTGTTAACATTTGTTTAAATCACATATATACATGTATATGAACACTATTAGCACTCCAGAGGCAGAGTGAAAGGTGCTAAAGTTATAATCGCTGTACTGCCAAATTATGCATGTTTGCAGTATACATGTACATTTACATTATCATAAGCATTGGTCTTTCAGTATTTTGTACAATTAACAATAGTTGCACTTTATTTGACTCTGGGCAACATTGCTCTTATCTTCCACTGCAGATCCGAGATCATTTCTCCATGTTTACTGTAAATTCGACCTTTTTCAGACACATCCAAACGGAGCAGCTCCCAGAATCCACTGGACATCAGCTTCCTGGCAGAGGTGGCTTTGTATCACACAAAGAAGGAGAATAAGTATGACATGTCCACGGTCAACTTCTAATGCCACACTCAGCAACCTCCTACCCCACCCCCTTCCAATAATGGTCCCTCCAATTGGCAAGCATTAGATCGATCATTTATGTAACTTCGTGTAAGACTTCAAAGACATTTTTCTGCAAGAATTATGGACTTTTTAAGATGAAGTTTTTGTCTGTTTACTATTGTTGTCCATAACAATATGAATTCCATGAAAACCCAGTGACTGTGATACTTTAAATTAATTGTTAAAATTATACTTAGGGAATCTGTGCAATATAATAAAGATTTGTTTTCATTTTTGTGTTTGCATTTTGTATTGTCTTTGCACGGAGAAGACAACAAGGTTTTGCTCTGTTAATCATGTAAAGCCTTAATTTTAGTTTAATAATTTCAAAAGCAAAATGATGAAATGTTAGTGTGAATGTTCAACTACTTTGATTGAGATTACCAGCCTCTTTTTTGACACAAACATTTAAGTAGATCAGGGTTAAATCATCAACATGATGGCATTTATCAAACAATATATATTAATAAGGTCCTGTATGGGTTCACCATGAGTCTTTTACTAGGAATAAGAGCCCAACTTTTTTCTGTGCTTTCTATGTGCCACAGGAAAACTGACCGAGACTCATTAAGATTTGCCAGTTCACTATATAGGTCTACTTGGAATTTTAATTGTTGATGAAAAAAATATATCAGAAGTAATATGATTTGAAACTTTGTACATGTTAACTCCATCTTTGTCTTTTATATTATTTCAACAAAAGGTCATCAATCTCCAAAAAAGCTATTCACATGCTTTGAACCACAGTGAGATTTTAACTGAATGAGAATCCTTACTGAACAGTTTTGGTTTTCCTTGGCAAGGTGAATAATTTTTATGGTTGTTTTGGAATTAGTACATGTATGACTAAAAGTGATTATGTCATGAATTTTATTTGGATATCATCAAATATTCTAACTATAGAATTCAAATATTCTTCAAGTCCTTGAATGGTTAATGAGTACACATATCAGTTATTATCCATGAAATCCAAGCCAAATCTACTGATCAACAAACAAACAATCGTACAACATGCAAAACTATCAAACTTAAACAATAATCTTCGTTGTTACATGTAATTCTCGAAGATGAGATTCAAGACACTTAACATATTAGGTTGAAACACTATAACAATAAATAAAACTACCGTACTAATAGAAAAGTTTGCTAAAATCTTGAGCATGTGATACGAAACAATTTTTTGCTGAAACTCTAGGGTGCACAAAAGTAAATGATAACTTTTAAAATACATGCACATTTTGCATATTAAATTAATGCATTTCGATCAAGTTCTTGACACCTGTGCACAAACCCAAATTTAAAAATAACTAACATTGATAAAATAAACTAAATACATTCATAAAATACAAAAATAAAAAATGCACATATTTAAAAAATCTATTAATAACTTGTCTGCTAATAAAAACTGAATAATTTAAAATTTTCATAAATTTAACAGATAAAACAAAATTCACATTCATTTGGTTTTTCTAATCATTCCATTATTGTAAAAATTCAGTAACATATTCTCTCACTTTACTCTAGCCATCATTTGTCTAGTATCATTTGTCTATCATTCATTAATTGTCGGACCATAATCGCGATGATTGTGACAATACTGGGTAAGCAGTAGATGCTGCCATTGTTGTTGGACGGATACCAAAAGATTAATAAACTCTAGCTGCTGATGTATGAAGAATTCTACAGGGTATTCAGATATCACAGTTCTGCTTGTATAGCAATATACATTGGTTTATGGTTTTATCGAGATGCGATCCCATCTTTCCCCCAGAATTCCTGAGTCCGTTTCCGAGCCCTTTCGTAAACTTCAGAGGCCAGTGAACAGCTAGAGGCGACGGATCTCACAGATAACGACAGAGCATCATCATCCGGCTCAATCCGGGGAATGGCCATTCCTGAAATTAAACAAATCAGATTTAACTTGTGGCTCACTATCCCGTTGTACACCTATAAAACCTTTTGCTATAGTGATAATGATTTTCTGAAAGAAATTTTAATCATTAAAAGTCTTCAAATCCACACAATTTTAACATATAATGTGGTACAAAATTGCAAAGAAATTGCCATTTTACCTGCCTTAAGTACCTCTATGAGATAGAAATATTTCCCTGCGTATACAGTAACCAATTTTTTTTAACAGACCAATTTTGAAGTTAAACAACATATTTTCAACCAATGCAACATCAAATCGAGTGAAACCACATGTACATCTACATGTACTTGTATTGTAATTATCATGTATTACTTACCCCCATCAATGCCCCACACCATGGGTTTATTGTAGGTCTGTCCGTATCCCTCTTTGATTGTTTGTTGAGCCTCAAACTTGGTGGGTTTCTTGCTTTTTCTGGCTGGCTTTTCATCTCCACTTGCGACTAGGTATAATAACACATAAAATATTATAAAAAAAGGAGCATAAATATAGAAAAGATCATAATTTCTAACCTTTGAGGCTAATTAAATGAGCATGAACTAATTTATTTGTAAATTTTTACATTGATGACGGCCTACATCATGAATAACCATAATTTTTTTTCACAATCCGGTTTTGGGCTTCATCATAACATGTATCAAAATTATCATCACTTTCATTGTCATTACATGACACCAGTGTAGATCTGTACCCACTACCCACCATTGGCGGTCATGCGGACTTTGGCCGGGCTGTCCACAAACACTGTCTCCAGTGGCTTGTCCACACTGACCTCGTCGTCTCGCAGGAAGTGGGTGTCCTTGGATGGCAGACCAAAAGTGGGCGTGGTAGCTAGAGGTCCTTTCTTTACATCGTATGTCTTAGGAAAAATGTAGGCATATTTAATTAATACAGACATGTCATTAACATGATTAAGGCATTATTTTAGAAAATTCAATTTCAAAGCCACATTTTCAAGTTCTACAAGTGAATAAAAAAAACTTCCTTGAAAAAACATTTCAAAAAATGAAAAGAATTTCTTTAAAATTTAACAGAGCATGAAATGAAGTTGATAGAACTTAGGAATTATGAAAATTTATTCTAAATGCATATACATGTACCTTTGCTAAATTTTGTCCAACAACTGGTTCAAATCTGTCACTGCTTAAAACTGTGCTTACTTCATCATCATAAACATCTGAAAATAAAGGACTCTCAATGATTGTTGCCATGTTAAAATAGCAAATGCAATATAAATATTATATCACAAAATTTCTGAAGGCTTCTCATTTACATGTACTACCGGTATGTATGGTTCTAAATGTCCAGTTATTAGTTGAGAAGATTTCAATGCATGCATAAAAGATTACTTAATTCCAGTATAAGAATCGTTAAATGAACGCCCTTCAATTATAACATTATTGCACTTTGATGTCCTTGTTTATAAACATCCCCCACCAGAAATTACCCTATTCCATGAATCTATCTCCCCCCACTGAAGAGTAACATGTACATTAACAAGAGACACATCTCCTTACCTTGTGGGGTGCACCAAGACCTGCTAACTTTCACTGGAGACTTCTTCTCTGGCCTGGGGGGGTGAGGACAGCATGGCCCCTCCCACAATGGGTGTGGTCCTGTCCAGGTGGTGCCTAGCACCAGCACTCTTGGATCTCATTTTGGGGGTGGGGATCCGTCCAGTGTCCGAGGGGAGATCTGGAGTAACCTCACTGTTTAATGGAATTTAAAAGCTTGTCAAATAAGAACCAACATGTCAGTGTACAGGTAAATAAATATACCAGTCCTACATTTACAGCACATTTTGTGTACCGATTTACATGACTCTATGTATCATTGTTCTACTTTTACAGCAAATTTTGTACCAATATCCTAGATTAACAACACATTTTGTGCTACAAATATAGTACACTTGTGTACCAATTCCCACATTTCAATCACAGAACTAACTACCTTTGTCATACATTTACAGCATTCTTGTACAAATGTCCTACTTCATCCTACCTTGCCTCCTCCTGCTCCCTTTTCCTACTCCTCCTACTCCTGTGCTTCTTCCTTCCTCTCGATTTTGCTCTCCTTTCAGATCCTTCCTGAATCCTCAATGAAAGGTCATCTTGTCCAATGTCCCTGTAAAGATTGTATTATATTATGATATCATCCTCATTTGTTATAACATTTTCATAAATAATCATTTTCCCCTTTTTTCAACAAACAAAATTAAAATACATGTAAATGCAGATATACTGTAAACAGTATTTATATGTATATACCCTTGAGATAAATATCTGCTAAATTCTCTCTACCTGAGGACATCTACTGCTGTTTTCTATGCATTTTTTCTATTATTTGTATCACTCAGGATTAACAGCTACTAGCATATACCAGCCTTTTTGTTCTCCTTTAACCCTGTACCTGCTCTCATCCATTTCCTGCCACGCCTTCTTCCTGGACTGGCTCTTTTTATACCCCTGCTTAGTAGTAAGGTCCATGTGTTTCTCTGGAACAAAGTCTGGTTTCCCTTGCTCTTCATCTGATCCCTCGTGGGCCATCAACGAAACATCATCCTCAATCTTATTTGTCATCTCCCTGTTCATAAAAGTTTATTTACATAAAGAATGGACTTAAAAAAAAATTCCCATGAGGATAAATTTCATATTCAAATTTAGTTGGCCTGTATCAATAGGACTAATTTTCATTATTCTAAATTTTATATTTTTACTATTAGAAACTAAATGCAATTTGAAATTCAAACAGGATTTACTCATCCTTTCGTGAAAAAAGCAGAACTATCATGGTGTTCAAGTTGAACATGCTATTATTATTGAATATTATCTAGTGAAAAAAAAAGTTTAAAAAGTCATTGAAAACATTTAGAACTGACAACATTCATGAATGCATATTGAAATATAAAAATCATGCCATGCTTTTTGATAAAAAGCATGTGATAAGAAATCTCTGCAAGAAAAGACTAATCTAGCAGATTAAAACATCAACATAAGATAACTTTAGCCAAGGTACCTTTGTATAAAAAGAATTCTTGTTTTTACTTCACAAGTTTGACTTAAACATCCTTGGCAAAAGTTGCATCACATGCAATAAATGATGAGAATAATTCATAACATTCTGGTTATAGTAACAAACTGCACTGCTAGGATTCTTTCTAAATGCCTAATATTGGTAATTCAAAACTAATTATAAGGAATACATGTAACATAAATGCTTTGATGTAATACTACAGGATTTCTGCATGCTATAGTTATACGTGTACTGGTATATCTGAATTTTATTCGTAAGGCATTCTAATAAAACTGGAGAGGCTATCAGAAGATGCTATAAGCTACAGGCGATTAACAACATACACTTTCTTAGATTTGATTTTCACAGTGCGATGGTTGGTGCTTTCTTTCTTGGTCTCCAGTCTCAGTTTATTGTTGAATTTTGTCTCCATGACAACAGGGTCAGCTTTTAACTGTTGCATTTTGTCATTAGATATTCTGACCCCCTGACATATTTTGTTGTCTAAAGTCTCATTATTTGTATCAATGTTTTCAATCTTTAGCCGTGGCTTTTCTGATAATTCTATTTTCTTGCTTTGCTTTTCAAATAATTTATTTTCCATTTTATCAGGATATAAGTTTTTGGTCTGAAGCCTATATTCCTTAACTTCAAGTTTTTCAGGAAGCTGTATTAAGCCACTATCCTTTTCCTTAGACATTGTTTTGATCCTGTTATAATCATAAGATACATCTTTGATAGGGCATTCAGTTTCAATTTGTTTTATATTTGTAAGAACTGGTTTTTCCAAATCAAGTTTTGTCTCCTTGCTCTTTTCTACACTCTCCCTGAAAAGTTGTGCATGAACATTTAAATGTTTGAAATTTTACAAAACCATTTTTCAACAGACATCAAAATGTTTTTATAACAATTCAAAGGCAAACTCAACAACACTATTAAAAAAACCCAGATTAAAACATCACAGCAAACCCTAGCATAAATCATCATCTGAGAGCAAATGTAAAACTCAACACATTACAAAACAGCAGAAAAAAATAAATCACATTCCATGGTAAAAAAAAAGTAACATTGCTTTAGCATACTCATTATTGGTCATCTCATAACGTGACAAAACAGCATGGTGTAAAACACGGATAAACCACAGTACAACTTACTGAGCTCGTAGCTTGGCGCTGGCTCCAGACTCAAGGGAGAGAGCTGAGAGTGTGCTTGACCCACTGCGAGTGGTACTCAAGTTGTCCCAAGCTTGATTCTGTTGAGCTATTAGCTGGACAAGATGCTCACGAGAGAAGTGAGTTCCCTGAGCTCGTTTTTTATACTCAGCAGCTTTTCGACGAAGTTCAATGACTTCCGCAAACCAATTTGACAAGGCTGGAGTTGAATCTTCTACTGGTCCACTCTACAGAACAAAGGAAAATGGTGTATATTAAATTATGTGACGTTTCCTTTTGAGAAAAGACCTTGGTGAGTAAATATCCATTGACAAGTTTTTGGAAGTCAATAATTGCTTTACAAAATTACAGGTAAAAGAAATCTAAAACCATTAAATTTTAGATAAGCTAAACATGATTGGTACAGATTTCTATATCATACTTTGCTAAACCTTATATTTTGGCCAATTATATAGGAGAAAATCTTCTGATGATACTGATCAATATATTGAAATCCATAACACAAAGGAAATTAGGAATTCCAAATAATTTAAGTCATTAAATAAATATTCTCAAAACTTGCTTGAGCCATTTTGAAGTAATAAGGAAGTTTTAGAATGAATATGTAATAGACAAAATGAAATGAACTTGCATCGATAATCTGAGATATTTGTACATGATCAAATAACATTTTAAGGCTTGGCAACAATGGCAAATCCATACAGTCC
>WFKH01003881.1:15372972-15424644 GCA_016163765.1 Magallana hongkongensis | reverse complement strand
CAGTAATCTAACTAGGTACTAATACACCACCTTGTTTTTACTCTCGGATGCAATGACTGCCTAAAGTAAGCAATTGAAAACACATCACAGCTGAATTAATCATTACACTCATGTAGCATAATCAAAATAAACCAAATTTATGTGGATTTCAAACTAAATTTGCTTTTAAACTAAAGAAATCAGTAGTTGCAGATTAGAACACACGGCCCCATCAAGCAAAAATGTGGGAATTCTGGGATACCTGTTCTGCTGCTAACACAGGCGAGGCTTTGGTTCCGTCTTTCCAGCTGAACGACTTCTGATATTCAGAGAACTTGTGTCTGCGAGGTCGTGGGACTGATACCCCTGTCTTATATCTCAGAGCATAGTCAGCCTGCAACCATGGTGAAGAAAAAATATAGCATGATAACTGCTGATGCAACTGGAGCTTTCAATTCAAAGGAAACAAGTTTCTATAGATAGAATAATCAAATTTCTGCATATAACAGACTACTTGATTGGTCAAGCAAGTTGTTATATACTTAAATAAATAAATAAGCATGGAAAATTTGTGCAATCTTTTCCCATTTAGGAACATAGTTTATCTTAATTCTTGTATTTAATGAAAGAAAATTGAATTGTAAGAAAAATTTTGATTGCAACCAAATTTAAACATACATTCATATAAACCGGGGTGGAACAGTTCATCCTTTGTAATAAATGGCTTTGTCAGTAGGTAAGAATTTGAGAAAAAGTGATGCTTCTTTACATGAATAATCATGTCGTGTACACTAGAAAAAGACCACATACAGGAGCTTCGGGTGCTGAATCTGCCACGCCTTTGTCCAGGTTGGTCTGGGCGAACTCGTTCATGCTGCCGACATTTTTGTCCTTGGCCCAGGCTTTAACGGCAGACTCCATGCGATTGTCGTCAATGGTCTTACTGTACTGCTCCTTGCTCTGTCTAAGCGCGCTTGGTGCCGTCTTCCTCCCGCCCTCTTTGTCCAGCTTACCGAACTTCTGTCTGAGGGCTGCCTCCTTCTCTCTCAGCGTGACCTCCTTGTACAGGCTGGAGCTCTCGTTCTTCTCCTTGCGGGGGGTCAGGGGGGTGCTGGGCTGTTGCTCCTCAGCCTTGGATTGCTGTCGGAACTTGGATGTATCCACAAATGGGGCAGGTGTCGGTTTAGTAGCCTTCCTTCTGTTTTCTTTTTCCTGGTAAAATTGAAAATATTTTGTTGCAAGATTAAAATCAAAATTAAAAACATTATGGTACACATATTAGAGATAGGAGTAAATAATAAATGATCTGATTTATGATTTCAAAAAATCAGCCATTCAGAAACTGTACTTCAAGAGAGATAACTACTTTGTGACAAATTGATGTTACCGGTAAGTGGAGAAATATCTGTATTAACTTAAGAAGTCCTAAATACTAATCAGTAGAATGAACAAGGAAGAGTTGAAAGGAACAGGAAGTACTAGACAAACAAAACAGATTTACATCACAGCGGTAGAGCAAAGCGCCACCTAGAATGGAGGGGTAAGAGTGGATAACTTATGCAACAAGTAGCACAAAGAAGACTTCTGTAAAACATTTATTCTTTTAACTTATTAATGAACCAATGAAAATAACTTTATACCACGTACGTTAATAAGAGATACTAGTACACAGATCTTCCTCCTAGTTTATACATGTATAATTAACCTGCACTGACCTGCAGCCTTTGCTGTTTGGGGGGAGACGCCTCTCGGGCCGGTGCTGTGTGGTGGCTCTTAGCTTTGTACCTCACATTCTCCATGAACTTGTCATTCCGTCCTAGTAGTGCAAAGTCATCGGACGCGGTGTCTGGAAACTGGTTAAAATCGGTGCTCAGTGTGGTAGGGGGACCAGTACAGCGCTTCTTCCTCTGTAGTGGGGGCTCCATCACTATTCCTGTTTTGGATTGATTAATTACATTAATTACAGTAAGTCAACATTTAGAATCTTAAAAAGATGTTTTTGTAGAGTATGTCAAGGTACTCATTTTGACTAGGCATGAAATATAAAAATACCTACTGGTAAGTGTAAAGTTAAAATTCCATCCACTTTAAATAATATTAATGATATTCATTCTTTGTATTCACATTAGAGATATATAATATCATATGTTATACATGCATATCGGTACTTTACAGGACATCACATGGACTACTGGAACATTTTTTACAGGCAAATGTAAACCATATGAAGTTACTGTAATAATATTAACAATACATGTATAAAGTTTCTATAGATGCTGCATTAATGGTTTTTGCAATGCACTGGTACAATGTATGAAGCTTTTTTATATGATATAACAAAGCCATGAAACTAAATACCATTGATGATTTTACTGGCTACTGTGGAATCAACATCATTGCAAATTTTAGGGGATCATATATATGCCCAAATAAACACTAAATTAATCATAGATAATTCATGGATAGATAATTTTAGAAACAAATCATTAACTATACAGACAGAAAATTTGTATATCAATAATCACAAGGACATAAATTCATGAATAAGGGGTACTCTTAAAATTCAAAATTGTATACCCCACCCCTACCTGAAAAAAAATTATAATCTGTTGATTCC
The DNA here is from genome assembly GCA_016163765.1 of Magallana hongkongensis. Taxonomy (NCBI): domain Eukaryota; kingdom Metazoa; phylum Mollusca; class Bivalvia; order Ostreida; family Ostreidae; genus Magallana; species Magallana hongkongensis. The sequence goes on along the minus strand of WFKH01003881.1, from coordinate 15,422,048 downwards.
AGAATATCCGATGACACAAGTTACCCTTCACAGTGAGCCAGTGGATGCAATACCTGTCTTGGTGGACTCTATACCTGTCTTAGTGGATTTTTTACCTGTCTTGGTGGATGCTATACCTATTTTGGTGGATGCTCTATCTGTTTTGCTGAATGTTATACCTGTCTTAGTGGATGCTATACATGTCTTAATGGATGATATACTGTATACAGGGAAATATTCGCCCAAGTGTATTTTTGCCCCTTTTGCCTTCGTTGTCAGTGGGCAAGTTTTAGACTGAGTGAATTAAAATGTCTCAAATTATCTTTCTTTTAACACAACTGTGTCTGGGTGAATTCAAGACGATTCAAGACGGGGCGAAACTGTTTGCAATTGCAGAAAGGCAAAAAAAAAAAAACATGGGGTGAAAACAACCCTGTATATAGTACCTGTCTTGGTGGATGTTATACCTGTCTTAGCGGATGCTTCACCTGTCTTAATTCCTGTCTTAGTGTATGCTTCACCTGTCTTGAGGATGCTATACCTGTCTTGGTGGATGCTATACCTGTCTTGGTGGATGTGATACCTGTCTTAGTGGATGCGATACCTCTCTTAGTGGATGCTATACCTGACTCGGTGAATGCTATACCTGTGTTAGTGGATGTTTTACCTGTCTTGGTGGACTCTCTCCCCGCAGGGTCTGCTGCTTGCTCAGGCAGGGGGTGGAAGCTGGCACTCTTCCTGGATTGTACAGGCAGATAATTCTGCTTATACTCTGTCTACAATGCACAAGTAACAGTCCTCTACTAGCATGCAAAATGAATATAATGATCTGCTTCCCTAGTAGACAACGATACCCTGACACAACAAAATCATGTGATGTAATATACAAGCTTCTGTAATGGAGTCTTGTGTTAAATCATTATGATATTTATACAAAATCAGGCTAGTTCTATTTCTTAAACTCTAACTGGTACTATTAAAAATCTTAAATTCAAAACACAGATATTTTGAAGCTCAAGTCTTTACTTTATCAAGTAATTTCATATCCCATCGCAGTATTGTTTTATTTTTGGCTAAAAACGCAGCATGATTTTGTATCAATTCATAATTTGCTAAATTGATATGAGTCATGAAATGAAAACACAATAATGTGAGAAAAAGTAAAATATGAGCGAGCATGGATAAATATACATGTAAATACAGCAAGCATACATTCAGCATCAAGCGCCTCCTACTACAGACACAGACAACTGATATGTACCCAGTTCTATTGATTCACAGCCTGCTGGGGGAGCTATCTGCTCAATTGTGGGTTTGAAGCTTTTACTCTTGAACGAGTCCAGCCATTTATAATTCCTGTCATACTCAGATTTACCCTGGTACAAAAAGTAGATTATACTTTACTTCATGCAGTGCAAATTTTTGTACTGTTTTTTTTTTGGCTTGCTTTTAATTTTTTTCTCACATGAATTTTTCTTACTGATAGGTATCACACAAATTGCATTTTTAGTTAATATGATCAAGTGATCAATCATAAATGCTTACACAAAAACCCTGATATAGCATTTAAAAAATAAACAACTTTCCTTTAACAAAAGAACAATATGTGGTTACTAATCTGAGATTAGAACAATGGATTAAATCCCAGGTCTCTATTCATAATGTGTAGTCTAAGCATGTTCGAGAGAACACAAGGTCATATTTACCAACAAATTATTGCCCAATCCAACAAAAATAACAAAACTTACAGAAATATTCAATTTCTTAATCTGCATCTTGCGAAAATTTCTTTACATCCAGCACAGTTTAATTATCTGAAGTTTGCATTAAAATAATTTTGATTGCCGCCTATCATGGATGTGTCTGAACATGTTGAAAGCCTGTTGAGTCCGATGAAGTAGAGAGAAAGATAACACTTTTAAAGGCCCACGATAACATCATTAATAGGGCGCCCTCCATTAAATTAATTTCTTACTTATCTTTCCAGATATTTATTCAAACAAAACAAATCGAGGTGTAAATAACCGGCACAACAAAACGCTGACTTTGATACCGATTGCAAGATTTGCAGAAGTGCACAGAGCGTGCATAATAAGTCATTTAATCGGAAATGATAAGCTGAATAAAATTTAACTTGGGAATCTTACCTTAAAATGCACAGGCATTTCAATCTATTTCCAGGCCTCGTTTCAAAGTTTGCAGATATCAATAAATTTCAAATGTTACTGATGTTTACGTTTCGATACAATCCATTTCCGGTGCAACCAACAAACGCATGCGCTAAATATAGAAATGAAAGTAGAAATAACTTTAAAACTTTCAGGGTAGTTTTATGATTCCCGGTGCTACTTAAATAATTTCGCTATGAATAAAAACTATTAACTTCATGCATGAAAAGGGAAAAAAAACAAAAACAAAAGGGTATTTAATTAAGAGCAAGCGTGTGTATAGGGTTTGAATAAATCATATTGCCATATGTAATTATTTTATCACACTGCCCGACTGGGATTGGTGTATCTTTATTAAAAACACATCAAAACTTGTAAGGGATAAAATTTATTAAAAAATATTGCACATATGTGTACAGTTACATTCATATCCCTAAAAATCCTATAAAATAGACACAACAAAATTAGGATATCAAAAGAGTGTTGCATGAATAATAGGAAAATAAATGCATGCAAATGTAATGTTATTCTAAACATGTTGACAAAAATTATATTCAAATTAATTCAATAGTTTGTTTGACAATCAATTTCATTTTATGTTTAAACATAACAATCACATCTTTAATTTAAATCAATATGTTCCAACATCTTGAAATCTATGTGTATTAGTTATCAGTGCTAAAAAAATTGATATAAATCTTATCATTTTTTACATCTGTCAATTCATTGAAATCAAAGCATATGCGAAACAAGTATGGCTTATCAAATTGCATTGAAAATCAAAATTCTTGAAAACACACTCAAAATAGTGTAAATGCCATGGCCTATATAAATACCGGTACCTGTGCATGGATAACTATTAGAAAATCAAAACTAATTTCTTTGAAATGAACTACAAATTACTTATTACAATGAACATAATTCTTCTAGAAAAATCAGAAAAAGTCTGAACACAATTCATAGAGCAGAAATTGATATAATGTATTTGGTCATAATATTTGAGGGTCTGTTAGTCGACATCAAAGTCGCTACCACTGTCCTCATCCTGGGCAGTCGGTGCACGCTTCTCCCCAGTGATTCGATCGTAAATAATTTTGCTGTTTAAGTCAGGCTGAGGAAGCAAGCTGTGTCTGCAAAAATTTACAGGACGTTTATAAAATATTTTGTGATAATAATCAATAGAAGGTGAATTTAATAATTTTATGAAATAAAAAAAGTTTTAACTCAAAGAAAGTGCCTTTGAAAATGAAATATAAAAAAATACTCATATTGGAAACTTTTCATAATTTTGACGTAGATATCAGAAAGATCATTTAATAAATTTTATCATTATTAAACATAATTAAGTTTCCTTCATCAAAGTACATGAAGTAAGTAAGAACAATATGTAACTCAGAAAAACACAAAATGTAAGATAAGAATTACTCATGTAGGAAGCCCTCTATATCAGTGACGTAAAAATCCTCCCCAAGTTCATCAGAAAGTCGGACAAAGTTTCCTATCAGTTCTCCCCCTTTGTAAATCAATAAGGCAGGTACTCCACTGGTGGACTGAAACAAAGAGTTCATGGCAAATCTTATCCCGGCATGTTTATCTCAATATGCAGTATACATCACTCATCAAATACATTTTTGATATTACAATGTGACACATTATTTTTTGCATTTAAAAGGTTACCAAATGGGGTTTATAGATAATAACAGGGTTTGAGCATGTAATAAAAATAATCTTTCGTTAATAATGAAGATACAAGCATATGATTTTTTTTTATCCAAAACATTGCTTTCTATCCCTTCACAAAGGTTTGGGGATAAAAATCTCACAACTCGATCATTGGAAAAAATTCATAAACTATCACAAATCATGAGATCCATTACTGTATATTCCTTATTTTAAGCGAATACTTATTTCCACGACTCAACCGTTTCGCATCAAATCACAAGAATATAAAATTGCAAATGCAAAATTTTTATCATAGTTTCATTCAGTTTACATCTGTTCAAAATGTAAAAGCGAAATTTCAAAATCTGCAAGACGTGCTTCTCGCGAATTTACGTGGATAGTAATTCCTTGCGTTTAATTAGGAATCTACAGTATATAATACACATATTTTTGAAACAATGATCATGATGCAGTAAGAAGTCACATTATTCATTTTGTTGATCATGTGATACTTACAAACTTTTGGCTGAGACTAGTATCAGATGCCCTGATCTTACAGAACTTGACCGTTGGATATTCCTGAGCAAGACAGCTTAAGCAGCCATTCATGGCTTCACATGCCTCAACATTCTGTAAATTTATAATATATAAAGAAGGATTTAACTTAGCTATCAATTTCAACAGACCACGATTGACAAAAGGTTTTATAAAGTTTTCTACCAAAAAGAGAAATTACTGCACTTACATTTTCATATAGATGAATAATAATGGTGACTTGGGGCTTCTCCTTATCAATTTCATCCACAAAATTGGATGAGCTCAATTCAACCACTCTACCAAACTTTGGTCTGAAATAGAAAAACAACTTTTTGGGGGGTTTGTAATAAAAAAATATGGTTGTAATGCATTTAATAGTGCCAAGAGTGTATTATGCCTGGATATTTCTTAAATACATGTGTCCTGAATACATGTTTAATAAAGTAGCCTTCCCCATAGTATCTACATGTAGTAGCCCCAACCAGCTTTCCCCAATGGAGAAATTTGCTATATTATAATATAGTAAATTTCTACCATGATGGTGGATATCCTCCCTGCATTGTATAAGCTTTGTTTGGATCTTCCTTAATTTAGCATTATTAATTGTTGTTTTAAACAATGAATGAGAATTTTACACAAAGATAAAGGCTTTCAATTTGCTGTTTTTTAAGAAAATTTAAAACAGTGTCAATAAAATAAATAGAGAAGTTTGAGGAACCAAAAATAAAGTCAGACAGTCTATACCAATGTCATATCTATATTTAGCATTGATCGATATGATTTGTTATATCATGAAATTTCATCAAAATGTTTTCTATCGATACCTGTTACATTTGTATTAGAATTTAACTAATGCTTACACATTTTGTAATGCTATTCTCATTTCTTCGATTCTCTTTTGTCGGTATTCTTTTAAAAATTCATCCTCAAAACTCTCCAATTCCTGTAACAACTTGTCGTCATTTTCCTTCTCTCGTTCATCATCTAACTGAAATGGTACACATACGAAGTATGGTATTTTGATATTGTTGTAACGCTGCCCACAAATTAAAGTAAATAAATTTTAGCACAGTAACAAGTTCATTTTAATTTCTTATTCCTTAAAAAAGCATCTTATCACCAAGCAAGTCTTTTCATTATACCACTTTGAATTATTTTTAAAATCAGTATAACTGATAGGAAAAAACTATGTAAGATGTATCTGTAAAAGTCACATGACTAAAAATAAAATGGCTTACATGAGATCGACATGTCATTGTAAGTTTTTTGGCCAGTGCTTGTTTCTCTTTCTCCTGCTCTGCTCGCCTCTCATTTTCCAGCCTCTTGAACTCTCGCCAATCATTGATCACACCCTTGGGTCCTGTCTATAAAGTCAAAAGATATTTTAATCAAAATTTGTGAAATCTTTCATGTATCGATCAGTTCATATCAGCTAAGAGAAACCTGTACTGGTACATGTACAGATTAGGTACATGTTTGTCTATCAATATGACACAGTATGTTTTCTTCAGTTACTTTATTGAACATAGGACTATTCAAAAATATTTTTTATATTTAAATTTTTCATTATGCAAGGTAATACTATAGAATCAGTTTTAACACAATAACAATAATATAAACAGGTAGTATTTAATCTTGCATTTAACTGAATTGAGATATATCAATATCTTTCATATATTTGCTATAAACTATTTTGTTCATTTTTGTTAGAACAAGATTGAATAATTTCATTTTATTGGAATTTAGCCACTGACAGCAAGAGAGAAGATACGTAAATAGTATAAAGGTTCTCTGATCCTCAGCCCACAAAATTTCAAAGTATTGGTATCATCCTAAAGATGTTATTTTTATGGGACATTGCAGAGGATCAGAAACGGTTAAATCAGAAAAAATTGACTAACATTTGTAGAGAACTTGTTGTAGTCCTTCAGTTGAGGTTCTGGAATGCTTGAAGCCTTTGGTTCCGTTTCTTTTTGAGGTTTGTCCTCATCTTGTTCGCCTTCATCACTGCTACAATAGTTGTCCACCTTCTCCCCAAGAATACGATCATCTAAGCTCAGTGCCATCTTCTTTGCTACGCTAAATATAAAAATAACCAACAGGGTTGCATGCATCCTCTATTTATGATATATATTTATATTTTTAAACTGGGGTCTTTCTGAACATCTACAAACATGTACAGAGGAGAAAAACTAAATTTTAAAGACTATAAACATGATAAAAACCAAATAACTTCAAGATATTAAAATTTTAATCAAATTAAATAAAAAATTTAATTCTTTCAAATATAAAGAAATGGCCCAGTACTTGAAGATATCATTTTCTTAACTCTTGTGGGCACGAATTTAATTTAACAGATAAAGCTTCCTGGAACCTTCTTCCTATTAAACATACAAACTTACACTTAAAACACCCTGTTTGGGAAACAGACAAACACAATACAAACCTTTATCAGATCAAGAACCCTTGTTTTAGTTAATTTTTGAACAATGCTTCAAAAGTCACTCTAAATCTATCACCTATGTAACAAAACATTGATAATTTATTTCAGAGTCTAACAGGAAGTAACTTATGCCTTATAAAAGATAAAACCTACTTGGAGACGAAAAATTTCCGCAAATGTCACGATCATGATAAAACATTTCCTCCTTTAACGCTATATAATAGGCTTCCTTTGTTTGCATTGATCTATGTAAATAACTTTTATTTTTTCATGTTGATCATCAATTTGAGATAGAAAAATATCCTCTTAAAAAAAAACGAAGAAGGACAATCATCTTTACTACCCTTTTAAGTTTACGTAGGCTTACTGCTTATCAATTAACCAACATACGTGTACGATTGAAAACTATTGCAGTATTGATGATGCACAAATCAATATAACTAGATACAAAATTGATAAATGAAAATACAAACGTACTGTTCATGATAAATACCACTTTAGGTCCACGCCATTGGGTCCATAAATATGTATTTAAAATGCATTCAAAATTACCAAATGCACATTTCAGCAGATAATTATACAAGTAACTATTATTCTCTACAAGTTCAGGGTTAAAATTTAAGTTTGTTATACAAAAGACACAACGCGTTACACCATGGACAACATTCTATCTAGATGATGAATACTTTTAGTATTTCATTATACTCCTGTTCGAAAACATTCCATAATCTGTCATAAAATGTATTAATACAATACTGGTTTTATTAATTTTTCTCTCAGAAGTACATGCATGGGAAATAAAATACTCTTTTGTGTAACATCAAAAGTCCTTGGTAGCACATTTTTTTTAAAAGTCAGATAAGATTTTTTAGGGAAAGTTTTGCTTCAGCTATCAGTCCGATATCAAATTCAATATTAATTATACTTGTATTGATAAATTCGATTTGATTTGACAATACTGATTTTTTTAAAAATGGATATTTTAGGTCATATGTCCTTGGTGTTTAATTTATGTGTCTTTGGAGTAACAAAATATTGCATGATTGAGAAATAATCTAGTTCTACAGCAAACAGATGTATTGACTTAATATAACAGCATAAACTAACAAATGTGTTACATTGTGATATATTTTATTTGATAATTTCATCATATCTTTCCCCCAAAATAAATTATGTAAATTTTAGTCTCTGGGATAACAAAGATGGTCTATGGTGTAACTTTGATTTCGTGTTACACCAAAGACTGCTACACCAAGGACATATTTATAAATTAACTTGTCCCTACTAAATAATTACTGCTCCCTCAGAGTTAAAGAGCATGTTATCTGCTACAGCAACACATAGCAATAGTTTGTTTGTTTTCCAGAGTGTCTAAATATTTCTTTTTCCTAGTATTTCCTGTTAGCCCAAAGACAATATAAAATGTTACTCGTTTACTTCTACTTACTTAGCAGAAAAAAAAATAAAGTAAATTTCATCTTCAGCTATTTTGTCTTCTATCATTGTTTATAGCTATATGATGGGAATAGGGAGGCATCATTTATCATTCAAATTACTAAGAATGACAACTCTTACACACCAATTTTTTGTTTCGTTACACCATGGACATAAAAACAGGTAACAGACATACTTGATCTCACTGAAAAATATTGTTCATATATTTTCTTCGTCTTTTTGTTTGAGAGAGGTATTTTACATACCTTTCATCCCTTGACCCCATTATTTTAACAAGAAAGGGTCTTACTACCTTTACAAACCTATTTAAAATCGCAAACTCTGAGTGGTAACAGTCAAATAATGTATAAAAATGAACTTATAAACTTTCTAAATATTTAATGTTTTGTTAAAATTAACTGCATATGTACTAATATGTATGCTAATATATATCCAAAGGTAGCACAAAAGTGAAACTTGGCAAAAATCAAGGATTATACTTTCTAGTGCCCTGTAACAACCCAATACCACCTTTTTTGAGAATGACTCATAAATGATTTGCTATATTATAGAAGAATTGATATATATATAACATTTCATATACGCATTTTATTAAGAAAAAATTAACACTCACAGCCAATATATGGTACTATGAAAGACAATTTTTGACATCAACCTCGGAAAGATGTTACATAGCTTTGAACAAGAAAAAAATTGTATGATCAATTAACAATCTTTAAAAAATACATCTTTGATAAAATATTAAAAATACATCTTTGATAAAATATTAATGGTTAGCCAAGCCTTTACGCGTGGGTTTCTTGAAGAAAATTGCTTGATAAAGAGGAATTTGCAAAATTGCTAAAACATAGCCCTTATCGTATATGTATGTATGTTATAATACTGTTTATTCGTCAACAGCTATAAAGCTCATAGAAATACAAGACAATTGATATAAACAGGCCAGTTGAAAAAAAAGCAAGATTACACTTGAAGTTTTCTGATGACAAATTAAAACTTTTTTAATAAATCTACCTAAATTGCACAATATTCCTTTACATTATGTGATGACAAAAGTTGAATTAATTTAAAGACAGAGGGTTTGGCGTATTTTAAAACTTCTTTAGGAATTTTTCTCTTAAATGACAATAAAAGGGACATTTCATGATAAAATGATATTCATCTTTAAACAATACCTAAAGGACATAAGCGTCCTTCTAACGGAACATTAATATATTATTGTATCTACCAGTTTTGACGGTAAGATAATGAGATGACAATCTTGATTTACATATGAGTTTGTTATATTTGACTGCAAAGTTTAATGATCAATCAAATATTTATAGATTGTACATTTAGAAGAGGCATTAACATCAGGTAGTAAAGACTTTATAATTGCCAAAAAGACGTTGCTTGGTAACTGTTAAAATTATATATACTTCTGACTTTTCAAAAAATTGAATTCACCCATAAATTCATCAATCCAAAACTTGATAACATATTCTTAATTTCAGAAGCCAATTTTTTACATTGTTTTTACATAAAGTATCAATATAACATGATTTTAAATTACAATTTTTTGATGATAAGTTTCATGCAGTCTCTTAAAGTACGCAATTTTTTCGAACACATTGCAAAGGCATCCTGCCCAATTTACATTAAATAGCTGCATTAGGGGTAGACCTTTTAACATTAAGTATGTTTTTACAATAATTTATTAAGATGATTTTTTTTCTAGATATCTGGGGCACAGTGAAAGCCCAAGACTTCACAATGCTTCCTACGTAGGTATTAAAAAGGAACAAGAGCGTAGTAAAATTAAGACTCACATTACAACATTTATTACATATATAGTCCATTTAGATAGAAGTTAATCTGCAACATTCTACCAGTTCTAGGAGTTAGGCGAGTCTGGACCCCCCCCCCCCCCCCACACACACACACAAATCATGGAATTATCACTTTTCCTATAGAAAATAACTCCATAAGAGGTAAACGTAATGTGGACCCCACTCCTTTCCTAGAAACGTGGATTGGAGCCCCTGATCCACGATTAGACAAAGCACAAACAAACAAATGAACAAACTTCATTCATGCATTCCCAAATACCAAATGACGCAATCCTGCAAATCAATAGCAGTTATCAGATGTTTTCGTTGAACAGCTATATATTTAAATTTGTTTTTGAATAATGTAAATGAAAATGTTATGTTCGCGTTCCAGAGAATGAATCCCTTTCTTTTACGAAACGTAAAATTTTAATTGTATTTAGAGCCAAGTAATTGTACTTAGATTCCAACTGAAATGCACATATACTCACGTTCCAGAGAGTAGCTTCTTTTAAACGTTTACAGAACGTCTTTCTTGTTATCAACTGAACTAGAACTCATGTTACAAACACATAGCCTTCTGTCGTCAATCCAGATTTCAACTTTTATGTGTGAATTTCGCTTTCATCGTTATGTCTGGGACACCATTCATACCAGTTCCACAGAATTCGTCGGCGGATCCCAAATCCCCGGGAGCGTACCACTTGCACCACCAACATCACAGAGGACCAAAGGAGCCCGCCGCCCTACCATTTCTAAAGGAAGACCAGTTTACCGACACCATTTTGGTGTTGGAAGGAAAGAAGCTGTACATCAACAGATGCATTCTGGGATACGCGTCACCTTACTTTCAAAGACTTCTGGACAGTGCTCACAAAGCCGCCACTGCAGACAAGAAGTCCAAGGCAGAGGTCAAAATCAGCAACAAGAGTTACATTGACTTTGTGGACCTACTGACCTATCTCCACCCAGGGACCGGTAGCGATGTCACAGGTATCTATAGCAATCCTAACAGAACAAAAGGATCATGGGGAAAATTCACCCCATTGAACAATCTCATTATTTGATATGTTGATATTGGGCATATATTTTTTCTACTTAAAGTACCTGTTACGTTCTGTTTTGTTAAAATAAATTCAAGCTTTGCTTAAAAAGGAGAGACAACTGCACCCTTACTAAAGACTTGTGATGGATGAGTCACAGCTAAGCAATATTCTTAAAATTACATGTACGCTTAATTCATAAATAATGATGAACGTTGATTACAGAGAAGATGGCGCTTCGACTGCTTCCACTTGCAAACGAGTACGAAATGGCTCCTCTGAAAGAAAAATGTGAAAAAGTTCTTATCGGGAGTCTACGGAAAACCCCAGCAACTCCAAACGTTTCGAAAGGCTCCCCAACCTTCAAACACCGCAAAGACAACGCCCCTGAGTTGTTGCTGAAATGCATTAAATCTGCCGATGCTGGTTCTTCGAAAGCACTTTTGGAAGAGTGTGTTCGAATCTTCTCTTACCAGGACATTCCTCTGAAAGATTTAAAAGCTAGCACGGAAATTTCCGATCAAGTTAAAGCACGCATCTACGAGAACAGAATGGAAAACACGTCAACCAAAATGTCCAAGTTAGCCAGCGAATTGGAGAAAGAACGGAGTGAAAAAGAAAAGCTGCGGTCCCAGTTGACTGACCGACACGTCACGGCTACTAAAAGTCGAATGAGTCGGGTCACAAGATTTAGTTCGGATCCGTCCATCGATGACCCTAGCGACCAGATCATGACGCAAGTTCCGCCGGCTCATCACCATAACTACCATTCCCATCGCCTTAGCAATGCGAAAGGTCAAGGTCAAAGTCGCGACACTAAACCAAGGTTTTTAACAAAATAATTAGAGTGTGATTACACCTGGACATTTAAAAGCAGTAATTCCTTTTTTTCATGAGATTTAAAAATCCATCTGAATTTTCCGTCAAAGAAATGAAAACAATTTTTCTACGTTGCCATTTATTTGCATTATTTTATTATTTGTATGATAAAATATTTACCTGTAAAACGTTTTTGTACACATCAAGTGCCCGTGAAAATACAAGTATACATGACTTCGAATAGAACTATAGTACAGGAATTTACTCGAGTGAATACTTGTTAAAGGGGCATGGTCACGATTTTGGTCAAATCCCATTTTTCTGTTTTTATTATATATAATGCTTACGGAATGCATTTCTAATGATCAAATGAAATTTGAGAGTCAGTCGTAGAGTTATAAGCAAGATACAGGGCTTTGTCATGTAAACAAGGCTCGTGCCCTGTTTTTGTTTACATAGGTTCAATATACCAGTAAAAAATCTTTTTCAAGCTGATTTGTCTATCTTCTTATTCATTTTAAACGTAAATAAACAGTTCCTAACGTTTAACACATTCATTTTAGGTCTAAAACTGGAATTTTCACTTCAACATTAAAAATGTAAACAAACGCTTTGTTTACATTGCAAAGAATTGTAAGCTCTGTAACTCGCTTATAACTCAACGAATGACACTCAAATTTTGGTAGTCTATTAAATATGCCTTACTGAAGCATTGTAAACATTAAAATCGTAACAATGATTTTTGACCAAAATCGTGACCATGCCCCTTTAAAGGGACATGGTGACGCACAAATCCATGATTTAGCAAATATCGAATTTTTACACGATTTCCACATATTTTATATATCATATGAAAAGATGAACTTCTGAAAAATTACGGTGTTCAAAAGTAAATAAATCAAATTAAAAAGAGAAAAATAGAATTAAGCGTTGGGCCAACACGAAAATATTGAGTTTTTCTTCCGCTTCATAGCCACGCAAGCGCAGGGGAATGTAAATACTGCAGCGTGGCATACATCATGCATGAGCCAGAAGCCTCTCATTGAAACACGATGTCTTCAAGAACTATATATTTATTAAGATGCATTCTCTATTAATGCATATTTCTTACCACAGACATCGAATAGCTTCAAATTCAAATTCTTTTTTCTGTGTGTCAATCCCACTGTAACTATTTTTAGACAGAAATCGCAATCACGTGACACTAAACCAATGTCCAACACAACTCGGTTTGTTTACATGTGCAATTTCCGGATGAGTTTTAATGACTTGTAAATTGATGACTTATGATGCGTGAAACATTCCGTATGATGAAATTTCGAATAACTCTTCTTATTTCCGTTTTCATAATCAAAAAGTAAAACATCTATTTTGAGTCACCGTGCCACTTTAAGCAAGAGCCAACCGACTGTAGTTGTGTCATTTCAACTGTGACCTCTAACCGAGTTGAATCCAATTTCTAGATAAGGATAAAAGAGTTCCAGGTGGACACAGGAGAAAGTGGGGAATCTGTGTGAGTGAAATCAAATAAAAGGTCACAAATTAATGTCTTATCAACCATTTTAGTTAACTTTGATCGAGTATGATTGGAGTATATGTATGACATTTCATTTGTTTTGAGTCCGTTTTTTTGCAATAGGAATGAACATATATTTTAAGGCTTTGGTGTTAAAAATACACATGTATGGTAAATCCTTAGGTGTTACATATATTCATGTATGTAATGCATGCTTAAGTAAGCTCTCCTATGACTATATAGGACTAATACCTTACATCACCAGCCTAGTTCCTTTAGCTAATTAAAAAGAATCGACAAGTCTTAATTATCAGTCATATAACCTTTACTGCGTTACTAAGTAACCTATATGCTCACAGACCAGTGATTTTGTAGTATTGTAAAACGACTTTTTATTCTTAAATATAACTGCAATTATTTGCCTATCTGTCTAAATACGTATTGCTTTTGTTGTGTTTGTTTGGCTTTTGCAATTAGTTCTCTCTTAACCTTTGCAACAATTTGTAGAGTAATCACGGAAGCGGTAAATGGTTATGTAACCGTCTGATTGATCCAACAGAATATTCTGAATCCGTAAACGCTTCTCATGTCTCCTGTACCCTTTTTGCGAAGCAACAAGGGATTAAGAACATTAAAATTCAGTTACTCAGTAGATCAAAGGTATCAATATAAAATGTACCGGTAGATCAAATTTGTTTCATATTACTTTTTCTTATAAACATCGTTTTTATTTGTCAAAAGAATTAGTTCTATTAGGACCGCTGGTTTACTGGAATTTGGCAAAAAAAAATTCTTTAACCAAAACAGCAACTGATCCAGATACTGATATCTCAAACACTGTATTGCTCCCTTGAGCAGGTTTGATTCGAGATCCAACGCCAAAAACTGCAAACAGACTTAAATTAAAAATTTAAATAGACATTTATAGCTTTTAGGAAGAAAAAATCAATAAGTGGATGAAATTTCTACTTTGAATGTGCACATAATGAGGTAACTATTTAAAATCTATGACGTGTATCTGATTTAGGTTTATTCTCAGTTTATGGTCCTTGAGTTTGATATATATATACATTATTGACAATAGCATAATCGTTTGGTTTGTTTAAATTCAAGTAAATACTGCCTTCAGATTTGAAGGTTTTTGAAAATGCTAACTTCATTTCCATATTTCTTTGTGAGAATAGGAAGATGCTTTGAAAGACAATGAAGATTATGTTTTTGGAAAGCTTTTAAAATGACCTCATGATTGCTTTATGGGGTATTGGATTTTATTTTACGCGGAATAGGAGCAAAATGTCAAATCCCAATTATTAGACTTTGGCACGATATGTTAAAACAAAACCAATAGAAATACTTTCGTTTGTCTCAAGCAATGAACGGAAGAACATGCAGCCAGATCAACAAGAAATTCCTACGGCAGGACTCTCTATCTCATATATTTATCTTACTTTTGTGTTGTATTCTTAGTTTGTTGATACACTAGTACTGAATCTACGTAAACCTTAATTACATAACTCGTCTGTGTTCCAACTCGATTCCTATTATACAACTATTTATAAATTAATGCATGCTTTTATTGAAAAAGATTTTACTCATAACGCTTTCATGTTTGTAACGCTAATGAATACCATGGGTATATAAATGTTATCATCGATTGCATTGCATGCATATAGGGTTTTTCACTAAAGTCTTGAAACTGGAAATGCATAATTCAAAAGTTCAATAATCCCGGTGTCATTTAATCGCAGACAATGCAGAAAAACAAATTAAGTGATGCTATTTTCAGCATATTTTTACATCGTTATAAAAAAAACCCCGATAATTAATACCAATATCGTCTTCAAGAAGGTCTGTAGAAAACATTCTGTTTTACATGTCCCTAAGGCTGCAGAACTGTAGCACTACGGAAAATACAGTTTAACAACTTGGAACTTTTCCACAGTCTAAAGCTATAGTCCTGCAAGGACCGAAGACAAGTAGACATACCAACTGGTTGTCATCGAAGGGGGGGGGGGGGGGGGTTCTGAACCGGCTACATATAGGCGCGGAGCATCGTTTTTCATACTGGGGAGGAGGCAGTAGACCTATATTCTCAAGTACCCCTCTCAGGTTTTTACTTCGAGCCAAACTAAAATTCCTAGTTTGTGTTGTGTGTCTCAATTTGTGTGTGTGTGTGTGTGTGTGTGTGTGTGTGTGTGTGTGTGTGGGGGGGGGGGGGGGGGGGGGGGGGGGGGGGGGGGGGGGGTAGTCGGTTGGTTAAACTCATTCGTACTGTCTTAAAAATAGGTGGGAGAGGGAAGTTTGCTTAACTACTAGTACATGTATTTATTTTTCTATTGATAAATACAAAAAAGTTCCTTTTCCAAGAAACAAAAACAAAAAAAGAAAAAGAGTGGTGGGACAAATCTCCCAACCTCTGTTGCCTCGTGCCTATGCTTGTTAGTGTCTAAGAGTATACAGTATGTTTGGAGGTTATAGTTGTAAGTACCGCACTATTCACCGTCTTTGGGTGTTTTGTTTTTGGTTTCTTTACTCAGGTACCTTGTAGATTACATTATCTGTCAGTTAAAAAAAGTTTAGTTCTTTTAAGAAAAACGAACAAATAATGTGTTTTCAGTAATCTGCTATTTTAAGTAAGATAGATAAAAATTCAAAGCTTCAGTACTTTGAAAATCTTTTTTCCTATTTATTGAGTACACAATTTACTTTCATGTATCAAGAACGACCCTTGACCTTCTCCGAGCTTTCAATACTCCAGTTCCCGCCATTGATTACTCCCTCACTGATGTTGCTGCTAGCAGACGAGAACTGATGCACGAGACAGAATGATCATGGCCGACACATGAAGTAAAAAGTATAGAATCTGATGATGTTCAAAACACAAAAATGAGCCGGTGGTTGAAGAATATCTTTTCTGGATTCTTAACTTTCTTTCAACTCTATGTAACAGGTAATATTTTATGTTAATTTTATGAGAAAAGATTGTTTTGACAAAAATACGACTTATCTATTACTATTACTCAGACGAACGTACATGTGTTGCTTCATCAATATTCTGCTTCGTGAACATCTCTCTATCTTAATGTGTCTGCTTTACTTTGTACATTATAATATTAATTTTTATGTTAAAATCGTACTTCTTAGGAATTAGCAGTCTATGTTTTACTTATAACTTAAATATCATTTTTTGACTGACTTTTTTGCCTTGCTGTAGTTACCTTCTTGTACCTTAACCATTATCGAAAACTAATATAACCCCGTGCTTGAGTTTAGCACAGTGTGTGCTATATTTAGATCGTACAATGTAAACAATTTCTAATCGAGTACCTCGCCGAAAAACAAAATCAATTCAAGCATGCATTATCTTCATTAATTGAATGTATTGAAGCAGTTACCAGAAATAAATATTTAAGCAAGGCTTATAGTTACTTCGTGCTGCAATAGAGTTCATATTTGACAAGACTTTGATTACACCGTCACGCTGCTCGATAATGATTTATTATTCACCGGATAATGTGTTTTCCTGGAATTCGGAAGAGCTTGTCTACCAGTGGTAGAATGCCAGTCAATTTCCATGGCTGTCCACTAAGAACATTTTTGATGAATTATTCAACATTTAAACCCACATGCTTTTTCATTCAAATTTATACGACGCAAACTCGCTGTTTGAATTATGTCGATGGTGTATGAAGATTGCCTATACCATGGTTACTCTTTTTATAGTTTAGAAACTATCGGCATTCCTTTTTACATAGTTGGAAGAAAAATTACATAGGGCTTTCATTGTCGGTAAAGAATTTTATGTCATATAATCAAATATCTATTCAAAGGGATTCCCCGGGTGGCATTTAGTTCCAGTACAAGCACATGAACAACAGGGCTCACGTGATGAAACTTCGAAGTCATTATTAAACAAGAAACACTAATTATCTTTCCCATAAATTGGGCCGCGAAATCGAATCCCCGATTCCCCGCTGAGTTTACATCTATGTGTACTGATGTTGTAATGACTTAATTCTATTATCAAATCGTAACTGGTGTCTAAATCGATCGACGACCATATTGTGAGTGAATGATTTTATGCATGCTTCGCAAATTGGTTTTCTCTTCTCCTGTTTTGTATTCTGTTCGGTGTCTTTCCATTGATCACGTGACCGGAAGCAAGCTTCGTGATGTTCGCAAAGTAGAGGGAATTTTTTTTTTTTATCTGCAACTGAAAAATTTACAATTTGATTTAATTATTGATAACACATTGGTCACGGCTATGTGAACACTGCATAATTGGTTGACATGTATAATTGATTATCACTCGAAGGAAGTTCAGTCGGAAAATAGCAACTTTGTTATTATCTTAGAAATAATATGCCGATATACTGTTGTTATATTTCACGAATTGTGTCACTTTAACAAATATTTGCCATCATTCATACCTTTGATTCTTTATATCAAAATTTGTAAGTGAGTCGCATTCAAGAAATGTTTCAAGAAAACCTTTCTATACATGTGTTATTGTCGTCTACCAATGTCTTGCAATAAGCATGTCCAGTATTCCGTACAAATCTTCTAGAATCATGTAAACTTGTTTCTGACGACAGAACTGGATGTAGGTTAGTGTTCTTTTAATAATGTTCTTTAAGTTTGTTCTGTACTAAATTAACCCAACACAATGTTATTAAACATTAATAATCAATAATTGGAGTCCAGGGGGACACTTTTTCAATTGATTGACGAAAGACTGGAACATTTTCCAATTTGATTATCTTTTAGTTACTTTATCAACTACATAAGAAAACATGCATTGCAAACAAAACGCCTAACAAAAACCATAGACTTATTTCATTTTGTGGAATACGAATAAAATCCAGTTTACAGTACAGGTAAAAGGTATACAATATTGTGATACAATAAATAAATAATTTTCTATGACATTTCAATTTACTTTTTGATCATGTTGTCAGACTTGTACAACACGCACAATTTTGTTTTAACCAAACTTTTTTTTTTACGTTTCATCTGAAGTGTCTGCCATTGATTGCTACAAATGCTCCTCCCATAACTTCAGCGACCCGTTTTGTCATGACCCCTTCCACCCGGCCTACAAGAACGTTACCACGAACTGTGGGGAGGGGCGGAACGGCAGGGTTGGGCTATTTCCGGCCCGGTACTGCACCAAGATCACCGGCACCAACTGTAAGTAGGACCCCTGCATAAACCTATAAGGCTGGATGGTCAACAAATTACTCATCTGATCTACCCTAAAGGGACTTAGACACGATTTGAGCTCAAATTTTTCAAATTAATTTTTTCATTTCAAATGTCTAGAATGGTCAGTATGAATGTTTTTAATGCTTTGTCAAAATTTGTAAGTCAAATATTGAGTTACAAGCAAGTTACAGAGGTTAGAATTCTTTGTTTTGTAAACAAAGCTCGTGTCCTATTATCGTTTACATATGTGTTGTGTTGGTATAAGTTTCAATCTAATGTTGCTTTTTGTTGTTGATAAAAATTATTTATGAACATATTGAATCAGTTTTTCTTGTTTGCCACAAGTTATTTTGTAAAAGAAATGGTAATTTCTTTACTTTACATTATTTATAAACAAATATAAGACTCAAGCTTTGTTTACATAACAACGACTTCTTTCCTTGGTATCTCGCTTGTAACTTGACTTCCAACATTCAAATTTTGGTGGATCATTCAAAAACACAAGTACAAAGTGTAAACCATTTTATACTAAAAAATTTAAAATAAAATTTTCATCTCAAATCGTGTGTAGGTCCCTTTTAGAATCTTAATATAATATTTTGGTTTGGTCCACAACAAATAATAAATTACATATTTATCAAGTTAAATATCTTTATAAGAGCTCTTCATCTCAAGGAGATTAATTTAGTCTAAAAATGACAACGACCATCCAGTCCTCTTAAGAAGGCTGGATGGTCAACAAATTAACCATCAGATCTTCATAAAATTGTAAGATGATTTGTTTAGCTATAAACTATTATTTAGTAAAGAAAAATCCAAATATTTTACCTTTTAAATTTGGGTATTTTTCTATATTTTTATATAGAACTCTTCTTATAAAGGAGATTCATACAGTTTTAAAATGGCCACGACCATCGAGCCCTCTTAACAGAGATCACATAGATAGGTTAACCTCAATAGGAACTGTATTTCGCCTAGACCTCTCCAGTATACGCTATCATTGATTTTAGACGTTTGTGAATCCGGTTCTAAGACATTGCTCTGATTTTGTTGTCTACAATATCGTTGTATTTTATACCATCAATGCACAGGGACCTTTTCCAGAGAAATCTATCGACAACTACCATACATCAAGAGTATTTGTCTTGCTTGTTCTTAACACGATTTAGATTTATTATCTCTGGATATTAAAACCCTAGGTGGTATTACTTCGGTAAGGTATTGCCTTCTAAACATCGCTCATAAAAAGCATCACAGAGTTCATAATTCTTCCCACGAATACATTGAGAGACAACGTCTTCAATAATTCATATTGATTCCCTTTTGTTCCACGCAAGACGTAAAGAAATCTTTGTGCGATGCGATAGAATCGGCATAATACAACTTATTTCCTGATTCTGAGGACTGTCACGTGTTTATTTATGGCTTAGCATTTTGCACATAAAAGAGCATTTTTGCTGTAGGTACTTTTTAAAAAATAAATTGAAATTGAATTCTTATCCCTCAATATTCCTCTGGTGTATTTCAGGAGGCTGGGTGGTCAACAAAATTATCAATCAGATATGCATTTAAATTTTAAATATGATGTTTTAAGCCATAAACTGTAATTTAGTAAAGAAAAATTCCGAATATAATTGCTTTAAAACTTGAATGTTTTCCTATATTTTTACATAAGAATTCTTCTTCTTAAGGAGATTAATATACTAAAGTAGTCTAAAATGGCCACGACGATCGAACCCTTTTAAAAATGTACATTGGAAAGTTCATTATATTGATGACTGAAAAACATGTATTTTTCAGCATTGTTTAACAATCTAAGAGAAACGAAATCGATTTTTACTAAACATTGCAAAATTTTGAATTGTTTTGAACAAGCCGTTTACAGCCCCTTTAAATTCGTTTAAAAGCATCCATCCGATTTGAACAAATTTGCGGAAATCAATGACATTGATTGAATTTGAATACCAATGTTTGTTTTAACAGCTGAGGATGGCACAGAGAGAACAATTCGGTCATGCTCCATTGAGTCCCTGGATACAATATGCGGACCATTTAACCTGGAGAACGTCTTGTATTACGGATGTATTTCATCTTGTGAGACAGACGCTTGTAATTCCGGTCAGCGATCAGCACCGGAAGTGATTTATGTCGTCACTGCTGCACTGTTGTATTTGTTCAGTATTTGAGAGAGAGAGAGAGAAAGAGAGAGAGAGATTTTGTTTTTGATTAATGTCCTTATATTTAAAGTTGTTTCATGATAGTAGAGGAAAAAAACATAAAAATACATCTTTCAACCATTTTATTTCTCAATAAGAAGAAAAATACTGTGATTTTCATCAAAATCTCTAATAAACTTGCTTTATTTTGATTTATGTCGTGTTGATAAATTTTATTTTTACACATTTTATGTAGATTATATAAATAGATATTTTTAACAAAAGAATATTTTTTACCCAATTTTAGATAATTTACAGACATAAACAAAGTTTACTCTGAAAATTTGATAATGAAATTACATATTGAATATCTACTAAAACATAATTCATTGTTTATTCTTTTTGCTACATTGCTAAATTCTGAAATCTTTCCTCTTCATCTTCATAAATCTGCTCCTCGATCCTTTTGCACAAACACACTGACAAAATCATACCAATTAGCTGCAAAATGATACAAAGTTCATTGCAGTGAAAAATAGATAAATCAGAGTTATAAAAGCCATGGATATTGTATTTCTCAGATGATCACGATTTCCAGATTGGAACGGACAAATTGTTAAAGGAATCTGGCTACATGCCAATAATCTGTCGTGACGGCGATGAAATTGGTAAATGTAAGCACTGTACCTCACAACAGTATTAATTATCATGTCGCGGTGTAAGAATTTGACACGAAACAGCTTAGTGACCATGAGAGGTGACGTACTATTAATGAAAGATTTTCCATGAACGGATAACTCAAGGAATTTTACGTGATAAAATTCAAGTATATAAATGCATTTCTTGTCTTTCAAAGGACTTCTGATTATTGACAGATAACGACAAATAGATTCTGCTTTCATGAAATTGACAGGAAATATACAAATTCACAGAACACCTACCATTAGAGATGTTGAAAGGGTAATCATGATCATACCAATCCATATTTTATTGTTCACTATGGTAAGTAATGTTGTCCAGCATCCCTGAATTTAAACAATAAAGATCGATTAAAGTACTCAAACATTTCACTAAATAAATATTCCGGTACTTTAAACATCTCACGAATATAATATTTATGCGTGTATCAATTATCTTTTTGATAAACAAATACACCCTTAAAATTAACTTTGAATTACATGTTAATCAATCCTAGTATTTCAGAATATCGAAAAAATGTGAAGATATAGGAATATTTCAGATAAAATCATTTATTTGTCGTGTTCATACAAAAGTTATACACGTAGCACCGTATGTGACATAGGATAGGCCTACCTGGGTAAATAGCTGATCGTTCCTCATGGCAGGTAGTACCGGGGGCCCCCCGGCGGGGGCCTGAAGCCTGGCTCTGTCACGTAGACCGACACAATTGGTCAGGTTGTATAAATCCCCTGGGTACCTACAGCAGCTGTCCGGAACATAATGGGGATCTCCTGTCATAAAACATGTAATGAATCAATTCTGACTAAAACGCAATTTGATTGGTCGAAAAATATGATGAACAGGTATGAAAATCTCAATGTTTGAAAAATTATACATAGCAATTATAAGCATTCTTTATTGGGTAAGTAATAAAATGATTTACAGAGTAATGAAAGTCATAAAAAGACATATCGACAAAAATACATGAGATGTATAAAGTTACTTACCTCTTTGACTTTTGAACCAATCAGTGGACGTCTTGTAAAAGGACCAGGAATTAGTAGAGTTTTCGTCCCCCTCTACACCACAGCACTGGAGCTGAAAACGGTCAAAAGTGTGCAACTGTTATATAATGTCGCTTCGAATATAAAATACGATTTTGTTTTACAATATAATTTATCATTTATATCAAAGTTTAAGCTAAATTTTATGTTGGCCTTTCTTTTTGGCGATATATAATTGGACGAAGCCTAATCTTAATCCAGAAAGAAACATCAAAATACATCCAAATGGCTTAGACATCACTTCCTTTGACGACAATATTTCGATAGGGGAAGGAAGTCGGTCATCACTGGTAATTTTGTTGTTGTTTCTGTTGGCTAAGGATTTTTCACAACAACGTCATCTAAAAGGTACATTCTATTTAAACCTTAATTTGAAAGGTGTAGTTTTCATGATCATCATTGTTATTTTCTGTTTCACAATCATCGTATACATAAAATAGGGACAACCACAATCATTTTATTGCATGAGGCTGTAAGATTTTCTTGTTCTTCAATATTTGTTTTCAGTATTCTTAGAGATTTGATAGAGAAATGCCTGAACTTTTACACTTTAGTGATGGGTATCTATATCATTAAGAGATTAAGACTTTCGATGGTAAAGCCTTTCTGTGTAGTAATTTGCATGTTATTACTGTGAGTTATTTGCCTGTTATAACTTTTAAGTAATCTGTCCGTTATTACTGAGGAGTAATTAGCCTGTTATTACTATAAAGTAATTTGCCTAAGTGTTATTACTTTAAAGTAATGTGCCTGTAGTTACTTATTACTGTAGTTTGCCTGTTGTTACTACTATTAATTAATTTGACTGTTATTACTTTAAAGTAACTTGCCTGTTATTACTGTAGAGTAGTTTGCCTGCTGTTACTATTGTAAATTAATTTGACAGTTATTGCTGTGGAATACTTTGTTAGTTACTAGTATAACTGTAGAGTAATTTGCTTGTTATTACTGTGGAATACTTTGTTAGTTACTAGTATAACTGTAGAGTAATTTGCTTGTTATTACTGTGGAATACTTTGTTAGTTACTAGTATTACTGTATAGTTATTTGCCTGTTGAGTAATTTGCCTATTATTTTCTGTGAAGTAATTTGCCTGTTATTACTGTGGATTGCAGTGTGTCCCAGGTCCGAGTGACGTAATCATCCACTCCATACGAGCTGTTTAGGGATGCCCCCATTTGTGATACTATAGCTGACTCTATCTGAACCAAACAGAAACATCAATTTATCATTATACATGTATGTGCATAAAATCTTATGTATAAATACAATGGAATCTGGTTACAGTAAAGATGCCTTTGACTTTGATGGAGAGGGGATTGCACTTCCGGTTCTGAGCCGCGGCGAAAGGAGCTGGTCATTACGTCACGCCCGACCTTTATTCATACGGATGGAACATGCTGACCGTTTTTAAGAACAAGACCAGCCTCAGGCACGATAAAGAAACCGTTATTGATCAGAGATCGCAAGCTCTGAGCAAAATTTTGAAGTTTTTAAAAACAACGTTGAAGTGCTATAGTAATTATGCAGTAATAACGCAATATGAATAAAATAAATTTGGGAGCGTGGGATGTTAAATAAAAAAATATTAATGCAACAAGAATTTACACTACAGGAAAGGTGATTGGAGAATCGAATGGGTAATCCATAGATGAGAACATGGACAAAGTTATTATATATGCACTAGTACTTACTGTTTGTTTATATTGGTAACCCAATACTCCACTTACGATGACACCAACGAACATAGCCAATAAAAGTAGGAAATGCTACAATAAAAAATATTCTTTTTTCATATGGTCATTTAAGAACACCCCCACCCCCCAACAAAAATCAAAAGTACCAAAGCATTTGCAAAATAACTTTTTATAACCAAGTTGAATCTTACCATTGTCAACATTCCTCTGAACTTTTTAACAGCCCCACAACAACCCAGAAAGGACACGAGGATACAAATGATGGCCGCCATGATGAGTAACCATGGAAACGATAAATGCACATAATCTAGAATGATCGTTAGGATTCCCAGAATCGGTAGTCCGTTGTTATTTTTTATATAGCTGCCGTATGCAAGAAGACCAATACCACCCAACTAAAACAATAAAAGTGGATAAACATGTAACAACATAAGATCTGAAGAAGGAATTGTTTGGCGATAACTTGTAGTATACTTGGTGGAATGATAAATGTTAGAAAAAAAATAGTTATAAATTAAAAGCTGGACGGAATGAGATTTGCTATGTACATATTTAGTTTTTCAGTTTTGCGAGGTATTCTAGTAAGCATATGCCACATCAGATCTCTTTATCGGCTTTTTTGCGATATTGTGTCACTCGACTGATGTCAATTGGCATGGATTTTGTTATATTCTCTGCTTTCTCAGCGTGACAATGCTGACAATATGTAACCATAAGCATACGAATTTAGCAATGATTGTGTTACAAGGTATCAATTTTACTCAAAATTGTGAAAATGATCATAAATACACACATGTAGTAAATCAAAATATCTTTTTATGACAAAACCAAGCACGCAGATTACCGAAATATCAATAATTACATTAAATACTATTAATAAAGAATCGAGGAGTATCTAAAAATTTAAATAAAATGTGCCCTACAATGAAATTGATTTTATAAAGTACGTACAAACATGAGGAAGTTGAGGGTAAACATTATGTACTTGACGATCTTTCCGCAGCGAGTAAGACCCATTCTGAAGATAAAAACATTAAAGCATGATTCCGTGGAATATCCAAGGCAGTTAATCTTTAAGTTTTATCTACTGTTATATACATTCAATTCATGTGAATACAATTAATTCATACGGTTAATTACACAGCAGATTGGTTGAAAAATAATTTAGCCGGAATATGTTTAATTAAACAATTCTAAAAACCAGTCAGTATTGGTAGATTCCTCACCTGTTTCGATATCTGCATCTCTACACACACCGGAACCCCAAAACAACCACTGATTGAAATAATATATAAGACAAAATTTAAACTAAGTTGTGAAGCTAATTCTCTATTACGCTCAAACTCCCGGGTCGTTGCCATGGAAACTCTCGTCTGCAGCATCTTCTCAATCAATGTTTATCTGTTTTCTTGTGTTTTGAGTACATTTAGCCTGGCTTAGCCGCTGGAGAAAGGCGAGTGCGCGCCGAACACGTAATACATACATCAAAGAGGCTGGTTAATTTGATATATAATATAATTTAATGAAACAACACCTTGCCTAAGGGAACCCTCCATGCTCTTCTTCTTGCATCCTTTTCCGTTGAGTACAATTATCAAACCTAGGCTAAATATATTGTAATTAATTTAGGTTATATATAGAGTCGTGCATGGACTATTGTACCATTTATATCTTTAAAAACTTAAATGTTATGTGTAATTTAATAATCATTTTACATGTCGATGAATAAAAATTCTTTTCATATGAAAGTACATCATATTCATAATATATAATCACCGTTTTAAAAAATATTCAAATTGTACAATAATTGTACAAACTTAAAATGCATTTAGAATTTTAAAGAAAGGTTTCGAACTCAAAACTTGCAGACAATTGGCTGCATGACTGCATTACCCCGTTGCTCTATCCAGTCAGGTATACCATTAATATTGTGAAAGACAAAATGTACAAGATTATATAGTCAGTTTTATTTCCGAAAGAAATTTGCGTCAAAATTTGGAGGTGTCCCATACCTCCTTAATAGAGAAGTTCCAATTTCTTGGAAATGATACAGAAAAAGCTTGCCAAGCCAAAAAAAGGGGGAATGAAGACTCAATTTGAAAAACAAATTTCTAAAGTGGGGTGAGTGTATTATTCCGATCAGATATAAATAGGAAAATGTAGCTTTTGTCAGTAAAGTTATTATTTTTGAAATACATAAACGAAATAAAAATACTCGCATCGAGAAAATCCCTCTCCCTGGCACTTGGTGCCTGATTTCCATGCTTTGTATTCTATTCGACATTTTTTAACAGATGTTGTTTTCTTGAGGGATCAAAGATGGACGACTCTTGCCGTTTTGGATTTTTCTCTGATCAATGAGCAAACATATTCATCAGCTTCACATTCAAATGTAACTTACAGCATCATTTTAACTAAAATTTGTAAACAATACTGCTTTGAGTTAACAAAATAATTCATGTTTTCAACTGTTTTTAGTGCATAAAAATGCTAGATTTTCAAAATGTTCGGTAAGTATTGCTATAATATATATGTTCAACTGGTATAGTTGGCATTTTAGTAAACTTGAGACTTAGGTAAGAATCCCTCTAACAAACAAATGTACCGAAGCGAAATTTTCGGCATTTTTTGTTTATCTTGGAACCAACTACGAGTATCAAACATAATTTAAATCCCTTCGTTGACACTTGATGTGCAATCGAATCTGAAAAATAATTCTTTTTGCTGAACCTGTAAGACAGTTGGTGGGGTGCGTGGATAAATTATCCAATACAGGAAAAGTATGCACTAGAAACCATATGACGTTAATAGAAAAAAGTATCAAAGGGCCACGTCACTCACCTGGGGAATGGTAGTAAAGAGTGTCCTCATGAGCTAGTTGTCATTGCAACCTTTCTTTTATATAAAGGATCACTTGTATATAACAAAAGAATTGACCTATAGGGGAGATCGATTTCCCGGAAAAAATAACTTTTAAAAATCAAAGTTCATTTCATAATTTCTACTGTACATATTTCTAAATTTTTCGAATTTTCATTTAGAACCTAGCATATTGCGCTTGTAATTCTTAAAGTATTCTTCAAAGTTGGCTAAAACATCATTTTTGCAGTAAAACGGTCTATTTCTGCATGAATTTTTGCCGAGAAATCCATTAGGGCAGGCCTGTCCTTAAAAAAAAACGAAGATATTTTGATAGGTTTTGATCAAAGGAATAAATTAAGATAGGATTTTTTTTAGGGGCACCCCTGCCCTGAGGTCGAAATTTGCAAAAACCTAAAAAAAATTAAATCTTATTTGTATTATAGTGGTTTATATAAACGTTTTACACCTGTAAGGTTTGAATAGCTCAGTTGGTTTTACCGCTGTCACTTACCGCATAACTAAAGGTTTTTTGCATCCTGGTTCGATTCCACCTGTTGGCATGATTTTTCTTTTTTTAAAATTATCGGTTTGTATAAACACCTTTTTATTATTTTTTTTTATACAGGATTGTGCATTTTGAAATTTACTCCGATTTTCTTTCTTTAATGCACGTTTGCTCTTCAAATTGAAGACATTTATGAAAAAGTACAGTGTATGTACTGAACTGAAAGCAATCAACCGTAACTATACCTTAGTGTAAGCAAGCTTTGTTTGAGGACAAGAATCATTCACTCTGTGTTACTCGAGACAGGTGCCACGTAAAAAAAAATCATTCTGAACAAAAACTGTTGCGTTTGCTTTTCCAGAACATCTGAACTGAACTGAACTTTATTTATTTTACAACGATTGATAAACAAGTTCTACAACTTATATTAATATCTTTCGTTGGCACGGATGTTAGCGCGAGGGGGTCATTGATGTGGGAGGAAGCCGGAGTGCCCGGAGAAAACCCACGTGTCCAAGCGGGCGACCACCATACCCTTTCACATACAACCACTGTCGATCACGGGGATCGAACTCGGGTCGCAGAACATCTATAGGAAATGGTACAATTTATTGTTTCAAAACGTGCATGATATTTTCGGAAGTAAATGTAAGCATGGCGGTAAAGAAGTTGCTAATCCCGTTAGTGTAGATACGTCTTTTTACAGCTCATTTCTTTGGATGTGATACATTTCATTTCGAAAAATGTCATTGGTGTAAGAAATGCTAATTATAAAAAAAAATGAGAAATTTAAGAAGTTGTGTCGAAACTGAAATGTAGCCCTACAGCTTGAAAACAATTGCTAACGCGCGATATTCAATTTGTCTGCACCGCCTTGGTGTGTTATAGGACAGACGACATCCAAAAATAAGCATTCCATGCTTAAATGGCAGCGATATATTGAATTCCCCTCCTAATTTTATTTCCTATGGAAGGGGGGGTTCAAAATATCATGACTGCTATATATATAACCCTTCCATTCCCCTATTCCCAATTTCCATCCGAGGTGGGTTAAAAATATTATGGCCGCAATATATTAACCCCCTGTTCTGATTTTCAATGCATTTTGGAAGGGGTTCAAAAAAGTATGGACACGATATATTGATCACGTAAAAAAAATCTTGTAAAAACATTGCTTCTGATTAAAGCAAATGAATGTGTTCTTCTTGTTGATACGGATCTGTTTCATAAATTTTGAATTATCATGTTCAAAACTGAATGCGCGATATAAGGAAAATAAATACCCGATTTTAACGTCATCGTGGACACGGCATATGTGAAAATTTAATCATCGTAATTATGATCCTATACGGGAATTAAGTAAAATAACACATTCCTTATTTTTTAAGGGATATTGTGTTAATGTTTTCAATAGAATAAAAGAAAATCAATGCATAAAACGACCTTTGAAATTGCGTCACGCGAGACTTTCGATAGTTGCTACATGTAATATGTCCCTGGTTGTAAATAAACGCATATAAAGTATACTATCGTATCATAGAAAGTAAACTGAAAATAAATTTAAAGATAATAAAGTAAAAAAAAGCGTCCATAACTCAAACTGCTCGGACAACGACTGTGAAACTTTTTTTTCAATCACTATACATTATGAGAACTAGAACCTAAGAGTTTACTGTGAATGGCCTAAAATCAAAAAGTGGAACGGAAATCGACATGCTTTTTGTAAAGCAAGAAACCAATATCGGCCCTATAGGTCAATTCTTTTGTTATATACAAGTCATCCTTTCAATTCTATTGTTTTTTTTTTCGAAACAAAGTACGACACAAAATAATGTACCAACCGTTATCAACACCTATAAGTTGAAAATTATATAAATTATTAGTGCGTTGTTCCATACTTTGTTAGAATTTGCCGATTGTGCTCGAGGTGAATACAACCAAAGATAATATTCTTAAGAATAGATTCCAACACACGAACAGTCTTTCAAATTGTACCACGTTAGTCAAAAATTCAACATTCTTGCATTCCTGTGCGAGTTATTCAGATTGTCTATACGACTGATTGTGTAGGAATTAACAAGAGGACACGATTCCAGTTTTGTAAAAAGGTTATTTCTTTATTTCAACATGTTTCTAATACAACACACTTTGGATTAAAAACACAATAAATTATATAAACCTTGTTTTCTTATATCACAAAACCTTGTACAAAACCTTTATATATAATATAAGTATTCTTCAAATCGCATTCAACTCATACAAACAGAATCACAAGCAGTTTTTGGGGAAGGGGGTAATCTTTATTTTTAAAATTCTCTGTTCGAACGTAGTAAGACAGAAGCCACTCTAAATATAGTAAAAGGATTCTCCTGGGGACACCTACACAACTATAACAGAAAAAAACACATCGTATTCTGAGACTGATGTCTATATATTTTGTGTTCAAGGCCAAGTGCGTGTATTAACTAGTTTAACAGCTATACTCTGGCAAAGTGAATCAGATTTTTTTTAATTCACCATGTAAATTATATCTATGCGCCATGGCAAAGTTTAGTAGCAAGATATTTTTAGCTCAGTAAGATATATCTCATGTTAACGGTGTATAGAAATGAGCAGATCGGTTGGATAGATCAGTTCGATATTTAAAATGTTAGACATTTGCAGCATCCAGTCAGGTATAGCAGACCTTGCGCGCCAGCCTCGTCTTCAACATTAAATAGTGCAACACGTTAGCAACATGCTTCCTCTACTCACAAAATCAAAATGGCTGGAAGAGGGTATTAAATATATGTGTGTATGTACAAGACGAACAAAAACTCAACAAGAATGGTGAATTTCCTATAACATTCCAATTAAACAAATATATATAGCCATTCTGCTACATACATTACATCATAGTTACATGTCAGTGCATCTGGAACAAGTATTACGTGAAGTGAAAAATCAACAGGTGTAGATTCAATCTTCAAACTTTGATTATTGAAATATCCCATATTCTAAATAAATCTTTGCTGATGTGTGGCTTGAAAGTGCTATTATTTGAAAACTGTGCAAGGTATTTTTCTGCATATTTGGTTACAACAGTGAAACGGTGCTAGAGAGAGAGGAATAAAAAATAAAAAAAAAATGTGTGAACATTTGCTAACGCCACCAGCATGATCGTACGGAAAAATTTCCCACAGTGCATCCCTTTCAATGATGACCTATAATAGCAGTTGATGAATTACAATAGGAATAATGTATACATCATTTCGCATCTTGACAACATGAACAGCATTTCTTGGTGTATGCAATATGCATAAAACAACAAAGTTACGTTAAATAGTTTGTGTCCAAAAATAAAAATGACGCAATGTCACACTTTACAATTAATGAAGACAATAGAATAATAACTAGACAATTCACTGCAAAATACATGTCGCATGCATACTTGTATAATATGTGATATCTCCCGTAACACCTTCATACATTCCAACTCTAAGGAATAATGGTAATTTTTCAACATCAATCAATTTACTCTAGGTTAGTGATGAGCCATGCCTTAATATCGACATGCCAGGTTACTATGCTACAAGACTCTCGTGGATACATATATTAGTATAATGGCGCGCAAATTGTGATGTCCTTCAGTGGATTGACTGCGCATCTAAGTTGACGAAAAAAGGTTGAGCTACGTAAAGCAGAAAATTTAAATTGTTCCAATTATGACGTCACTTCCTCATCCGGTTGTTCGCTGGAACATCTTTCCTGAAAGCTCCGGACTTTTAAGAAGTCTACAAGAAAGGGGAGATAATGCAAACATTACCGAAACTAGTGAAGTTTATGATGATGTCTCGTTTTACAATTCTTTACTTAATTTATTTAACTTATATTTATTTCTTTACTAGTTGCACATTTTTTCTTCTATAATGACTGTAAATCTGTAAATATAAACACAAAACATAGCTGCCGTGTTAGCTAATACTAGAAAGAGCTAGACATAGTCCCCCCCCCCCCCGTGGATATTTTAAGCCTTTAATTTTTAAAACTCCCAATAACTTTTTGTAAATTTATATACTTTTTTAAAATATACCGGCTATCCCTACAGTCATACAATTTTAATTTTTTAAAGTGTCGAGGTTAATCAGGTTGTATATTGAAGGATGCACACATTTAACCAGCTGACATGCAATTTTAAAAATAAAACTAAACTGTAGTGAGATGGCCACTAGCGGTTAAGATATGTATTTCTCTTTTATGGATTCTGGTACATCTATTCTGTCTTTCCAACAAGCAATTCGGGGTGATCTACCTAATCATTTATTCTGGAAGCCAAACATCCATGCATGACAATCAGCATCCGTTTTATCAATGAACTTCCATTACAAGGAGGGGGGCAAACACTTTGATAAACTTTGACGTCTAAAACCAAACATATTAAACGGGCAGTTAACCATTAGCGAATAAAGGAACACCAAATAAAAAATAAAACCAAGGGGTAAATAACGAGTCCATGGAATATTCCGAGTGTAATTAAAATAAAACCTATATTCAAAACTATTTTCATTGATCTTATTCGTCTGCGTATGGAATACTGTCTTGTCTTCCAAACCAGGGGCCGCGACTGTTGCCTTCATCTATTTCCGGCGAGCTCGCCAGATTTGGTTTTTTGGCGATGGCCGACCTTTGCTGGGCTGATTGTAAAGATTGAAGACTAATTACTGAGGGACGACTCCTTTTATCGTAGCTGTCTAACTGGGAAGTGTCAAAGTCCATTTGGAAAGCGTTGACAACACGGATCTGTAATGGAGAATAGATTGTGCATAGATGAAAGAGTTCCAACCGAACACACGTAAATTCTAGAATTGGCATATTCATTCATACACGGTAATTGATTAACTTTTTTTTCTTCTAAAAGAAAATTATAAATACCGGTTAATGGATATATTAAATCAATTCTGAAAAATGGTGTGAATATCAATTTCATAAATACCTAGTTCTGTAAAAAAAAAATAAGGAACAAAATATAGGTATATTATAAGTCAATGTTTTGGTTAGGTAAAACAATAAAAAAAAATCAAGTTAATGGATCATGCGTCGCAAAATACATGCAAAATGAACAATATAAACATGCTTCAAGCCGGAAACTGGCGTGTGGCCATGCTCGTGGTGGCAATCAAGACAGCGATGCATCTAATACGTCACTTCCGGTCAAATGCACAAGCTGTATCACATACTCGAATTCAAAAAATTCCAAGAAAACACATTAAAGCGTGTGTGTTCGACAAGCATTCATTTTCTCAAGTGTTCTGGGCAAAGAATGCACCCATCAAGTTGTCAGATACAGGAGAAGAGTGCATTTGTTTGATCTAAGAATTCAGTAAATAAATCTATATGACGAAATCGTGCAGTCGTGATTCGGGGAGTAAAAATAATGAGAAAAAAAAGTAACAAATGTACTTACAGATTTTTAGGACAATTTTTTTTCATGAAAAATTTGATAGTTCTCGTTTGGAGATATATGTAAACCTTGTGAACAGGTAAACGCACACCTTGTAAATAGGTGACCATTGCAGCTGCATATATATAATAAACATGTACAAAACTCAATGACAGGTAATCAATTTTTATTTTCTATTGTAATAAAACCCATAAACAATTGTTTTTAAATAAACTATGTTAAGGAATGTATACAAAGCTATTTAACAAAAAGCAAGGAGTACACAGAAATAGATACAATACATGTGGTTGTTGTTTCACAAACAAACACAGTTTACATACAGATATTTCATAGTCATTAATTTACTATTACATGTACTTCTAATGTCTGCAAATATGAGTCCAAATTGAACAGATCTCTCGCACACTCATTTTTTTCTCGTATGAATATCAAAAAAAAAAAATACACATCAAAGAGTGAACAGTTACTATAACTCTCAACAGTTTCGCATATGTACTGAATCAAGTTCTAAATCTTATCATTGGACTTTCATTCAAACTAAATTCTTGACACTAAACCTTCAGAGTGACTTTTTTGGGATGGTAATATTAATATAAAAATAACGTCCGGTAACATCTACATTTAGGCTATAACAAGTACATGTAAATAACAAAATGACCTCACACTAGTCACATGTACATTCTATTGTTAATTTTAAGAAGGTTGTTATTTCATCATGTTTCAAATTCTTTACAACAAACACCATCCAGTTTTGAAACTAGGTTATCCTTCTT
This sequence comes from Magallana hongkongensis, assembly GCA_016163765.1. Taxonomy (NCBI): domain Eukaryota; kingdom Metazoa; phylum Mollusca; class Bivalvia; order Ostreida; family Ostreidae; genus Magallana; species Magallana hongkongensis. The sequence continues at coordinate 15,388,235 of WFKH01003881.1, read as the reverse complement.
ATAGGTAAATCAATGTACATCTCTCTAAATTAATTAAGCTTTTCGATTTAAACATTATGCTAATGAAATACTAAAGCTTTTATGCATTGCTGTTTTTAGTTCAGTATGATAAAATTTTATTCTAGAGTATATAAAATACTGAAAATAGATGATAGAAATCTTCCCGAAAAATGGCCTGAGAAATTTTGAGGAAATGACATTTCCTCAGAGATTTGGTGATCTGTACTAGATAATAAAAAAAAAAAACTACCACACATACATAATATTCACAAAGTACATTGTATAAACCAAGTGTTAAACTGTTCCTGTTGGCAGAAAACACATCACACACAGATTTTTGTTAACCATACAATTTCTAATAGAACTCTAAATACATGTAAAAACATGCTGCTTCCTAGATTTATTTTACAATCACAATGTCTATTTCAGTCATGCTTCAATAAAATAACACCAATTTATGCCTTCATGCAGATTTCTATCACATAATTCAGCATGGAATGAAACATTCTAATGGTCCCACAACAAATGTAAAGAGCATCACTTATATTTCATTGCTCTAATTTTCAACATCCCAAAGCAGTTACATTTTGGAGACTTTGAAATCTTCCCCAAAAATCATTCTTGTCATTATTAATTGTAGATAAAAACAGTTTTGCTATTTTTTATAAACATAAACAGCATCCATCAACAATAAATGGAAAAGTCCTTCTCCTTGTCTGATACCTATGATACAATTTAAATCTGATCAACAATTTCAAAGAAATTTATGTATGATCATGAAACAGCTAGGATTAGAAATGGTCCAATGTGAAACTAAGTGCAGAAGGGCCTTTAGCACTGAGTGATCCTCCATACAGTATATACATGTACATACAATATATGATAATCAGCACTTAATATAATGGGGCTCAGAGACTCATACAGGAAAAGACACTGTTTAATAACTGGGGTACTATTATCCTTTGTAAAAGCAAGTTTAATTAGCTCTTAATTCTCACCTGAGATGTATAAATGTGCACTTTTGTACACCTGAAGGATTGAACATTGGAGGGGGGGGGGGGGGTTGTTGTTTGTGTTGGGGTAAACCATGTGATTGGAATGCTTAGTGGAACCAATGGAAATAATGTACCAACGATTGGGAAGGAAAGGCAAATCAATCTTCAGGAGACTTTCTGTCTATCTAAACACATATCAATCAATAAAAATAATAATAAGTAGTATGCTTTGTTCAGTGATGAACTGAGTAAGGTAGAAACTATATACACATCACGGAACGGAAGCAGAGCTATTCATGACATTCAACCACAAGCTACTGACATTACAGCATTCAACACACACTCTTTGCTGGGGTAAAACATGCATATCTACTGGTATCACTGCACAGGGACCAGGGTATACGTATAACAAACCCCACAGGTCCCCTCAGTCCAAACAATGGATCATTGCTGCTTATAGTGCCATCAGAATTACTTGTTCACATACATATGAAAATACACGTATTATCTTCCTATCACATATCAATGATTCAGGCTGAAAATATCTTTTTCTCTTTAAATAACTTAATATTCACAAGATATCATTCTTGTTCTTTTAAGTTCACAGTTTTTTTTAACATCACCAAATTAAAGTTGTAAATGAGTTTCAACATGTTAATTGTCTTAGTTCTGTAATGGAGAACAATCAGTGCCTGAAAGCTTTTGCCCATGAGTAATGGCATTGTTTAGAACACGGTTTCAGATGCCCCTCCCTCTTCAGCTGACGTCACAAGCGGGCTTGATGCAGTGGTCGCAGGTTTTCTAAGCTTTTGATTTTGTAGTGAATGGTAACTGTGCATTGATGAAATACTAGAACTGTCAAATCGTGCATCTATGCCCATACGGAAAGCATTAATAACACGAATCTGTAAAAAGAAATTGAACACAAAAAATCAGGAAGGGTTAAACAAAAGTCAGGAGATAAACTACACACAGGGCAGCATGTCTCAACAAGAGGGGCAGTTATATCTTATTCTGATTCAGTCAGACATCACCATCTTAGTCAGATATCATTGACTCAGATAACACTGGCTCAGTCAGATATCACTCTGACTTAGTCATAAATTACTCTGACTCAGAAAGATATCAATGACTCAGGCAGATATCACTGGCTCAGTTAGATACCACACCGACTCAGTTGACAATTTAGCATTGTGTACATTTTACTAATGTTAGTTGAATCAAAATTACAAATCTCATTGTGGAAACATGCTGTTGTGTTAATAACAAACTTAAGATTTCTAAGATTCTTTCTTGTGTAAGGACTAAAGCTACATAGCAAGACATTGGCAGTTTGTAACAACAGTGCTCATATATATACCTGGAGCATACCTGAAATTTAGCTATTGTGCTTAGACTCTAGACCTTATCAATGGTGGGGGGGGGGGGGGAGAGACAGTGCCCTTAATATAAACCAATCATCAAACAGACAGAGGTATATGGAGGTAATGCAAAAATCTAACATTTAGGAAACGTTAATACCTTTGATTTATATAAAACATCAGAACCTCTCAAAAAACATCCCCTAGCTGTAAACTGATATGTATGTTCATTTCTCTCATTAACAAGACTTGAAGATCAATTCCTATGACTAGAAAAAAACATGGCTTGGCCTCATTCCGTTCAATCTACACTATCACACAACAGTTCTAGCATTAAGATATTACAGGACAATGGAGATATACACCACCTACTAAATATTCAGGGAAGCACATCTTAATATGTCTCATCTGAATAACACATTTACATTATCAAAAAAAATTCTCTTCTTCAAAAGCAATTTTTCTACCTATATTGCCATAGAAAAAATGTATACAGTCAGTAAGAAACATGCAAGTCTCGGTTCAAGACATACTTTAGCAGGTCCACAGAGACAGTTACAAAATGTCTACACATTTCAAATCGTTCGGTTTCTGTCAACAGACCAGTCTTCATATAGAAGTCTCTGTAATACTATTGATATCAGCGTCATACTCAAGACTCATAGTCTTGGGGGAGGAATCCCGGTGCCCGGGGTTCACTGGGGCCATCAAAGGGGACGGCTGTTTAGAGACAAGAGGAACATTTTCATAGGACTGGCTTTTAAGTCTAAATCCAGGGTCGGGTGGGGACACGGGCATTTTGGGAAATGGTCTCTCAAATGCCGTGGTTAATCGGCGACAAATTCGTTCGTGATGGTTTGCTATGGTGACCGACTCGCTCATGGGCCTTGGGCCCTGATGAGAGCGAGAGCTTCGTAAGCTATGAAAGCTGTGAAAACTGTTGACACTACGTTTTTCCTCCAGATCCTCCAACGTGCTTTTAAATGCCCGAACTACTCGTAACTGCCAATGAAAAGAGATTTTAACATTTAATCTGCAAAACAATTTTGCCATGGTCTTTCCAAAAAAAAGTAAAAAATCGTTATAGAATGGAAAGCCACAACAGTGACGGGATCACAACCACTAGACATTTCTCTATTGACTACATGAGACCAACTGAATGGGCTGCCGCTGCTGATGGGGGTAATCTCACTCGATGGAGGACTACTGCCATCCAGGATAAAATTTTTGGGAGGTCAATGAGAAATTGTTCCTTGTAAAGTCGAGACGGCAGCAGTGGTCGGGCATGCTGGAACTGTTAAAAACATGACACCAAAAAAAGAAAACACAATGAAAACCAAACAGTTGGGCCAAAAGGGCAGACAAAATAAAAAGTTGACGAACACAAGGAGGGGACTTGTACAACATCAAACAAAAACACTGTTCTCTTTTTCACTGTGTGCCTCAAGTCCAAATCAAAACAAAAAGATAACCTTTTGACGGATGTGACTGGGACCAAAGCAAATGATGAATGGGAAGGGAATGAGGATGGCGGCATAAGTGGTAACTGAACACATTAGTCTACATGGAACAAAAGACCTACAATCATGGCAAAACTAATCACTGAATTGTTCTGGGCAACATGTCTAGATTCAAAATAAGATAACAATTATGTACTGTTGAGTAGTTTTCTATTCTATTTGACTATTTCTATACTGACATGTTGCCATGCAGAACATAAAAACTAGCTTCCCTAACTAAATGCTAAAACAGCTTTTGTTAATTAAAAACTGAAGTACTGCAGTGATATTGTCTATCTATTCATCAAATATGCTTCCAATGCATTCCCAAAATCAATTCCTTCCAACCTCTTTTCCATAACAATTTTTTCATTACATGCTTCTTGGTACATGTATAACCTTTAACAATAATGATTATTTTGAAAGCAAGACGTGTGGAAGAAATTCAATTTTGAGCAGGATCTCAGGATTTCTTTCAAAAAAATCACACACTCACCAAAAAAAAAAAAAATCCTCAGAACCTGGCAATAATGGCTCATCATTCATCAAAGTAAAAAAAATAAACTCCTACGATTAGTACCGTGAACTGGTCAGTTATGTCTCTAGGTAGTCAGTCGCACAACAACGGAGTATATATATGTATATATATGTAAGTAAACAACAGTTGACGAACATGACAGCAGCCTGGGCATGCCCTTACCTGAGTCTGGAGACGAGCCAGGCCTCGGATCCATAAGATCTGGCCCCGCCGCCCAGGAACTCCATCCACCTCCTCTGCTTCCTCCTCTTGGTCTTCTTCCTCTTCCTTTTGCTTCTTGCCGCCCCAAGAGCAGATCCTCTTAGGCAAGACAGATGTTGGAATAGTGGTGATAATCTGGTGAGGAAAAAAAATTAATGTAGGAGTTTTTGATTTGTTTTCCTCTTTTTTTACTTAAAAAAAATTAAAAATCCTGAAAGACAAGCTTGAATAAAAATTACTAAGGATAAAATCATTAAGGATACTCATTATGTTTTAATCATGGACAATTGTATTTTAATCAATGATCATATGCTGACCCAAATGCTCAGAAATGACAGGAAAAACGTAATTCAACTTTATTAAACATTAACCATCTCTAAAAATGTTTATCTTTTGTACTGAGAGAGTGGAAATCAGTATTTTCCAGAGTGCACTGAAAGAACTAAAAATCTCTCACTTTGCGAGATAGACTTACCTGTCCCCATAATAAAGTGCTAACTCCCAAAAACACACACCAGAACCACTGGTCCAACGTCAGAGCCTTAGTAGAAAACACTGTTCCACCAAACTGTACTAGGATTATCTGAAACAGACCGGACACTTATGTCATATTCTCATTCTTAACTTCAATATATTACAAACCTAATTTCACACTGAATTTTTCAATTTCAGACAATGCAATGATCCAAGGCATGAACATTTTTGCTTGCATTATATTATTTGCATAATCCAAAATAAAACGAAAAAATATCCCTTACAGCACAATTTCAAGTAGTAAAAAAATAGCGGTCCACCATTCACTAATACTTGCTACCCTGACTATGATATTTCAGTAACTGTAAAGTTTTGTCTAAACAATGAATATATATTTGCCAACAACGAACAAAATATAATACTGATCAGGTAGTAAATATAGGTAGTTTTTCAGAGACAACCCTCTCATTGTTGTTCAACTTATGTACATGTAATGAGAATTTTTCATCATTTAATTATCTATATACTTTTAACCCTTTTAATTCCTTATATCTTCCACCTTATTTACCGATAACTGAAATACCATTAAGTCTTATCAAAATTATGCACTTTTTTCATTAAAAATCTGTGAAAAATTAACTGAATAATCATTTTACAAAAGACTTTACCGTAACTTTTACCTGAACCAAATTCATTCTTCATTTTAAACATGCAGAGAAACCTGAACTCACCTGTGCTACAAATGTACCAATCCAAATTCCTAAAAACACTGGATTTCTTCTTAATCCTTCAAATATGTTTCGCTGCCCATGGATTTTTCGAGCATTGACTTCGTTAAATAAAGTCATCATAACAAAAGAGTTAAATATGATGGTGAAGTGCTGTGTAGGAGGGGCATGAATTTTCTGATATTTTCCATCATCTATTTCAAACAAATTATTTCCTGAAAGAGATAAACAGAACTATTACATGTATATATCTTTTTGAAATAACAAGTTAAAATTTTCATACAAAATTCCATTTCCCCCAATATGTATTGTGCTCCAAATCCAACATGTACATGTGCAATAGAAGATATCTTTTTTGCAATTTTAATTCAAGATTTTTCTGAAAAAATCTACACAAAAATATAGGTTTACTTTATCGACATAACAATGTATTATGTCTACCCCTTTGAATTTTTTAAAACCTAATCAAACAAATTTTTCAACAACATAATGATGGCATGAAACTAACAGGGTCTAAATATTGACTTGATACTGAGGAAGTAAACAAAGAATTCAATTTGATATTATTTTGTAATACTTTGAGCGTCAAAATAGTTCATTATATACATGTACAATGACTAAGATATCAAGACAAAAGTCTAATTATACCATAAAGTATCGTGTATAATATGCACTCGTGTATAATACGCACCCCCCAAAGTTGACCAAAAAATGGCGAAAAACAGCAGGTCCTAATTATAATATGCACCCAAAAAATGGCGAAATCAACGGCCGCCATTTCCCCCAAAACTATCGATGTTTCATGATAATTTTATAATGCATGCGCAATTTCTGTAATTTTGTGATCGGAACATAGCTCAGATTATGAAAATCGACGGCCGCCATTTTTCCAAATAACTATCGATGTTTAATGATAATTTTATAACCCAAGCGCAATTACTGTAATTTCGTGATCGGAACATGGCCCAAGTGATATTAGAGTCAAAGTTCTTACAATTTTACTTAAAAAGGACGGTATGATTTACATGGGCGGTATCAAATATCATTTGACACCTCATAAAGAAAGAGATTCTTATACAACAGCGGAGAAGTTGAAGATCATCATATGTAGTCTAGAGAAGAACGGCAACCGAGCTTAGTGCTTAAAAGTAATAATGTTTGCAGATATAAACCAAAACAACATCAAGAGAAATGATTTAATTGATTAATTATAGTCAAACTCTTTGATTGTTGTTAAATAAACATTGTGAAGAAATGTATGTATGTCGTATATCGTCATTATCAAGTCGTACAAATGATCGATGTATTTTTAGCAGTGTCTATGTAAAGCAATAACGTATATTTACATTCACTTTCTTTCCCCCTATTAAATTGCATTGATTGATTTGAGTGACATTTACGCATAACACAGAAGACCCCATCACCAAATATGGTGCGTATGAATACAATCTTCCTTCAGTATTTTTCAAACAACATGACTGACTCTCCTCGCGACTTCAAACCGGATCACGACCTGATATTATACTTACTCTGATAAACATTTCATTGATATAATATTTTTAACAGTTAAATGAAATCAATTTATTTATTTATTATTATACCAAAGGTTATATTCATTGAAAAACAGATTAAAAAATAAAATTGTGAACTTAGAATTTATAGCGTTGTGTACTATTTTTGTCAGCATAATTCGGCTGTTCCAATGGCTCTTCCATTCATTGCGCATTACTCGTAGAATTAGGCAGAGAATTTAAAAAATAAATCTTATTTGCGGAAAGGGAATAAAGTTAAAAGAACGTAAATATAAGCATTGAATCATTATTTTTTGAAAGATGTGGTCTCATAACTGCAACGGTGTGTGCAAACAAATTTTCAAAATGCGTTAGCGCGCGTTATTCAATTTGTATGCACACACCGTTGCAGTTATGAGACCACATCTTTCAAAAAATAATGATTCATTGCTTAATTAACTGCATAACTGGACACAAAGTAATCAAGTTAAATAAAATCATAATAATTGCTAATCTTAATGCACTTGAAAACACCCTGTGAAGTCCGACACAAGACAGGTACATGCTTCTTACACCGGAAATTTTTAAACAAACATTGACCACGCGCCGAGTCAACTTACCCAATGGCGAATACACTGGCGATATTTAAACTTGTTTAATGCAGGAAATAGTGTTAATAGAGGATAGATATTTCAATACATGGAAATAAAACTAAGAATAAGGTATTTCTGACACAGTAAATTTAGTATACACTCATACAACTTGCATAACACGCTATATCGACAGTCACTACTCCCGTGGTATCAAGAATCACGGCTTGAAAAAATGGGGTAAAATTTTGGTCCTATGTACAATACGCACCCCCCACTTTTGATCAAATTTTGGCTGAAAAAAAGTGTGTGTTATACACGCGACTTTACGGTAGATTGAATTCAGTGTATAACTGTGAAAAGCTGCCAAAAAGTCTGATGCTTTCTGATTATACACTAGTTCTAATAAAACTCTAAAAAGTTTTCCTATTTTTGTTATCCATGACCATACTTTTTTTACTGCAGTAAACATGATATCATGCATGATTGCCTAACAGTCCAATGAACACCTTAAAAACCTACCACATGCACACACAATAGCAGAAAACAATAGCTGATATATCCCATAATACTTACCTTCAAATAAGAGAACAAAAACAACAATAAGCTGATAGAGAGAATGTCCCATAATATTTTTTGTCATGGTTCGGGAGATGAGGGCCTTGGTCCTGCCGTATGGTTTTCTCTTCAGGAGTTCCATGCTGGGCAGCTCTGTGGCCAGGGCGAGGGAGGCTAGCGTGTCCATGATCAGGTTGACCCACAGCATCTGAATGGCCTTGAGGGGACTGTCCTGTAAAATAGGTCAATGCATCGTGACACCAAGTTGTACAGTCACTATATATTCAAAGTTTATTCAACTTTAGATACAACCAACCAATATAAATCTCTATAGAACTTTGCTTTTGTGATCGTAATTTTCCAAAAAAAAAAAATCCAGTTTTCAACTGAGAATTAAGACACACAACTTTACTCTGTTTAACTTCAACTTTTTGTAAAGGCTTAGCAATATATGAATGAGAGTTTTTTCCCTTATCTGGGAGGAATAGTGTACCAACTCACATTTATGATACAGGCTCCAAAGAAAGCGACCATTACAGCCACACAGTTGACAGTCAGCTGGAACTGTAAGAACTTGGCAATGCTGTCGTACACATTTCTGCCCCACATGACAGCTTTGACGATGCTGGTAAAATTGTCATCAGTCAGGATAATATCTGAGGCTTCCTTGGCTACATCTGTTCCTGAGATACCCTGATAGAGGAAAGAAAAAATCTCTAACTACTGATCAAGAAAGAAACTATCAAGTCAAAAAATAAATGTAAGAACCTTCAGTTCACAGGAAATCTCTGTGCAAAGTATAAAATATAAGCCAATAATATTTCCTCTTGTAAAAGTAATGGACCAGACATCAAAGTTGGATGGACTCACAGATGAAGAAATGAATGGACAGAGAGAAGGATATATAAATGAACATGATGATTCCATTATACCACCCCCTAAAGATATGCATTAGTCTTTAGAGATATAATAAAACAAAATCTTTATTTTTTTTATTAAGTCCACATAGTTAAAAACAAATACTGGCCAACTTTTATAAAAATTGCAGGTTCCTTCTTCATATAATGAATAAAAAGCAAAAACATTTTCAGAAAAATTCATGCTTTAGTTTCTTGGCACTTCTTCAGACAAAATCATGTCTACAGAAAGAAATGATTCCAATATACCACCCAAACTTTGTTAGCACAGGTTATAAAAAGAAATCTAAAAGTATCTATTCCCTTTGGTAAAGGTGACATATATATCCTGCTTACCATAGCAAAGCCCACATCGGCCTTCTTGAGGGCGGGGCCGTCGTTGGTTCCGTCCCCTGTGACTGCCACCACCTCCCGGCTGGTGGATCGCTTGCTGTCAATGATGCCCTTGACCAACGTGTACTTGTCCTGGGGGGAGGATCTGGCCAACACTCGAAGGTCAGGCCAAATCTTGTCCAACAGTTCTTGACTGACCTACAAATAAATTCACCATCATCACCATTAATATCACCATCATCATCATCAATGGCACACTATGGGTTAATATTACACTAGTTGGCCACTTAATTATGGAAATTGTTCAAGTGATTTTCGAAAAGATTTTATTGGATTTTGTTTAAGTAATTTACTGAAGGATAAAAAGTCATTAATAAAGATTCATTTTTCTGGTAAATTCAAAGATTTCACAGTTATAAATGTACTTTGAAATGGTAATACAATGCAACACACATGACAGTTTTTCCTAATGTACCAGGTACTTTTTGAAAGCAATAAAAACCATGAAATTAATAAATTTCCATTTTACAATGAAGATTATGTCATTTCTTCAAGTTCAAATGAAACTGGGTGAAATGCAAATGCTTATATTGGTTAAAAATCATAAAGAACACAATTCTATGCAGAAATTTTTTTGCAAACAAGTAGGTTCTGAATTTCATATTAAGCTTCCTATCTATTTATGAAGAGATTCCCTTTCAAGATAATTTCCCATCAATGGCTTGAATTACTGAAGTATCCCCAAACTGAGGAAATGAAATACAAAATCCTCCATGCCATTAACAGGGCTATAATTCATTGTGTCTAATATCATATTCCTGACTCCCATTTATCTGCTTATCTCTTCCATATAGACAGCACAGAATGATGACAAGGATTAAAAGCTCCCAGTAACAGTACCTCTCCGTTCTGGTCTCGGATGCGTTTATTGAATTCCTTTCCATCCAGTACCAGGAAATTTTCATTGGGGGTCAGGATGCCACACTTGGTGGCGATTGACCGAGCGGTGTTAACATTGTCTCCAGTGACCATTCGAACCGTGATTCCTGCACTCTGGCACTGTTTAATGCTAGCTGGAACCTGCACATAAAAGCAAAGGTATACCATCAATACTTAAGATTTGTTCTAATCCTGGTTGAGGAAACTTGACTGAGTTTATCCCTGAGTACCAAACATTAAGCTTGATGATTTCCTGAAGTATTCATTTCTATGAATCTACAGGAAGCATCTTCACAAACTTACAATACATAGAAAAGTGACAACAGACAAATTATAGCATTGATTTAAGTAAACAGAACATTAAGTTACATTTAATTCCCTAAAATCAATATATTTTTAACTCTCCTAAAAAGTTCAAATAAATTGCAACCTTAAGAAATAGAGGTCATTTGCAACTCCTAAAACACTTTGAAAGGATTTGCAACTCTCCAGAAACGTAACAATGATTAGCAAAATGATAATCATTTTAATGTTTCTGGAGACCTTGAAACATAAAAGTAATTTGTAACCCCTACAAACTTTGCAGCATGGCATTTTGACACCCCCCCCCCCCATAAGTGCCCTGCGGGTTGGATCACTGACCGGGTCCTGGATGCTGGTGACCAGGATACAGGACAGATTACGATCATTGGGGGTTTGGGGTGTGTGTAGGAATGGGGGTTGGGGCATGTAAGGGGTGGGGGTGTGTTTGGGTGTGGGGAGTGAAGTACTGACCTCATCTCTGACCGGGTCCTGGATGCCAGTGACCAGGATACAGGTCAGGTTACGGACCACCGAGTCCTCGTCCTCCCAGTCGTGGTTGTCCTTGATCAGCTCCTCATTGTCCTCAGTCTTTGTTCCTACAGTCACAATACACAAATATACAGGGATTCAATGTCATGAGGTCATAAAGAAATACACACATAATCCAGGATTCAATGTTATATAGAACTTAACTTGTTTATCTTCTGATATTTTCCGTGCATTAATTTTTATAAAATCCCAATAAATCACAATCATAATCAGTATGATTTAACTGTGATGTACTAAGTGGTTCTCACCGGGGTCGGTATGATAGTCCTTGTAAGCCACACAGATGGTACGGAGTCCGTCCCCGGCCATCGGCTCTATCACGTTCTTCACAACCTTCTCCTGGTCCTCCACGCTAAACGGCTTGGGCTTCCCATCACAGTCCAAGATATAGTTACACCTGGAAAAAAAAACCCAGGTAGGAGTCAAATAACAGAACAACACCATGGCACCAACAGAGATGTGCTTCTCCCTAGCTAATTCAGGAAATACCGAGTATCTAATGTCCCTCTAGACACTGTCATTTGTCATGAATTATATCAAATATTATCAAGCATGTGGCATCTTTTGATATCAAGTATCATTAGGATCACCATGCTAATGTGAAATACAGTCAAATCATTGAATTCCATTAATCCAATAATTTCAATTTATGTCCCCACAAATACTGAAACACTGTTCAGACTAGAATAATGATGTAATTGAAAACATCAAAATATATCTCAGAAATAACAACCCCAAGAACCAGTAATTTTTTAATATTTGTTTGCTTCTATCAAAACTTATATTTCTTTAACAGTCAATTGGTTGACCTACTTTTTGAGGACGATCTCAGACGCTCCCTTGGTGAACAGCCGGTAGCCGAACTTCATGCTGATGACAGTGCTCATGGACTTGCGGACCGAGTTGAAGGTGTAGACCTTGTACAGGGCTTCCTCCGGCACCTCATCCCTCACTGTCTGGTACTTCTGACCCAGGTCAAGGACAAAGCCCAGCAGAGCACACTCTGTCTTGTTTCCTAGCTGCTGAGGTAATCCCCCATCCTTGTCAGGCTGCAACAATTAAAACACAGTTTTACTTTTCATTAAATTGATTACAGTAAATGAAGTTTCAATGCCATTTTATTCTTTTTTATAACTTCAAGAACAAAACTGATATCTATTTATACTTTATATCCAGCAAGAAAGCTAGGAGCACTTGATCTGTCTTTAAAAAAAAAAAAAAAAAACACACAAAAAATTTTCTGTAGCTTCCAATTAATATCTAAATGAACTTTTTGGCCACATACTCTTTCCATCATTAAAACATTTTTGATGTTTGGAGACTATCCTGTATATCCAGTACTTACAATGACACATGAGGTGTATTTTTGATGTTTGGAGACTATCCCCCATCCAGTACTTACAATGACATATGACGTGTATTTTTGATGTTTGAAGACTATCCCCCATCCAGTACTTACAATGACATATGACGTGTATTTTTGATGTTTGAAGACTATCCCCCACATCCAGTACTTACAATGACACATGAGGTGTATTTTTGATGTTTGGAGACTATCCCCCATCCAGTACTTACAATGACACGTGACGTGTATTTTTGATGTTTGGAGACTATTCCCCATATCTAGTACTTACAATGACACATGAGGTGTATTTTTGATGTTTGGAGACTATCCCCCACATCCAATACTTACAATGACATGTGAGGTGTATTTTTGATGTTTGGAGACTATCCCCCACATCCAGTACTTACAATGACACGTGAGGTATAGCCACTGTTGATGGAGATACTGCGGACCACCAGTTCTTGGATAGTGGGCGCCAGGGCACTGAAGTTAGGGGTGCTCTTATAGTGGGCTCCTGTAAAACAGTCATCAATTAAGTACCAATTACCAGGTCAATCAGCAACTCAATAAATACTAGAAATTAAGTCTGTTTCATTTAAGTATGCAATGGTTAGAAATATGGGAACACTGAATTAAGGACTTTAACTTTTTTTTACCATTTAATAAATGGGGGTTGTGTACATTTTACAGTATTTTTCTGCCTTCAAGGAAAGACAAGTTTGATGCATTTCAAGTACATTATTACTTCATCTACGTAATATTATTTGTGTGGAAATACATAATGATCTTTAAAGAATGCAAGTGAATTTTACCGCATGCAGATGCCAATAGTGATTAGTTAAACATGAAGTTTAATGGTATAGCTATGATCGACCAAGTACTGGATAGTCCTCCTTGACGCTAATTACAGACACCCCCCCCCCCCCAAACTGTCCCCTCCCCCTTACCACCAATGTAGGACTGGACCACAGTCATCCTGTTGGTGGTGAGGGTTCCTGTCTTGTCCGAGCAGATGGCCGTGGCGTTACCCATGGTCTCGCATGCATCCAAGTGACGCACCAAGTTGTTGTCATCCATCATTTTCTGAAAATTATAATTCATTTTTAAATGCAAGTTATGATAAATACTTGCAATTCTGGATGAATAATTTAATACTTTCTTAGCTGTGTTGACTACATCATACAAATCAATGCTGTCATAAAGTATCAAGATTAAGCAGCTATCTGCATACCTAGTATATCCTGATTTTTAATCCAATGTTTGTACTCTGACTACTTTTTCTGGTCTATGGACATACTCTTAAACTGACCAATCAGACTTCCATTCTCTGACCACCTGTCCATGTAACTTACCCTGACGGAGTAGGCCAGGGCCAGGGTGACGGCCAAGGGGAGACCCTCGGGAACAGCCACCACCAGCACCGTCACTCCGATGATAAAGTAGAAGACGAACGTCTCAATGTACTCGGCCGTTTTGTCTGCCTCCCAGGACTTGCCGTTGATGCCAAATTCTATCACGCAAAACTTGACGATTAGAATCAGCACCACCAGTACAGCCACAGCCGTGCCTGCAGACAAAAGGACAAAGGTTTAGTGATTCTTATTTAGAATTTTAATATAATAGTGTTACTCTTTATATCTTCTAGGTCTATAGCAATTTAACAACATAGTGTTGAAGCACTTAATCAACACCCTTAATCAACACTCTTGTTTTTATTACTGGTGCATATCAAAAAGCCCAGAAGGATTTTTTTTTTTCAGTTTACATATATTAATAGCAGTTTTATTAGAGAAAAAGGTACAGATTTACAAACATAAAAGTCAGCTGAACAAGCTCAATATATCATCTTATAGCTTTAGCCACCTATTTTAGGAAAATATTGAAGAGACACAATACAAGAAGTGTACATAGTCACAGTTATTCGCTATAGCGTACCTCCGTATCCGATTTGAATGGCCAGCTTGGTCAGTTTGCCCTGTAGAACCGACTTCTCCTTCCTAGCAGACTCGACCTTCGGTTTGGGGACATTCTCCCCCTCCCCCTCCTCTCCCTCCCCTTTGTGAGCGACCTTGTTGTTGGCGTTGGAAGAGTTGTTGTGGGCGTTGTTTCCGGTCGGAATCACCGGATGGATACTATCAATATCTACAACACCCAGGCACTCATATAGACTAAATCCCTTCAGATCGGGGAAAAGAAATTCTCATCATGTTAAGTGGAGATTTGATGTGAATAATTTGCCTGATAAAGGCTTAATGATATGATACATTGAAGATATGATGTATATATAATTAACATAAGGCAAGCCAGAGTTCAACACTTAGTCCCTCAACAGCGCAGTTCTAAACATAAAGCTTAATTTGCCAAAGAGTCAAACCTTTCTACCATCCCCATTTTTCTGGAGTTTACATTTTTCAAAACATAA